>PYWC01000009.1:1223178-1292453 GCA_003182015.1 Tuber magnatum | reverse complement strand
CGTCAGGCTTAACGATATTAAGTTTTACCGTCTACTTTACTCTTACATCTGTGTGAACCTTTGGCGATAAGTTTGAAGTTGTTTGGTGCGGTCGCAACCTTGGCATCCATCTTCCTAGTGGTGCCCCCGTTACACTGGTACACTGATTAAGGCACAGCAGGATGACTGTATGAGAAGGGGACTTAGTCTGTACTATGGCGGTCATGGACACATGGTCAGACAATACCCAAACAAGTGACCCTGCCACAGGGAGGCCACCGCCACCTCACCGTTTGAGCCCCACATGGTACCTGAAGGCACCTGCCCAGACTCCAAATAGTCAGAAAACAAGTCATACTATGTGCAGAATACGGCAATGGCATAGGACATGTTAAATCTTTTTCTTGTTTATGTATATCCAGTTTGTCTTTGAATCTAACGGAGAATGGAATTGAATATAACCACTTAGTAATTGCCTGGCACATCATAGACAACCAAACCATAATCTGTTCCCACACTCTCATCAACTCTGGAGCCACTAAATATGCATTCATGGATAAAGACTGCACTCGCCACCAGCACCTCTGCTTGTTTGCGTTAAAAGAAACCTTTCAATTAGCTGTAATAAATGGTAGGGCGATCATCTCTGGTGCTATTACCAAACTGACCCAGACAGAGCTGAAGATCAAGGACCACCTAGAATCCCTGCTGGCCAGCAGCACCACACTAGATAGATACCGCTTGACCCTTGGCATCCCATAGCTCAAGCATGGCAAGGTGACCATGCGCTTTGCAAGCGATACCATTACATTCCAGTTCAACTACTGCCTTGGAAACTGTACCCCTGACGCGACTGGCATACAAGGAGAGAAAGAAGAGATCCCTAACATCCTGGAAGCCTATGTGGTCAAACGAGCCCTGGGCCACAAGGTACTCAAAGAACACGAAGTCCAAGATGTTGTCTGCCCAGAATATGACCAGTTTATGCTACTGTTCCTGGGAAAGGAACACCATTGGTTACCACTACACCGACCAGGTGCCCACACCATTATCTTGCTACAAGGTCTTAGACCCTCATTCAGCCCACTGTACAATCTGTTCCCCCCCGAGATGGAAGCTCTGCGGGGCTCGCTAGAACACAACCTCAAAAAGTACTTTATCTAGCCCACCACTTCGCTAGTAGCTTGCCCCACCATGTGTCTCAAAAAGAAGGACAGATCCTGATGATTATGCTCGGACCAGCAGGGTCTAAACAAGATGACAATTCAGGACAGCAACCCCTTACCCCTGTTAATGGGGACCATTATAAAAGTCTTGAAAGCCAAAATTTTCCCCGGGCTGGATATCTGAGAGGTGTAGAACTTAATCCCTTTGAAGGAAGGGGAAGAATGGAAAACAGCTCTCCGAACCTGGTATGGCCTGTGTGAATCCAAGGTCATACTGTGTGGTCTCACCAATGCCCCTGCCACCTTTTAGGCATATATGAATAAGGCCCTATACCAAGGATTAGAGCGCTTCTGTACTGCCTATTTGAATAATATTGTAATCTATAGTGAAACCAAAGAGGAACATATTGAGCATGTCGGTTGGGTTTGGAAAGCACTAGCTGAGGCCAAGTTAGAGGTAAAACTACAGAAGTGCGAGTTGCATGTAGACCATATCTAGGATCTTAGATTCACCATCACCGCTCAGAGTATTCGAACGGACACCCACAACTTGGAAAGAGTAATTGTCTTGCTTGGCCTGAGCGGATATGGGATATGCGGGGCTTCTGGCAGTTTGACAACTTCGATGGCGGGTTTATCAATACTAATTCCCATCTCATCCTGTAACGGGGGTATGGCTAGGAAGATGGATCCCAATGTTGCAACCGCACTGAACAACTTCAAATTTATCGCTAAAAGTTCACACATATGTAAGAGTAAAGTGAGCAGTAAAACTTAATATCATTAAGCCTGACGCTTCACTCAATTACGGTCTCAAGAAGATTGATTGTTCGAGCAGGAGAGTTCTGGCATAGAGTTTTCGGGTAGTTCTATCTTATGCCAGAAACACCCCCATTGGTTTACTCCAACTATTCGAGCACACCTTTCTCCACTAAGAAGGGTCTGACTCATCTCCTGGCATACTCTTTGGGCACGCATGTGTCGACACACTGGAGTCAGCATTCACCTTATACGGTTATCGTTTCTGCAGTGCATTTCTATTTTGCCCACCAGAGTGAAAACCTCTTCACACTGGTGTCTTGGTAGTGGCTAAAAGTCAAGACACCTAATGAACTGGACCATTTATGATACCCTTGCTATATGCATTAATCTCTGCTTGACCTCGGAAGCTGGCTTGAGCGGTTTATCTATCCACTATGTACCATTCGCAGGCTTTCCGTGTCTTCTGCAGGATGCGGTAGTCGGGGAGTGATCCAATAGACTGTAACGACCCAACATACATGAGCTATGGCAGGCGGAACCTATACCCATACAGGTAGCCAGGAGGCGAACTGGTAGGAACTGGCAGGCAACTAAGTACTGGACCTATGGACACCCGATGGCCCAGGATCCGAGAAGGAACTGGAGTTGCTGGTCAGGTACTTAGGTACCTCGATACACCCGGGAGCGGTGTCAGCGTACTTAGGGACCTCTGAAGGGGCAGTTACGCAGCTAGGCAGGAGAACTGGAGAAAGGTCAGAAGTGTCTATCTCCGGCGACGGAATAGACAGGGTAACTGGGTAGAGTCTTCTTGTCCATCGGACAAGGTTACCCTACCCTCTGGACTAGGTTACCCTGCCATGCTGCTTGGGTTACCTTGCCCAAAGTCCTGAGTTACCCTACCTTTCAATACCAAGTCCCTCGGGGAGTTCAGGAAAATTAACCGCAATGTTTGTCACGCAGAGGTATGCAAAATACTGGAATCTGGGGTTCCCGGAGATGCTATTGGGCGAGCTACGCAGCTCCGAAGAAGCTGTAAATTGGAGACATGATTCCTATTATACCCCTCCAGCCCCGCCTTGAGGCCCGGACGTCATGGGCAAACGGTTGTGTAGTTGTGCGCAGTCTAGCAAAGAGGAATCTTTGTAGACCTGCTTGCAACACCCATATAGGTTGCTGCCATCCGGTGGACCGTAGGCCGTTTGCAGGAGATATCAGTGGGCATAGGGTGGAAGGTGGAGTACCTCCTCCAAGTTGTTCAGAGTAAATTGGACCAAAAAGGACGTAGTTAACGGGAGTTAACCGTGGGGGTCCCAAAGGTAGTCCCGGGTGGTGCCGGGACGACTGGGAGAGTTTTACACCTACCACGCCCAAAGATGTCCCCAACGCCATACGCTCTGCAAGGGAAGTGCAGAGACACTGAAAGCATGATTCCTACCACAGGTAAGGTAGATGCGAGGTAGTAGCCATGGGTAGCGTGCATTGAATCACTCCCGGACTACTATGCCCCGCGGAAGACACTGGCAGCCCAAGACCCGTAAATAGTAATTAGAGAAACCGCTCACGGTAGCTTCCGGAGTCATGTAGAAATCAATGCATAGGGGATGGGTGTCATATACAGTCTAGTTCATGAGGTACCTTGACGGTTAGCCACTGGCAAGACACTGATGCGCAGAGGTTTTCACTCCGGCTGGCAAAATGCAAATACACTGCAGAAAGGATAACTGCATAAGGTGAACACCGCCTAGAGTGTGTCGACACATACATTCCCGAAAGGGGTGTCAGGAGACATGTTGGACCGCCCTTAGCGGAGAAGGCTCTGCTTGAACGGTTAGAGTAACATGATGGCGGAGTTACTGGCATAAGATAAAACTACCTGGACATCTATGCGAGAACTCTCCTACTCCAACAATCAATCCTCTCGAGACCTTAATTGAGTGAAGCGTCAGGCTTAATGATATTAAGTTTTACTGTTTACTTTGCTCTTACATCTGTGTGAACTTTTGGCGATAATTTTGAAGTTGTTCGGTGTGGTCGCAACCTGGGATCCATCTTCTTAGGGGTGCCCCCGTTACATAGGCGCTACCCATGACCACTAGCTTGGATCTAACTTACCTGTGGTAGGAATCATGCTTTTAGTGTCTCTGCACTTCCCTTTCAGAGCCTATGGCGTTGGGCACACTTTTGGGTTTGGTAGGTGTAAAACCCTCCTAGTCGCCCCGGCACCACCTGGGACTACATTCGGGACTCCAACGGCTAACCCCCGTTAACCCTGTCAGCTGTGGTCCATTTTCCTCCAAACAACCTGAAGGAGGTACTGCACCTTCTATGCTATGTCCCCTTATGTATACCCTACAGACAGTCTACCGTCGCCTGGACAGCAGTGACGTATAACGTGTTGCAAGCGGGACTCCCAGGATCCTTCTTTGCTAGACTGCACACAACCACTCAACCATTTGCCCATGAGGTCCGAGCCTCAAGGTGGGGCCGGAGGGGTATAATAGAAATAGTGTCTCCAATTTACAGCTTCTTCAAAGCTGTGTAGCCCGCCCTATAGTATCTCCTGGAACCTTAGACTCCAGTATTATGCATGGCTTCGCATGACAAACATTCCGGTCATTTTTCCCGCGCTCCCTGAGGGACTTTGTATTGAAAGGTAGGGTGACTCAGGACTTTGGGTAGTGTAACCCAAGCCCCATGGCTGGGTAACCTGACACTGGGGGTAGGGTAACCTTGTCTGAAGGACAAGATAACTTTTCCCAGTTACCCTCTCTATCCCGTTCCCAGAGATATACACTTCTGACCTTTCTCCAGTTACGCGGCCTAGCTGAGTAACCACACCTTCATAGGTCACTAAGTCCAGTGACACCCCTTCCCAGTTGTACCCAGGTACCTAAATTCCTGGCCAGCTAATTCAGTTGATCTCGGAGCCTGGGCTATCAGGTCTTGGCAGGTTAAGTACTTACTTCCCTGCAGGTTCCCACCAGTTCGCCTCTGGGCTACCTGTATAGATGTAGGTTCCGACTGCCATAGCGCATGTATGCTGGGCCATTGCACACCTAGCCCCTGAAAGCCATTACGAAGAAGGACCAACCATTTATCTGGACCCTAAATGTCCACTAGCTTTTGAAAATCTCAGGACGGCCTTCACTGCCACCACTGTGCTGGCCTATTGCGACTTCTCTGGGGAAGTGATCATTAAAGCTGACACCTCACACTTCATACTTGCAGGCGTTATGTCCCAACCTGATGATAACAGTGTATTCTACCCTGTTGCGTTGTGTTTTCCCACAAGCACACCCTGGCAGACTGCAACTATGATATCTACAAGAAGGAAACTATGGCCATAGTCTACACTTTTGAGGAATACAAATGCTATCTCATAAGTCGTAACAACAGGATCCTGACCGACTGCTCCCACGTGAAACATGTCACTACCAAGTGACTCTGGAACCATAGTCCAGCCTGGTGTTCGGAATTGCCTGCCCAGCTTGACCATGAGATCACATAACAACCAGGAAGGCGCAATAGAAATGCGGGTACCTTAATCCGGATGCAAGGGCCAATGGAGGAAGCGGAAGTGCAATGACCTAAACACCAGATACAGGCCCTCTTGAAGGCCTATGACATGGGTTTGTTGGCAAACATCACACTGCCCACAGGAGGGTCCCTTCGTGAAGATCATTGGCAGGAGGCTTATGATGCTGACCTGACCCCAACATGGATCCTGACAGCATTGGCCCTAGGCGACTGACATTGCACCCTCATTCCCCTCGCAGAATACTGCAAGAAGGGGAACAGGTTGTTGTCCAGAGATGGCCTATATGTCCCCCTCCACCCGACCTTGCAACTGCACCGAATCCAAGAAACTGAGGACTGCCCCACAGCAGGACATCCTGCTAGAGCTAAAAGCGAGGAACTACTTTCCCACCATTGCTACTGGCCAGGCATGTGTCGAGATATGGGTCGCTTTGTGAAGAACTGTTACACTAATCACAAGAGCCATGCATCAGGTCATGCACATTTTGGCATACTGCGTCCCCTCCCGGTACCGGACAAACCCAGAGAATATGTCTTCATAGATTTCGTTACTGACCTTCCCGGGAGTCAATGTAATGATGCTGCACTGGTTGCAGTAGGCAGGTTAACCGAGATACGCTACTCGATCGCCTGCCAAACCACAATTGATGCCTTGACACAAGCCCAGTTGTACCACAGACACTTGTGGGAACACCATGGTCTCCCCACTACTCTCACCTTGGACTGCAGTACTCAGTTTACCTCTCAATTCTGTTCGATAGTTTGTAACCTTTTGCAGGTATCCCAGAAACCCTCCACAGCTCTCCACCCCCAGAGTGAAAGCCAGAATGTAAGAATAAAGACCATTATGGAGAAATGCCTGCGATCCTACCTCAACCCTCAACAGGACAATTGGGCCCTTTGGCTGCCCATAGCAGAATTTGCAGCTAACAACTATGATTCCAAATGCACCGACCTATCCCCGTTCTTTACCAAATATCGTTGTAACCCCAGGTTAGACTTCATCAACACTCTGGAACGGCCCCAAGAGGCATCTGAAGCTGGAGTGTTTGCACAATACCTGAAAGACATCTACATCCAGCTTCATTTTGAGATCGCCTATGCTCACGGTCGTCAACAAGAGTATGCCGACCAGGGATACCTACTAGCACCCCACTTCCGAGTGGACGATAAAGTATAGCTCAACCCCAGGAACATCCGAACATACCAACCTGCACAGAAGCTTGATGACAAATCGCTTGGCCCCTACCCTGTAAGTCCTCGAATTGGTAGCCATACCTATCGCCTCAATCTCCCTCCCTCAAGGCGGATACACAATATGTTTCATGTTTCCATGTATGAGCTGACTGATAGGAACCCCTGTCCAGGATAGGTGGTACCCGCTTCGCTACCAGTAGAAGTCAATGGAGAGAAGGAATGGCAGGTGGAGTGGGTAGAGGACGCCAAAATAGTATGGGGATGGCTGAGGTACCTGGTTAGTTGGAGAGGATATGAGAAAGCTACCTAGGTATGCATGGAAACTGTCCACTGGCTATGAGCAATTGACAAGTCCTATTGCTATCAGCCGAACAAACGAGGCCCCCTTTCCAAGTAATAAACACATCCCTCCGAGGCCTTCAGCATAGCACAGGGGAGTTTTATACCTACCAAGCCCAAACATGTCCCCAACGCGCTTTACTCTGTAAGGGAACTGAAGAGACACCGAAAGTATGATTCTTACTCTGGGTGAGGTGTATCTGAGATGGTGGTCATGGGTAGCGCCTATTGGATCACCACCGGACCACCATATCCTGCAGAAGACACCGGAAGCCCAAGAATTGTAAATAGCAGACAGATAAACCACTCCTGGCAGCCTCCGGTATTATGTAGAAATCAATGCTTATGGGAAGGGTGTCATGGATAGTCCAGTTCATCAGGTGTCTTGACTGTTAGCTACTGGCAAGACACCGATGTGAAGAGGTTTTCACTCTGGCGGGCAAAATAGAAATGCATCGCAGAAACGATAAGCGCATAAGGTGAATGCTGACTAGAATGTGTCAACACCTGAATCCCTCCGGGGTGTGCTAGGTGATGTGCTGGACCATGCTTAGCGGAGATGGGTGCACTTGAATAGTTGGAGTAAATCAATGTAGGAGTTTCCAGTATAAGATAAAACTACTTGAAAGGCTATGTGAGAACTCTCCTACTCCAACAACCAATTCCCTCAAGACCTTAAATGCGTCCAGCCTCAGGCTTAACCATATTAAGCTGTGCCATTTACTTTACTCTTACATTTTTGTAAACTTTTGGCAATAAGTCTGAAGTTGTTTAGTGCAGTCGTAACCTTGTGATCCATCCTGCTAGAGGTACCCCCATTGCACTGTCGAACACATAGTAGTAACTAGATATAAGTGAATAGTTTTACTGATGAGATATTTTGTACCAGGTACTATAATGGGTTTACCACAACCAAACAGGCTCTCATTATTAGTCTTTGATAAAGTTTCTTTATAAAGCAAAACCCATGATATCAACTGTGCAATCTGTAAACTTTAACTCTCAATACTTTGCTCTAACATTTTGAGTAGTAGGTTGTATTATATATATTTTTAATCTTGTGTATCTCTTGGGCTACTCAAATAACCTTATTTAAATCTGTATGGTTCCTGCTATTCAAAAAGGGGACCTGGCCATGCAAGGAGTGTTGTATGTGGCTGTACAAATTAGATTGCCAAGATTTACATTCCAATGTATAATCATAGCTTTCAAATATAGGCTTAGAGGTATCAGGTTATAATCGGACAATTGCCTACTATCATAATATAAGTCTATGGGTAGAAGAATATATAAATTATATAATCTTATTATTATCTACTAAGATAAGAGAAAACTGAATGTTCATAAATAGAGTGTGAAATTTAAATACAATATATTATTCCACCTTGGTGATATTGGAAACATGTCTGTAGCTTTGACACTTATACTTAATAGTGTTACCAAATTCAGTGAAACATCACGATTTGGATAAAGAAGTGCTAGCCAGGTCATGGAAGTGAGGAACACGTTTCACATATGACATGAGTTAGAGGTCATAGGGTCAAGTTATATTTTCAGACACATGACCTTGTAAGTAGGCCATGGAGCTCGTTTATGTTTGAAGTTCTGTTTCACACATGTTGTGCGATTGGCATCATGAGAAGAGTCTAGAATGGTCAGTAAGGCTTACTGTCAAGCCAGACTCATTTATGTTTCACACATGACCTTTTTAGTAGGTCATGCAGCTTGTTTATATTTTGGTTTATGCTTCTATTTGATTTATGTTTTGCACCTTACCTCATTTAGAGGTTCTGGGATTGTGTTATGTTTTGTGCATATAACTCGATTGAGTTTTACCATGTTATGATCAATTTTACACCTGACCTTGATTGAGGATTAGAGCAGGGTTAGGGTTGTAGAAAGGGGTCAATATAAAGGCCAGGTTTTCACAGATGAGTTAGCTCTTCACTAAACCAGCTACTGTTATTTCCTATCTACAACATTATACTCTTTACAACACAAAACCTTTGCACTCCAAACCTTTTCCACTACACAGCCAAGACATTTGGTGAAGAACCTAGCACTTATGCAGACCAACTTAAGAATATCAAGACCAAGACTCTCGGCACTAGTGAGAAACCAATCCTTATATAAGAATACTAAGACAAGACCAAGAGACTCTGGGAGGTCTAGGATGCAGCAAAGTCCTATTTCAAAGAAAGAAGGTCATTATCGGTCCTAAGTACAACTAGTAGTAGGGAACCATATCATGTGCTTGCATCTCTAGTGATACCTCATGATATAAGACAGTACCTGCAAGAAACCCGGAGTTCATAAAAGATGACAAAGGAGATATCGATCTTACAAATGGCATGCATGCCCTAGAATGAATACACAATACACTAGGTGAAGTGGTGAGCTAACACTGGAGAGCAATAAGCCTAGTTACCTCCGAGGAAACCTCACTACCTGAAGGTTCCAGAGAAGCAATACCACCACCTGGAAGAATAGCCAGGGTAGCACTGGTGGCACCTGTGAGAGGGCCTACTACCCAGACCCTGATGATGGTGGAAGATGAGATGACAAGATTCTTAGGGGCCAGCAATCCCTGCCTAAATCAAGAATGATGGCGAGAGAACTGGACCTCTATAAAGGAGACTGTGGGAAGTTGGGAGAGTTCTGGAGTCCACTGGAACAGTATTTCAATGGCAAGAAGTATGGTGAAGGAAAGGATATGATAAAGGTCGACTATGCAGAGTCTCTCTAGAGAGAAGCCACAGGGGATTGGACAATTCACTATATGGATGACAGACAAGACCAACTGTGAACAACAGGAATGGAATTCAAGAAAACCCTCCAGATAGGGTTTAGGAAAAGAAACGCGAAAGGAACAGTACAACTCAGACCGGAGAGGATTAGAGAAGAGAAAGATAACTTCTTCTACTTCTGGCACAAGTTCTACATGACAGTGGCAGAAGCCAAATCCAATGAAGATACAGGGTACCACACTCCCCTGGAGTGTATGAATAAAAGGCTCCAAGCGGTAGGGAGAAACTTCAACCGCACCTACTCCGTGGCAGAAAACCTTGCTGTGTGGGCTATCAACAAGTGAGACAAGATCAAACTGGTCCAAAACCTGCAAAAAAGAACGACCAAAACAATTCAACAGACCCAGCTGTAAAACAACAATGGCATCTACTAGCCCAGAAATCAGCTCAAACCATCACAGGCTGGAGACCTAAAGGACTTGGATAGGACTGGAAGAAGAAATAGGAGGTTCCAAAGACTATTAGACTGGGAGTACCAGAAGAGAAGAAAGGAAACCGCATGCATGCGATGTGAAGTGAAGTGGCATTTCAGCAAAGATTGTCAAAGAAAGGAAATAAAGATCCAGGAAATAGGTAGTATGAAGAGGGGTGAACAAGCAGGAGACTTTAAATAAAGAAAGTGAACTGTGAACATTGGTCTGAGGGATGAGGGATGAGGCAAACCCGCCAGCACCATACACATATCAACAACAAAAAAAGACAAGGCATGGATTAGCACCATGAATAGGGATAACAACGACAATGAACATCCTGTAATTAAAATAAAGCTATGTACAACAAACAAGAACACAGAGATGAACATGATGCTTGATTCAGGAGCAACCAAGGATTTCATTGACAGAGATTTCTCTGAAGCACCTGGATTGCTCCAGAAAAAGATCAAGAAATCAAGAAACATATAAGTGGTCAGTGGGGAGAAGAGGAAAGCAGGACCAAACATCTACACTGTGGAAGCAGTGAAGGAGATAGGGTTACATCAAGAAGCTATGACATTTTAAGTGGTGCATTTGCAAAAGCCCAATGCTATAGCAGGAATGCTCTGGCTAAAGCGACAAAATTGGAACATCAATTGGGAAAAGGCTAAATCAACTTTCACCAGTGAACTATGCACATAGTGCTGCCTGAAAACTTCAATAATGATTGAAATGATCCATGAAGAACAAGCAATATGAGAAAGCCGGAGGAAATAGGTACTCCATAGGGGCACCAAACATGGGGAAGTGATCATGCAAGATGAAGGTATAAGAGTACAAGTGTTGCACTCCAACACCAAAAAAAACAATAACAGGATCCATGAAGGCTGCAGGCCACTACCCGTACAGCACAAAAGAAACGATACTCAACGCCAGGTTACAAAGAACAATACCAAGAGGAATTGCGACAGCACTACCATACCACATCTATGCACGAATATCTCCATGAAGTGTTGTGGCCACCCAACATGGGATTACCACTAGTGCTGGAGTGATCAATGCAGACTATAGCAGCGAGGTGCAGGTCCTATTAATAAACCTGAAGGAGGAGGACTATGCGATCCAAAAAGGGGGCTGATGAGCCTAGATGATTATTAAAAATATCAATATCAGGAGACTGCAAGAAGTGCCAAACCTGGACAAGATGACAATAGTCTAGAAAGCTTTTGGTGGCACCGGAGCAGGAACTACAGAACACCACATTCCCACCAAATTGACAGAAGTGAAACCCCGCAGCATATCTTGCATATCATTCAAGGCCTTCAGGCAACTCTAGTGGAGAGAGGAATGGACGCTTATACTGAAACAGGATGAAGAAGAACACGGATCAAGATGGTAGAAGTATTAATGACCAGCATATGGGTAGCCATAAAGGAAGAAGCCAAAAAGAAAAACATAGCTTTGAGGAAACAGGTCCCGAAAGAATACCACAGTTACCTCAATTTATTTACTGAACACAAAAGAACTGATGTTTGGGAGCACAAAAGAAAAGATCACCAGATCAAGCTAGAGGCAGGAAAGGCGACACCTTTCAGGAAACTCTACACAGTAAGGTATGAAGGGTTGAAAGGGCTAAGAGAATACCTGCGACAGAATCTGAAACAATGCTAGTTTGGACCATGCTCCACTGTGGCGGAGATATCTATCCTTCTTGTTAGAAAGAAAAGATGGGAAACTGAGACTCTTGGTGGATTTTCAGGGACCAAATGCGGTATCAGTAAAGGATGGATACACTGAACTATTGATCGATCCGGCATTGCACTGTCTCAAATGAGTCAAGTACTACGTGAAGTTCGATATCAAAGATGTACATTATAATATAATGATAGACAAAGGAGAGAAATAAAGGACAGCTTACATGATACGATACGGGCTATATGACTATCTGGTCATACCCTTTGGATTATCACATGCACTGGCAACATTCCAATAGTGGATTAAGTCCAAGTTAAGTACATACCTGGATATACACTGTATCGTCTACCTAGACAATACACTCATCTAACATTCGTTACGGGGCGGGGCGGGACAGGTTTTACCCCTGGCAGCCCCGCCATTGGATGTGGCCAGGGGGCGTATTTTGTACGTCCTTCCCACCAGACCCCACCCCCATTGTGGGCCTGAACCCGGTCTTTCCCTGGATGGGGCCCCATGCGGGTGACAGGGTGGGGAAAGCCTATGAAAATGCCACGCCCCGGGCCGGTGAGCGGCCCGGGGCAGGGAACGAAGCTGGGGGCCCCTGTTTTTCGAGGCCCCGGAGGCCCCATAATGAACTCTAGACTCATCGCTTCAGACAACATGGATCAACACCACTGTGATATCTGGAATGTGTTGCAAGCATAATGTGAAGCCAAGGTCAAAGTAAAATCTATGATATGTGTCTCCCATATAGACCAGTTGAAATGGCTGGGATTTATCGTCAACCCTGGTCTAGTACCAGCCAGCCTAGTCAAAACAGCGGCTAATGATGACTGGTAGGCACTAAAGTGTGTTAAAGGAGTGTAAAGCTTCATGAGCTTCTGCAACTTCCAGCAAAGACTCATAGAAGGGTACAGCCAGGTGGCTAAGCTCCTCTGCGATATGACAAGAAAAGAAATCAAATAGGAATAGGCAGAAAAAGAACAACACACCTTCAACAATATGAGGAAATAACTTCCTACGACACTGATACTACGATACTGTGACCCCTTACTACCTGTCATGATAGAGATGGATGCATCCAACTATGTATACCCTCATAGTCTCTTACAACAAGACGTAGATAGAATATGGAGACCAGTGACATCTTGATCAAAAACAATATCAAAGGAAGAACCCAAATATGACTTTCATGACAAGGAACTGTTAGCCATAGTTCAAGCACGGCAGGACTGGTGGAAGTACACACTAGGACATCAATGTGTAATGCACATTATCACAGACAACAACAACCTACTAGCATTTGCCACTGCCAGGAACTGAATAGATGACAGATCAGATAAAGCAAGACACTAAGCCAATACCATCTCAAATCGAGTACCAACCAGGCAAAGAAGGAGGAAAGCTCAACACAATCATGCAAAAAATAGAGGACTTTTCTGATAAGGAAGAAACATGATCATGAGGACAAAGAATGCGTCTTCTGTGGGACCGGTATTTCCTGAAAGAAGAAGACAAAGCCAGTGGATATGAATCCCTAAACTAAATGGCTATGCATACGATCAGCAAGGCAGAATACAAACAATGCATACTACAAAGTTCAGCTAGTGACTGAGAAATCAAGAAAATAAAAACAGCTTTGAAGGGAGGCCTACAACAAATAGACAATGTAGCCCTCAAGCCATGCTGAGAAGAGAACGGATACCTATGGTACAATAATAGAGTAAGTCTTCCCAATGAGAAAACCTTACAAATAGAAGTGATAAGAAATAATCAAGACATACCACCAGGGGAATACAACAAAAGGACAAAAATAGTAGGATTGATTCAACAATCCTACTACTGGCCATCGATGTGAGTTGATATTAAAAGGTATATGAAGTATTGTGACACATGCTAGTGGACAAAACCCATTAAACACATACCCTACAGGCTGCTCAAACTGCTCGATATTTCTGGAAGACCATGTCAATCTGCAGCGACGGATTCCATTACAGGACTACCCAAACCAAACGGTCATGAGGGCATATGCGTCATTACCGACCGACTTATAGAAATGCTGTACTTTATAGTGTATCGAATAGTTATAATAGTACCACAATTCTTCAACCTGTTTAAAGGCCAAGTCTTTAGACTCCATGGACTTGCGAAGGATATTACTTCCAATAGAGGACCACTATTCATGTCAGAAGGATGGAAAGAGATCTCATGACAATTAAGTGTCAGCCGACACTTGAGTACGGCCTTTCATCCACAAATAGATAGCCAGATCAAGCGAATGAACGTGATATTAGAACAATATCGACCCACCTATACTAAGTACTAACACAATAACAGGACTGAATTCTTATTCATAGCAGAATTCACATACAACCACCAACGATCAGGGATGATGCGGATGACACCCTTCTTTGCGAATTTTCGATATGACCTATCATTTGACTTAGGACAATAGCAGGTACCAAGAACGATAACACAGGCTGCTGATACGATAACGATACATGCCATCTTACAAGACAAATAACTCTACCACAAATGAGTCAGAAACACAGGAGTCATAAGCACTAGGAGTGAGACAAGAAACTTACAGTCAGCCACAAGGTCTGCTTGATATCATGTAATATGCAGAGTACGATGCCTTCGCAGAAGCTGGATTACAAGAAACTCGGACTATTCTAAATAATTAAATGGGTTGGATTGGGGGCATATAAACTCCGGCTACCTGCCTCAATGAAGCGAACTTATTTCCTATTCCACATCAGCCTCCTCAAACCCTGCCAAGCAAACTCATTTTCCTTCCAGAAAACCTTCCTCTTCCCGCTATTTAGATAGACAGAGAAGACAAACATGAACTCAAAGAAATAATCAACTCTCGCTTACACTACGGCAAACTTCAATACCACACCAAGTAGATCAGTTATTTCTGCAAACATGATCATGAGTGGTATCCAGCCACCGATAATACCAACACTAAAGATTTCATCCTCTTCTCACACCAGAGCTACCGGCAGAAACCATCACTTGACCTGTGAGGTCATGCTGGAAGAAAACAGCTCAGTTGTAGAAGTGGCCATTAAAGGTAGAAACGAATTCAAACCTGTTGTGCTGAGGGCACAAAAAGAAGGCAAAGAAGCAGTAGCAGATGGAAAGAAGGACGATACAAAAAAGACATGGAAACAGTCTGGTAACAAGGACTCTACGATCCACTGCAGAGACAAAGAGGGACACAGCTGGTAGACTACGGAGGCCATCCTGATGAGGGGTGTCTGACAATAACCAGGAATGAGCCAGCTTCTAGCAGCAATAGAGATAGGAAGGAGAAGAGACCGGGGCCCCAACACAACCCAGATACAGAAGGATCGATTGCCAGAACTGCCTATTCAGGTTCTGCCTCTACCACTAGCAACAAGAAAAGAAGGGAAAGGAACAGGCACCCAGAATAGAGCTGGGAGTGAGGGGGGAGTACAAAATCTCTTTTGCGTTCAAGGACGTCCCATGGGAAACCATCTGAACTGAAGACAAAACAATAAGGCAACAAAAAGAGATAATCAATGAGCTACAAGGAAGGGTCAACTGACCCCCCTAAACAGTGAACAGACCCCACATGGTGGAAATGATGGCACACGACCAGGAGGAGAGGAGAAGCCAGGAGGTGAGGGCCTAGCGGTAGAATGAAGAATGGTTAAGGGAGGAGTATAACAACCCCAGGAACTACCAGGTGCGAACTCGCAAATATGGGGCGATTATTGAGGAGAAACAGAGAAGGAGAAGATGAATGTATCCTCAGGGATTGAGGATATGGGACAGGGGAGCCAATGTCATGATCTAGCTAGAGGAGGTCTAGCCAGGTGACGGAAGCAAGGAACAGGTTTCACACATGACCTCAGTTAGAGGTCCTGGGGTTAAGTTACCTTTTGATGCACATGACCTTGTTATCAGGTTATGGGGCTTGTTTAAATTTAAATTTATCTTTTGCACATAATGTACGATGAACGTCATGGGATGACTCCAGAATGGGTGATAAGACTTACCGGCAAGGCAGACTTGTGTATGTGTTACGCATGACCTTGTTAGTAGGTTATGTATCTCCTTTATGCTTTGATTTGTACTTGTATTGGATTTATGTTTTGCACATGCCCTGGTTTAGAGGTCCTGCTATTGTTTTAGGTTTTCTATACATCACTCACTTGGGTCTTACAAGGGTTGTGATTGGTTTCACACCTGACCTTGATTGAGGATTGGGGCATGGTTCAGGTTGTTGGATGAGGCCTACATAAAGGCCGGGTTTCTACCCAAGGGTTAGCTCTTCACACAACCATGTACTGCGATTTTCAATCTGCAACTTTACGCTCCTTACCATACAAAACCTTTCCACTCCAAACCTTTCCCGCTATGCAGGCATGACATAGTGTCCAGAACCTACTTATGCCAAGGTTGTGGCTGCACCACAACCCGTGGCGGCTCGCTAGCTCGCAACTGTAGGCACTTTCCACAGAGTGCCTGATGGCTCAATGGTCATTTACAGCTCAACAGTCTTTTACAGCTTAATGGTCCCTTAGGCATTGCCATAGAAACAACATAGCTCAATACAACATAATACTAGCATTACAACAACCTATACAGCAGGAAGTAGACAGTAAGGTGGGAATACCTGCATAATATTTTCTAGAACAGGAATTATTTATATCAATATTTTCAAACTAGCTCAATTACAAAATTAAATTACTGTTTAGGTTCAATAAAGCAGGAGTTATCTTTGCTTGCTTAGTTTAGGTTAAACTGGGCATTTAAAACCTGAATGGATAAATAGAGTCTCAAACTTCTGTTTCGGTATATAAATATAATGTTCTATTTTACATTTGTTTCTACAGCCTTCCTTGTTATTTGATGCCAGAAACTATCACTTTTGATAGTTTTTTTTTATAGAACTGAATCAAACATCTTGCTTTAACATATATCTTCATTTCCATTATCAAGGGCTGGGGTTCAGTATGCTCACCTCCTTTCTTGGCATTTTGTGCCTGCCTTAACTGCTTCCCAGCCTTTTCTAACTCTGCATCCTCTTTTTTTTTTCCCATTTGTCATGCTTCAGAAGCATAAAGAACTCTACCTTGTTGGACCTGCCTTCTGTTCTGACCCCTACGCCTTTGATTTCTAGCATGCTCAGCTGCTTTAGTTGTTTCTAGATGCTGTATAGCTAGAGCTCCAGATTGTGCCTGAGTCAACACTCCCTGGAGAACTAATTTCAACTTATGTTGAAAAGCAGGTGAAAAATCTACTGCTTCATGTATCAGTTTCTCATCTTGCCTCTTAAGGCTTTGTGCAGAAAGTGGAACAGTTGGTAATGTGATTTCTGGTGGTGTTTTTGGTGGAATAGGAAGAATAAGAGCTTCACATAACTAGGAAATAACAACGTCCGGATTATAAGGAATAAGGCCTTTCGCTTGGAAGGCGAAGAGGATAGTCGACCTTCTGCAAGTTTTCCACCACATAGAATCAATCATATTTAGCAACTTGATCTTGTTGAACACACCACATCCAGTACGAGTGGCAGCTGCGATAGCTTCTGCATGATAATGCTTATAGGGTTGAAAAACAACAATGTCTAAGAATTGTAGGAGGTGACTTGTATGCAGTGGAAGACAGAAGACTATGATCTTGTACAAATGACAGTAATTGAGAAACTGCTATGTACAGTGTAAACCAAACCTGTCTAAAAGTGAAAGTCAATATTCTGCAATTTGGTGAGAAGCAGAGAACCATTTCAAGTGCATAATCCATTTCATTGATAAAACATCCTTACTATAACCAGTCTCTGATATACCAATTAGGTAGTTATCAGGCATTGAAGTAGTGGTATACCAGGGTTGTTGATGAATAACTCCTTGGACAATTATCATAGAAGTAAGAATATATCGATCTCCACTTGTGGTTTTGCAAACTGAGATAAGCTCATGACTGGTTGAACTATCAAGGTAGGTTTGATGATTTGAATCTCTGGTGATAATCTATTGGTCATGTTCAATTCCAACTCGAAAACCAGTTTTACCAAAGTTGTATATATACTCTTTTTGAATCTTGTATTGATTGCAAATTATTTGATACTTATTAAACCAGACAGGGAGATCATCAGGCTGATGAGCATTTTTGCGGTGAACATCCCTGGTACGCTGTTTTCGTATAAAGTATTCTGGATGATGAGTAAGGAATCTTCGTACCTATTGCTTACTAACAGTTGGTGCAGGTGATGGACCGGAATGTGCCTTTTGGAGGATCGTATTTGTGCAACTTGATACCATTTGAAGTCTGGCACTTATACCAACAGCATCTAATCTATCCAAGTATTGACAAAGTGCCATTTCTTGATCTTCTGAAAGCTTACAGTTGTTAGCTAGATAATCACATTTTTATTAACGTGCTTGCCAATGTGCACATAGTCTTTAGAGTAGTATTTCGTGCTTCTGAGCAATTAACGTGAGTTTTGGATCATCCTCTCCAGTTTCATGAAGAAATGTAATAACAGCCTGAATACAGGCCTCAATATCAATATATGGTTCAATCCGCTGACTGGGTAGATTAAGTGCTGAGTTGGATGAAGATGCCATAGCTGGCTTTGATGTTATCGACAGTGTGTATGAGTGATAGGAGGAAGGTTTGGAACACCAGAATGCCAGAGAACTAAAAGTCGACAGAGCTCTGAGGAAGCGGTCAATGAGTACTTGAAAACTAGAAGACTGAGGTCAGAGGACTGGAAAGTTGGAGAGCTGACAGGTACTGAAACTTGCGAGCTTGGAAACAGAAAGGTGGGAGGACTGAGAAGGGAGAAAGTTGAGTGCCGGAAAGCTGGGAGGCTTAAAAACCAAGAGGTTAGAGAACTGAAGAGAAAGAAAACATGGAGCAACTTACAGGAGAGAGCTTGGGAGCTTCGAATCTAGAAGACAGGAAAACTGAAGAGCTTTAGAAGCTGTAGGACTTGAAATTCTAAAAGTGGAAGTACAGTAAAGTTTAAATACTAGGACATATGAGATCTACAGAGCTTGGAAGCCAAAGGACTATTGAGCTACACTATGATACCAGGTTGAATGAAGTTAAATGGGTAAAGTATATAGCTTGAATGCCAAAGGGCTATTGAGCTATACTATGATACAAGATTGAATGGAGTTAAATGGTTAAACTATGGAGCAATAGAATTGTAAAGCACTGGAACTAGTATATAGCTAAGATGAGTACTAGTAAATCATTGAACTGGTATACTTGTAAAATAATATNGGTAAGCTTTTGGCGATAAGTTGAAGTTGCTCAGTGCGGTCGCAACCTTGGGATCCATCTTCCTTGGGGTGCCCCTATTACAGTATATCATTAAGTGAGCTCCTCGCTTAACTCCTCTCCGGATTAATTGTTTCCTAGGCACAAGTATCTGCCACCCAGAGCAACTTAACAGTATAGAGACCACAACTCTTGGTATTAGTAAGAAACCAATTCTTATGTGGGAATACTAACATAGGGCCCAGATATTCTTGGAGCTCTTGGACACAGCACAAGGTAGTTCAGAGCAAAGAAGATCGTTACCTGTTGTGAGTACAATAAGTAGTGGGAAACCATAACAGAGAACCATAAACAACTCCCCCATAATATACCTCCCAGATCCACTCAGCTCTTTGTGCTAATTTCACAGCTAATCCACCTCCTATAGAAGATAATACTGCAAGAATAAGATAACATAAGGCCTTGAGACTATAAACACAACAGTTTCTTGCATACCTTTTCACTACTTTCCACATCTATTCTATGAAGTTTAGCTCACAGTAAAGTTTTGAATTAAATAAAACCTGATAAGAATGCTGGTCAATCTAGTCCTATAGTTGGCACTTTCTGGTTTTTGAAATCTAGTTCATTGAAAACAAGTCCTTGAGTACAGTATTGGCCTCCCAGAAGACGGATCTGGAGATCTTGGTTACTTTCTTGCTTTTTGCATTGAAGTCGAAAGCTACTTCTCCATAATCCTCTTTCCTCTTAAACCTTGTTCAAACATTTCACCTGTTCATCTTCTATAATCATGCTTTGGATCTCTCCTGCAAGTTGATTGAACCAAGGACGTAGTAAGTTTTGTGCTCCACCAGGACCAAAGCTCATGTTTCTTGCACAAAGAGTACCTTGTGCAAATGTAGAATAGCTGGTTGTATTGTCAAACATAAAGAGTACTTGACAGCTAGAGAATGGAGCTTCAAAGACTGAAATAGCTGCTTCTATCACTTGAAGCGGAAGATCATGACCAGCTGACTGGTTATCTCCATCATATTTAATATGTGTAGTGTCTAAGTATAGGCTGTAGTGTAAATTGGTATCTGGTAGGGGACCAAGTTTAGGCAGATCACTACTTGGTAGCTATACTAAGGCCTACAAGGGACCACCAGGCATAATAAATTCAGAGACCATAATGTCCTTGCCAGGAGCCTTTTCTCTCAAAGATGGTTCTCCTTTCTTGCATCTGTATGTAATGACCCGGCATACGGAAGCTGTGGTAGACGGAACCTATACCAATACAGGTAGCCGGGAGGTGAACTGGTAGGAACCGGCAGGCAACTAAGTACTTGACCTACAGCGACCCGATGGCACGGGCTCCGAGAAGGAACAGAATAGCCTGGTCAGGTACTTAGCTACCTGGATACACCCGGGAGTGGTGTCAGTGTACTTAGGGACCTCAGAAGTGGCAGTTACTCGGGAAGGCCAGGTAACTGGAGAAAGGTCAGAAGTGTCTATGTCCGGTGGCGGAATAGACAGGGTAACAGGGAAAAGTCATCTTGTCCACCGGACAAGGTTACCCTACCCTCCGGACCAGGTTACCCTGCCATGGGGCTTGTGTTACCCTGCCTAAAACTCCTGGGTTACCCTACCTTTCAACAGGAAGTCACTCGGGAAGTTTGGGAAAAATGAGCGGAATGTTTGTCACACGAAGCCATGTAAAGTACTGGAATCTGAGGTTCCAAGAGATGCTATTGGGCGAGCTACACAGCTCCGTAGAAGCTGTAAATTGGAGACATTATTCCTATCATACCTCTCCGGCCGCGCCTTGAGGCCTGGAGGTCATGGGCAAACGGTTGTGTAGTTGCGTGCAGTCTAGCAAAAAGTAATCTTTGGACACCTGCTTCCAACATCGTATACATCGCTGCTGTCCGGTCAACTGGAGGCTGTTCGCAGGATATATGAGGGGACATAGGGTGGAAGGTGGAGTACCTCCTCCAAGTTGTTTGGAGTAAAATGGAGCAAAACTGATGCAGTTAACGGGAGTTAACCACGGGGGTCCCGAAGGTAGTCCCAGTTGGTGCCAGGGACACTGGGAGAGTTTTACACCTACCAAGCCCAGAAGTGTCCCCAATGCCACAGGCTTAAAGGTGGAAGTGCAGAGACAGTAAAAGCATGATTCCTACTGCAGGTAAGGTAGATCCAGGATAGTGGTCATGGGTAGCGCCCATTGGATCGCGCGCGGACTACCGTATCCTGCGCAAGACACCAGAAGCCCGCAACCAGCAAATAGTGTATGGATAAACCACTCAGGGCAGGTTCCGGAGTCAAGTAGAGATCAATGCATATGGGAAGGGTGTCATAGATAGTCCAGTTCATGAGGTGCCTTGACTGTTAGCCACTGGCAAGACACCGATGCAAAGAAGTTTTCACTGCGGCGGGCAAAATGGAAATGTGCCGCAGAAACAATAACCGCATAAGGTGAACGCTGACTAGAGTGTGTCGACACATGCACGCCCGAAGAGTGTGAGTCAGGAGACATGCCGGACCGCCGTTAGCTGAGAAGGGTGTACTTGAATGGTTGGAGTAAACTGATGAGTGAGTTTTTGGTATAAGATAAAACTACCTAAAAGTCTATGCGAGAACTCTCCTACTCCAACAATCAATCCTCTCGAGACCTTAATTGAGTGAAGCGTCAGACTTAACGATACTAAGTTTTGCCGCTTACTTTACTTTTACATTTGGGTAAGCTTTTGGCGATAAGTTGAAGTTGCTCAGTGCGGTCGCAACCTTGGGATCCATCTTCCTTGGGGTGCCCCTATTACAGTATATCATTAAGTGAGCTCCTCGCTTAACTCCTCTCCGGATTAATTGTTTCCGACCTTCGGCACTGACCTTGCATGAATACTGGTAACCTTGTCTAGAACAAGTAGGTCAGGGTGGGAAGGGCAATGGCTAGTACCGAACTTCGAACCAGAATGGAATCCAACCCGGATTCAGACCTTGACCTTGACGAGAACACTGCCAACAGATTTCGTGCATCGGTTTTTGCGGATGTTCGCGGTCTTGACTGGGATGGCCAACAGCTGCTCTTGGAGGGCGCCCTTATTCAGTTACCTGTTGAATGTCTTGATCATCTGACTACAGACCGTCGTGCTGCGGCGCTCTTATTTCTCCAAGAACCTACTCTTGTCCACAACATGCTCCCACCCCCACTGCACCGGGTTCCCTTTAGTGAGTGCTCCCACGAATACGTCGAGCCTTACATGGTCTGGGATGTATCCAAGTCGATTGAGGAAGTGAAGCCGGAACTGAAGAACTGGAACACCCAGCACCCGTATGTGTTTCGAACACAGATCACCACGGCAGTGGTGGAATGGATGAAAGTCAAGCAGGAGGCATACCTGTAGATGATAAGGGATCAGCAAGCATTGAAGACTTGGATGACAGCATTGGACAAGGCTTTTGACGGAGGGTCTAGTATTGATGCTCTGAATGATGTACTGACGTCAGAAGCTGCGCTGCCACTCCCGCTCGTCCATACCAAGCCCAAAAACTTCGGCATGGAGTTAGCCATGAGAGCCAGAGAGTACCAGTAGAGGGCATACCTGAGCCCAATCGGTATACAGATGTTGGAAAGCCTGAAAGATGATGGCTACACTTATAGCTCTTCCTTCTCAAGAGCATCTACAGGCTCCCTGTGGGTTCCCCCCTGAATTGCGCGCAGTAGGTCGGGCAGTCCTACCGTCGGGCCAACTGTTGGATGTCAAGTAAGAAAAAGGACATCCAAGCCGCAGGGTATTACGGCACCGAATACGCCTGACTCTACTCCTCATCCGACCCCTGCTCCTATCATTCCGCCCGCAACACCGCCATTCCCACAAGCAGGTGCGTTTACCCCATGGTTCTGGCCACTGAGAGCGGCGTCACCTGGACCTTTTGAACAGGTAAGGCGCCAGGAAGAGTGAGCACCCCTGGCTCCATCATGGGGGACTCCAAGCCCCGGACCAGGGACACCTGCTGGCTCCGTTCCTGGGGCACCTGTGATTCCCTCTGCCCCGTCGAAACCCAGTCTTCCCTCCATGTTCCCCAGGATCACAAGCACTGAGTTGGACAGCCAGGACGAGTTCTCTTGGTTGGTCTGCAAATCGGAAGAGACCCGCATGGGGTGGATTCATGACCAGACCTATGGGTGCGGAAAAGAACAACAGACCCCAGTAAGGAACTGGAGGAGACGGAAGGAAGGAGATGGACGACCAACATGTGGGTACTGTGGGTCATGGTAACATACAGGTCCCCCAATGCAACCCTTGGGTTCTCCAGAGCTTCAGTCATTTCTGGGCGCAACTCAGACGGCTCCAAACCCAACTCCGGAGAGTGGGAGAGGGCCTGTTCCACCACCGGCATCAGTACCATCCGGGGCTAACCCCCCCGAGGATGGGAACCAGGATGGCCAGGAGGAAAGGTATGATGGGTATGATAGACCACGGGAGACCCCAGGTGGAAACGCAGGGGGTAGTGCAGGCGGAAATAGACCACCTGTTGGTGGTACCACGAGAGCTGGTGGAGATTCTGGGGACTCTGACCATGATAGCTCGGATGATGGTGATGCCAATTCTCTCCCTGATTTGACTCCCTTTCTCGGCGCTCGCAAGGATGATTGGAGCGATGAGAAGAAACCACGGTAGGACCGCCGTGCTAAGAAGCTATCAAGGGAATCATGGAGCAGATCGACCTCATGGCCATCCTCCCGACAGCGACAGAAAAAGCCAGAAAAGCTGAGTGGCATTCTGGCGTTTAAGGGAAAGGTTACCGAACTCGCCAGGTTTCCGACGCTGGTGGCGGTGAAGTTTGAGTACTTTGCTGGGTGCAGGTTGACCGACATAGACAAGGTAAACCTGGTAATCCTCCTTCTAAAAGACACTGCCCGAATATGGTATCTGGGGCTGCACTCCTACCTCAATAAGGAGGCAGCCAAGCGTACCGGAGTTCCTGTTAACAACAGTAACACGTTGGGAATGTGGAAAGGATTCCACGAACGGCTCGAACGGGGTTTCGGCGGTGACCAAGCGGAATGAGACTGATCCCTGCTTGAGTGGCGAGACCTAGTGATGAAGCCCGATCATATCAATGAGTACTTGGACAAGATAATTGACTACATGTATAAGCTTAGCTATACAGACCCTATTCAGGTGTGAGATAAGGCACGGTCGCACATTACCTGAGAGGTTACGAATGCGTGGGCACTCAAGGAGCCCCATCTAGCTGACTTGAACGACTACCTTGATCTTCTTCAGAAGGTCGAACCTACGCTGGATGACAACACCCGGTTCAACAACCGAGTCATCCATCCTGTCTAACGGTCTCAGCCAAGGGACAAGAGGGACGAGGGGTCCTGGACTTCTGGAAGGTTTAAAAGGAAGGATAAAGGTTCGGGCAGACAGAACCAAAGGCCTGCCAAACCTAGTAATTTCAACGCAGGGAAACAGGCAAAGCCGGCGACTTCTGAGTATGTAATAGCGCATAAGGAAATCCCGTTGACTTTGACCGCAAGTCGGAGAAAGCACAACCAGTGCACCAAGTATGGACAAAGTGGTCACTTCTGGAGGAAGTGTACCACCACGTCCCCAGTCGTTAGTTTATCCAAACAGGCTCATGGGTTGAAATGGTCAGCCCTGGTCAGCAAGCCCACAGGGACAGACAAATGGCTAAAGCGCATTACAGCCCCACCTCCAGCTACCTCGTCAAAGATACTTGAAGTCCGATAGGCATCACCTCAGATCATGGAGGTTGATACTAACAGCTCGGAATAGGTAAGAACCTATTCTGCTTAAGGTATAACCTTACTAACCTGTATCTATAGACCCCTGAGGGATGGGTGAAAAGAAACCCCGGAAGTAACTTCTGGGATAGGTAAGTACCTCTCTGCTGCATTAACGACCCTGATACTGACTACACCCAGGCGGTGTGGGCAGGTAGATCTTGCGGGCTGTGCACGGTGGACTGGGCTATCTCTCCTTTGTTGGGTTTCAGGTTGTTTCCTTTGTTCTAGTTATTTGTATTTCTTTCAGCATTTCCGTAGCTGGAGGGGCAAGTCATAGGACAGTATTTAGGTTGAGGACGGGTGAGGTCTCTCTGGAGGAGATGCTCGACATTGGGGAAGCAAGGATGCTTCGCTTGGAACCGGTCCGACAGTGGACCCCCACCCACCTCGTGGAAAATCATTATGTTCAGTACAAGCAGGATTGGTTCAGGCTGGACTTGATCAAATAAACAGTGTTATTGCCAAGTTTACCCGAGGAGGGTTTAGTACCCGAAATCATGCTGGCGTGATAGTAAACACCCTGGCTATTGATAAACGAATCCCAACCACTTGACGTTTACCGACCCATTGTGGCCGCTCTTGTGTCGAAAGGCAAGAGACCAAACTTTGTAAGACAAGATGACTAAGTCCCTACAACCAGAAAAGTGGCAGAAGCGTGACAACTTGCCTCGTCACACCAAGTCTATTCACCTGCGGGTAAAGTTAGACTAGAAGATTGGAGCTAGACAGGTAAGCACAGAAGCGCTCCTGCTACTTGATAGTGGAGCTACTGGGCCGGTGCTTAGTAGCTGATAGGTTAAACAAACTCAGGCACCTTGTATACAGTGGAAGGTACATGTGCCAATAAGCGACGCAAGCGGCAATTACATTCCTGGATCAGGTCTGTACTATACAAAATCATTGGAGATGAGAATAGGCGACCACCATAATGAGATGCACTTTGAAGTTGCAGATATGCCCGATACCAAGTTGGATGGGTACCTGCCAATGTCGTGGTTGAAGGACCATAACCCCGACATCGGTTGGAAAACTGGATCACTAACCTGGCGCTCAGATTTCTACAAGGCTGATTGCCTAGCAGAGCAGTGACAGTTACTGTTCATGACTGACGAAGAATTCTTAGCCGAAGACCCTAGTAATGTGTACCTGTTGGGAATTGCACAATTCTCCGATAAGGAAGGTGCCGACATCACGGTTAAGCTACTCCCCGAGTATAAGGACTATGGGGATATCTTCAGTCAAGAACGGATTGAGGCACTGCCAGAGCACTCAAAGTATGACCACACTATCAAGTTGCAACCCAGGACTCAACCTCCGTTTGGGCCGATCTATCCGTTATCGGAAAAGGAGCTTAAGGCACTACGGGAATATCTCAACGACATGCTGCGAACGGGAAAGCTACAGCGATCCAGTTCCTCAGCAGCAGCCCCTATCCTCTTGGTGTCAAAACCAGATAGTACATTAAGACTAGTAATAGACTACCGGGTGTTGAATAAAATCACGGTTAAGTGTAAGTACCCTCCACTGTTGATGAATGAACTGCGAGATAGGTTAGGAAAAGACATTGTGTTCACCAAGTTGGACATGAAAAACGGCTACTGCATTCTGAGGATAGCAGAAGGTGAGGAATGGAAGAGCGCCTTCCGGTGCAGATATGGACTGTGTGAATAGGCCGTCATGCCGTTTGTGTTATGTAAGGCCCCGGCAACTTTCCAGAGCATAATAAAGGAGGTCTTCTAGGACCTCATAGATGAAGGAGTCCTTGCGTACATGGATAACATCCTGATGTACTGCGAAACCAGTGAAGAGCATGTCGCGATGGTGAGACATGTAAGGGAGAAATTGCGGAAAGCCAGATTATATATAAGCATGAAGAATTCCAGTTTCCACCAGCGGGAAGTCGAATTCCACACATACAAGATCTCGGACATGGGGATCTCTATGGTGTCGGAGAAGATGGAAACAATCAGGGATTGGGCACCTCCGAAGTGCGTCGTGGACGTTCCAAGCTTTATGGGCTTTGCCAACTTCTATCGTCGGTTCAAAAAGGGTTTCAGCAAGATAGCGAAACCTGTAACAGACTTGACAAAGAAGGATCTCCGATGGCAATAGACACCTGCTTGTGCACAGGGCTTCAACCAGTTGAAGGAGGCATTTACGCCCAAACCTATCCTAGCACATTTTGACCCTGAACGGCCAACCCGCCTGGAAGGCGACGCTAGTGACTGCGCATTAGGAGCCGTTCTCTCCCAGTTCTGTCAAGATGAGAGATAGCACCCAGTGGCCTACAATTGTCGGAAGTTTTATGCAGCGGCGATTGATTGTGATGTCCATGATAAAGAAATGACCGCCATCGTGGCAGTATTCAAGGAATGGGATCATCTGCTATGCTCAGTAATGGACCAATTGGTGATCTATACAGATCATAAGAGGTTGGAGTACTGTGATAGTACCAAGGTCCTTAACCATAGGCAGCACCGCTGGGCTGAGTTCCTGCAGCCGTTGAACTTCAAGGTGATTTACCGAGAAGAACGGTTAAATGAGAAGGCAGATGCTTCATCGTGGCATAGGGACTACCGCCCTGAAGGGGGGAGTGATTTTCTGCCACAGTCGTTTTTTCGCCCTGGACAGTGGGTTGGGAGCCACGAACAGGACATCTTGCGACCACAGGTGTGGCAGGTGTGCCAAGGATTTCGGCTCCAGTCTTCCTTTTTGGATCAGCTGCTGAAAGCAAGAAAAGAAGACCAGCAATACTTAAGAATCCTGAAGGCAAGGGCTGCCGGTGACAAAGATGTCGACCGAAAGTTCACGAGGGAAAAGGGCTTACTTCTGTACAAGAACAGGTGGTATGTTACAAGGGGTCAGAATCTAAAGCAGACAGTCATGGAGGCTGAATATGACTGCTGAATTGCGGGACACTTCGGGACTTACACAACCATTGGCACAGTTAGGGCTAAATTCTATTGGCCTAAGGTGGACGCGCACAACACTGACTACATGTGGACATGTGATGCATGTCAAAGAAATATGTCTATCAGGCACAAGAAGTTCAGTCTGCTGGAACCTATTGATGTTCCTATGCGACCATGGACAGCAATTTCACTAGATTTCATTGTAGCGCTGCCTGAGTCCAAAAGGTATACCAAGATCTGGGTCATAGTGGACAGATTCTCCAAAATAGCACATTTCATACCCCTAACCACTGAGGTACCAATCAAGGAGCTTGCCTTGATATTCCTGAAGGAGGTTTGGCGCCTTCATGGACTCCCGGAGTCAATTATTCCTGACCGAGAAAGCCGATTCACATCAAAGTTCTGGATGAGTCTGATGCACTTGTTGCAAGTGAAACTAAACGTTTCGACTGCATTCCACCCTGAGACTGATGGGCAAACTAAAAGGGTTAATCAAACACTAGAACAGTACTTGCGTAGTTACTGTTTCTACCAACAGGATGATTAGGTTTCGCTACTACCGCTCGTGCAGTCTGCGTACAACACCTCAATATCAGAATCTACCAGGTTGTCACCATTTTAGATCAATTATGGGTTCAACCCACGAACAAACTGGTCAGGTGTAGTGTCTGATAATCAAGGAATACATTCTAGCAGTGAGCGCTTGGTTAGAGAATGGGAAGGAACATGGCTAGAGATTCGAGAAAGAATTCGATGGGCCCAAGAAAGGCAAGGGAAATGGCACGACCAGAAAAGGCTGCCATAACTGGATAATGTTACCTGGGAGGATGTGGCCACTGGGCAGGGAAGGAAAGCAGACCGCGTGGTGTTGAACCGAAAGAACATCCGCATAAAGCGCCCAATGGAGAAGCTGGAACACCGGATGTTTGGACCTTTTGTGGTCGAACGGCGGCTGGGTAACCGAGCCTACAAACTTCAACTGCCCACCAGATGAAGCATCCACCCAGTTTTCAATGTCACATTGCTCGAACCATATTGCGAGGATCCGGGATCAGGTAGGGTCAAGGAAGCCCCTAGCCGAGAACTCGTAGATAATGAGCCAAGTTACATTACCGCAGCGGTCGTGGATGGTCGATGGTACACCGGAGCAAAGGCGAAGTTCCCCTCGCGCTTCGTACAGTACCTGGTTTCATGGGAAGGCTGCAGAGCTGAGGAGAATTCATGGGAGCCCTATGAGATGCTAGAAGGGACAGACTTACAGGCCATTAGGGATTTCCAGCAAAGATGTCCATCCAAGCCCATGGACCAAAGGGTCTTGGGGGAATCGAGTCGTGGAAATAAGAGAGGATGCTAATGGTCTGGGATGGACCATAGCGAGGAGGGGAGTGATGTAACAACCCAGCATATACGAGCTATGGCTGACGGAACCTATACCTATACAGGTAGCCAGAAGGCGAACTGGTAGGAACCGGCAGGCAAGTAAGTACTTGACCTACGGAGACCCGATTGCCCGGGCTCCGACAATGAACAGAATTGGCTGGTCAGGTACTTAGGTACCTGGATACACCCAGGAGCGGTGTCAGCGTACTTAGGGACCTCGGAAGGGGCAGTTACTCACGTGGGCCGGGTAACTGGAGAAAGGTCAGAAGTGTCTTGCTCCGGCGACGGAATAGACATAGTAGCAGAGAAAAGTGATCTTGTCCACCGGACAAGGTTACCCTACCCTCGGGACCAGGTTACCCTACCATAGGGCTGGGGTTACCCTGCCTAAAAGTCCTGAGTTACCCAACCTTTCAACACGAAGTCCCTTGCGGAGTTTGGGACAAATTACCGGAATGTTTGTCTAATGAAGGCATGCATAATACTGGAATCTGGGGTTCCGGGAGATGCTATTGGGCAAGCTACACAGCTCCGAAGAAGCTGTAAATTGGAGACATTATTCCTATCACACCCCTCCGGGCCCGCCTTGAGGCCTGGACCTCATGGGCCAACTATTGTGTAGTTGCGTGCAGTCTGGCAAAAGAGAATCTTTGAACACCTGCTTGCAACACCATATATGTCGCGGCCATCCTGTCGACCATAGGCTGTTCGCAGGATATAGGAGAGGGCATAGAGTGGAAGGTGGAGTACCTCCTGCAAGTTGTTCGGAGTAAAATGGACCAAAGCCGGCAGAGTTAAAGGAGGTTAACCCTGCGGGTCCCAAAGGTAGTCCCGGGTGGTGCTAGGGAGACTGGGAGAGTTTTACACCTACCAAGCCCGGAAGTGTCCCCAACGCCATAGGCTCTAAAGGGGAAATCCAGAGACAATAAAAGCATGGTTCCTACCACAGGTATGGTAGATCCGGGGTAGTGGTCATGGGTAGCACCCATTGAATCACTCCCGGACTACCGTATCCTCCGGAAGACACCGGAAGCCCGAATCCCATAAATAGTAGATAGATAAACCGCCCCCGGTAGCTTCTGGAGTCAAGTAGAGATTAATGTATATGGGAAGGGTGTCGTAGATAGTCCAGTTCATGAGGTGCCTTGACTGTTCGCCACTGGAAAGACACTGTTACGAAGAACCCTTCACTCCGGTGGGCAAAATGGAAATGTGCCGCAGAAACGATAACCGCATAAGGTGAACACCACCTAGAGTGTGTTGACACATGCGCGCCCGAAGAGTGTGAGTGAGGAGACATGTCGGACCGTCGTTAGGCGAGAAGGGTGTGCTTGAATATTTGGAGTAAACTGATGGAGGAGTTTTTGGCACAAGATAAAACTACCTAAAAGTCTATGCGAGAACTCTCCTACTCCAACCATCAATCCTCCCAAGCGCTTAATTGAGTGAAGTGTCAGGCTTAACGATATTAAGTTTTACTCTTTACTTTACTCTTACATTTCTGTGAACTTTTGGCAATAAGTTGAAGTTGCTCGGTACGGTCCCAACCTTATGATCCATCTTCCTAGGGGTGCCCCCGTTACACTAGATATATCTCGCACTATTATTTCTATCAAATGTCAATTCATTATGTGTTACAATAACAATCTACCTTTCAACAGATAGAATGTTTTCCAGATAGATCATCATTGGTTTTCCCACTGGACTCCATTCCCACTTAACTATAAATGGTTTTCGGCATTTAGCACCTAGGAGAGACTCTGGTCGTCTATAGTTGACAACAACTTCGTACTCATAACCATTCTCATAAATCCCTTTCTTTACCTCTTTATACCACCTCTTATCTAACATGTTCCTGATCTGAAACCTGTTCAATTGGGATTGCGCTATTGCACTCTGGAGTTGTTAATGGCTATGAAGAAGCAATGGGAAATCATCCACAATCAATGGCCAGCAAAGGTAAATCATTCTCAATCACTTATTCACCATCAACACTGTATCTAAATTAAATAATAAAAACAGAAATTAATATAAAAAATACTAGCTAATACCTTTTATAACCTCCTTTTGCCTCCACAACTACAGCTACTCTATCCAGCATTAATTTCCACAACTTTTCTGAACAATCCTCTGCAATTTTCTCCCAAACCAGTGGTAATACCTCTGCCAGCATCTTCTTAACAGCTTCTTTCACTCCTGGGGTGTCTCCAATCCTTGGATAGTGCTGGGATAAACACTTTTTAAGCTCAACTCATGCAATCTGAATAGTATTCAAATCAGGTAAGTAAGAACGATGTTCTACGACTTCAATAGAATTCCTCCCCAACCGATCCATCACCTTATAAGCCTTGTGAACCGGAGTATTCTCTAGCTAAAACAGGATATCTTCCATACAAAAAGACATCATTTGATGAATAACAGGAAAAAGGTATATTTTCAGGTGTTCAATATACCTGGTCTTATTAATATTCAAAGTAGTAGAAACCAAAGGATGTTTTCTCTTCCCCCAAAAGTACCTCCAAACTATAAGGGAAATTCCCTTATCCTTCTGCTTGGGATGGATTCAGTAAGCCAGCCACCTGTCTTCAGGTTCTCTGAAAGCCCATTGGTGCCTTGGATCTTTGGATTTTTCCACCCTGTATTTATCACTCCAAATGACACTTTCAAAATCCTCAGCAGTCCAATCCTTATAGACTTCAGCCTACTTGAATCTCTTAGACACATGCTCAGGTTTCAGTCTGGGCCTGGATTTGGCTAGCCATTTCTTAACATTGGCTGCTCTATGTACTCTATCCACTATTGATTTATACATATTAGTTAACTAAAAGTATATCTTATCACGCAGGGTAGTACAAGTGCTTGTAATCAGTATAGTAGCGAGTGACGGGGTTTTTTTTATTACGCATAGAAAGTGAGATACTAGGTGAATGTTTATCAGGAAAGTCTGCTCAACCCAAGTTTTGATTAAACCTGTCTACCCGGATGCTTGTACGATACTGTTGCCTGGCTGAGAAGAACATGGCGACTGGAGTGAGGATTGTTTTCAAGAGATTGTCTTTCACATGCGCAAGCAAGGAAGCTTTTAATTGTGGTCCATGGTCAACCAATAATCTGAGCCACAAGAGTGATGTTCTAAAGTGTATAGAAAAGGGCAAGAATTATACCTTTCTTGACATTGGTCATCTCATGTCTTGAAGTTTTAGGGGGAGCTCTTTTTTTTCCAGAAGGCTTTGCATATCTGGACCAGTTCATCATGGCTGATTAGGTGTGGTATAATAGTACGGTTGAGCAGGCTTCTTTGTATGGTCTTTATCATGCAGTCTACATTGCATGATCAACTTCACGGTCTGGCATTTCTACAAGAGCACTTACTAAGGTAAAACCTGTTTTATGAACACTTTTGATAAGGGGTTGTACCTGTATCCGAGGTGCCGTAGCTAGCATGAGGCTGTTCAGCTTGTCAATACCTCTTCTATTACTGAGGCGGAAGGTGGCAGAAGTTGTATATTTAATATAAAATTGGTGACAGGTGGGCCAGTACTACTGGATGCCTCAGGTTGTGGTAAGGTACCATCGGACCAGTATCGGATAACAGCGGTAGCCAACAGCTGGGCAGAAACAGCATCTTCAGTTCTTGCAATATACTCTCTAGTAACCAGTTGTGTTCCCCCAAGCTGCAGTGGAGAGATGATACTGTACTTATCCTGCAACCTGTGAAATGTTATGGCTGGACCTTTGATCCATTGATGCCCATTATGGATCAGGTGTAAGACCACCTTGTAGCCCTTTTCTGCTCCTGCTACAACCAACTTTGCAAGTTCTATTTGTAGCTTGTTCCATGTTTACATTATTAAACCATACTTCTGAAACTGCAGGAATTGTCAGACCTGCTAGTAATTCTCTATTTTGAGACCTTTCAGTAGACACTTTTTTGACCGCAAGTATTTCTTTAAATCCCTAATTGCTATTATTCCATTCTATTAGCAATTAAATCTTGTATGTTGCATATATAAGGTTTATAAGGTAATAGCCAATGTGTTGAAGTGTAACGGGGGCACCACTGGGAAGATGGATCCCAAGGTTGCGACCGCACTGAACCACTGCAAACTTATCGCCAAAAGTTCACACAAATGCAAGAGTAAGGAAAACGGTAAAACTTAATATCATTAAGCCTGACTCTTCACTCAATTACGGTCTCGGGAGGATTGATTGTTGGAGTAGGAGAGTTCTCGCATACACTTTCAGGTAGTTTTATCTTATGCCAGAAACTCCCCCATTAGTTTACTCCAACTGTTTGAGCACACCCTTCTCCGATAAGGGTGGTCTGACATGTCTCCTGACACATCCTGTGGGCGTGCCTGTGTCGACATGCTCTAGTCGGCATTCACCTTATGCGGTTATTGTTTCTGCGGTGCATTTCCATTTTGCCCGCCGGAGTGGAAACTTCTGCCCATCGGCGTCTTACCAGTGGCTAACAGTCAAGAGACCGGATGAACTAGACTATCGATAGTACCCTTCCCATATGCATTAATCTCTAATTGGCTCTGGAAGCTACCATGAGCAGTTTATCTATCCACTATTTACGACTCTCGGACTTCCGGTATCTTCCGCAGCATATGGTGGTCCTGGAGTGATCCAATGGGCGCTACCCATGACCACTACCTTGGATCCACCATACCTGTGGTAGGAATCATGCTTTTAGGGTCTCTACACTTCCCTTTAAGAGTCTATGGCATTGGGGACACTTTCGGACTTGGTAGGTGTAAAATCTCCTGGTCACCCCGTCACCACCCGGGACTACCTTTGGGACCCCACCGGGTAATTCCCGTTAACTCCCCCAGCTTTGGTCCGATTTACTCTGAACAACCTGGAGGAGGTACTCCTGCTTCCACCCTATGCCCTCCTATATATTCTGCGAACAGCCAGCAGTCGACTGGACGCTAGCGATGTATACGGTGTTGCAAGCAGGTATCCAAAGATTCCACTTTGCTTGACAGCACACAACAATGCAACCGTTTGCCCATGACCTCCGGGCCTCAAGGCAGGGCTGGAGGGGTATGATAGGAATAATGTCTCCAGTGTACATCTTCTTTGGAGGTGTGTAGCTCGCCCAGTAGCATCTCCCGGAACCTCAGATTCCAGTATTATGCATGGCTTCACGTGACAAATATTCCTGTCATTTTCTTGAACTCTCTGAGGGACTTCATATTGAAAGGTAGGGTAACTCAGGACTTTGGGCACGGTAACCCAAGCCCCATGGCAGGGTAACCTGGTCCTGAGGGTAGGGTAAGCTTGTCTGTTGGACAAGATGGCTTTTTCCTGTTACTCAGTCTATTCTGTTGCCTGATATAGACACTTTTTTTCTTTCCCCAGTTACCCAGCCAAGCTGAGTAACTGCCCCTTCAGAGGTCCCTAAATACACTGACACTGCTTCTGGGTGTACCCAGGTACCTAAGTACCTGGCCAGCTAATTCTATTCATTCTCGGAGCCTGGGCCATCGGGTCTCTGCAGGTCAAGTGCTTACTTGCCTGCCGGTTCCTACCAGTTCACCTCCTGGCTACCTGTATGGACCTAGGTTCCGACTGACATAGCTCATGTATGCTGGGTCGTTACATGAAGTTAGCTTACCCAATAATAGAAAATACATTGCAATCATCTTTTCTCCTTATACCTTTACGTTATTCGAAATGTTAATTGACTCCTTTTGCCTATTTGCTAGCTGCTTTTCACTTGCATCATATTTATAAATCTCTATACAGATATTTGTACAATATTCATTTGCTATACTGTTACTTGGTAGATATAAATACAAATACAAACTGGTAGTATATCTAATATTATACCTGGACTATTATTCCATTCTCTAATCACTACCTCATACTGTCTCCTAACTATAACTTTTCAACTTCTATGTTCCCATAGAGTTAGTCACAAGAGTTCCTTTACTGGTATATTATCATTTGATACATCTATTCTCCTCTTAGTAATCAACTGCATATTCATTATCTATAATGTATTCTATTATACGTGATCTATGATTGATGTGATTAACTGATTCTGTGATTTCTTCTCTAGTACTAGAGCTTTACAATAATGGTTCAGCCTTATCAATGGTAGGTGCAGGGGGGCTTTGGGCTGGTGGATGGTCACTAAGCAGTTCTACCAATTGGCTGGCAGCTTTTGCTTTTGCTGGACATGGCATTGGTGAAATAATTCAGAAATATGTATTTTGAGTAATAGAATTGATATAAAACACAGTAGTAATTTGTTCCAGTAATAATTAAAGCAAGATATACATATGAGAAGCATTAATACAATTATATTGTCTTATTTCTATTAGGGTTACTTATGATGTTTTTAGGTTTTAGACTTTTTTTGAATATATTTGTCCGATAAGTATTATCACAAAAACAAAAATCATATTTTCAACTATTAATTTCATGATTACCAACAAACCTAAGTGTGGCTAATGTAATACTTTTTTATCATTCAGACCAAAACTCCAAGTTTTTAAGTCCTTAAGGCAACATAAGAAGGAACATATTTACCAAAAAAAAACTTGTTTCCTATGCTCCTTCATCTTCTCTTTCTGAAACAGGTTTTTTTTTGCAATCATGTTTGTAGTTGTATATCCTTGAGGATTTGAAAAACAGCAAATCTCAGCTCCCCTTTTTGAATGGTAGGAACCATCTATCATATTATAATCTTGGTGTAAAATTTTATAAGTAGGCTTTATTTTATACCAAAACTGTGCAACTTTAACAACTAACAACTAATTCAAAAAACAATATAGAAGCAGTTAAAGTACAACCTTAAGCACCACAATTACCTGAATTTTTTTAGGAAAAATTGTATAGTATCTGTTACCCTTATATGAGAGTTAGTAGCTAAATGTCTGTCAGAATAAATTGTTGTAAAGTATCATACCCTTTTTATAGAAAACTACTAAAACTATATAGATATATATTTTCCCATTCCTGATGTTCCCATTATTTCCCTCTCCAAATCTATTTATACAACTTTCTTTTTAACAAAGCAAATGCCATATAATTCAAACAAATTTGGCAAATTTTAATATTTTTCATTAGCCTGATGAAGAAGTGATTTATTGATATGAAGTTGCCCATTTTCGGTGTAAAATGAAGCCTACACATGACCTTTTGTGCCAAGACGGTACCTGTCCTATTTGAACCTATTTGATATTCCCTAACATTGTTATTTCTTGGTACAGTACTGTACAAATTTCAGGTTTTGGGCAAAAAGATAAACACAGCCGCATAACATTTTTTTGCTCCGCCTCGTGCATGCTTTGAAACGCACCAACCATATCATACCACAGATCATTCCACAAGACTCTGGTGTTGTTTTAGTTGGATCGTCACTACCAATTTCAGATAATCCTGGGCTGACCGCTTCTCGAGAGTGATTTTTTTGCTTGAGCAAGCCCCGGGATGATGCGGCCCCAACTAGAGCAAACCCGAAACAAAACTTCCTATCCGACCGCACTAGAAGATGTGATTGATACAGGATGACGGTTATCAGGTCGCGGCGCCCAGGCTCTTGTTGACATAGAGTAGCGTCCCAATACTTGAGCCTTGTGCCAGGTAGTCCAAAATTTCCATATCTGGAAAAGGGGCTAAAATTACAGAAGAATGGGAGGCATTCGGCCCTTGAAGGTCATAATAAAACATAAAAATACCAGACCTAACCAGAGGAGGCAACTCGAACGACATATGATACCACACTGTTCAACTATTTGAGATCTTACGGTATCATAGGCAGTGCAGTCGCCTACTCTTTACATATGCTCCTCAACGGAAGTAGAAGTATATAATCCATTATGGGATCCTCTTCCGAGCGTATAACAAACGCGTCACTTTATAATTTACCGATAACCGCCCGACCACCAGCGATTGAGTTACGCTCCGTAATCGAACACCCTATGCAAACGAACGGTGGGGCGGCAAAGGGCTTAAGCAGCTCCAGATATTGAGCCCTACAAGGGACCGCCCCAGTATAACAGCATGCTGGTGCGCCTGCGTGTTCATCATCCAGAATGCCATTCGAGCCCATCCATACAGTTCCTAATCTTCAAGAATGCATCCTTGACATTAGTTTCCTCCTTAGAATTCACTGTTACGGGGGTCATACCGGAAGCGGATCCACTGTTGCCCCCAGTTCGGGCCAAGAGTGTCAGAAAACTGCAAAAATAGCCCGACTTTTTTTGTGATGGTTGCCACGGAATACGCTCCTTCCTTTACTACAGAGAAGGAAGTTGGTTGCGGGAGAGTTTTTTGAGAAACTTCAAGAGCGGCTGTCAACAAGCGGAAGGCAACTGAAATCTGCATTACAGTACAGTGCACCCTCCCTTGGCCCTACCCATTGACCTTCCGCCCCGTTGGCCAATGCTTCCCCCAGCTACTCGAATGATTCAAAGGATGTGTTTAATAGAGCGTGGGGCTGAGCGTGAAGAGTCCCTCATCAAAATTCCAGTTCGCCCACCCGTTCTCTTTCGATATCCCACCTACAGCCGCAGAGTCAACATGCAGGAAACTAGAATATATACCGTCTTTCCGTCGCCCCCAATGTGGAACGTGATCCCCAAAGGTTTCTCCAAAGACTACCATATAGACAATACAATTACACACAAACCATTCCTAATTTTCATTCCTCGGGCTTCTAAACGAATTGGTGTAGGCGATTTTTTCTTGCATGGTTCTTGGTTTCCTGTGCCTCTATGTAATTCCGTCTCCTTTCCAATATTGGTCTCACAAAAAGGGCGGGGACTAAAATTAAAAATTAAGAATTAAAAATTAAAAACGCAGCCAGCTTTGACCACCTTCAGTTTGTTATCAGCCAATACTCCCTATATGTTCTTGATAACCTTCTAAGAGTCACTAATCGGGAGATTCTTAAACACTATCCTCCATTAGAAGCAGTTCCCGAGAAGTTTAGAGGGAGGTTCAATCCCTAAAGGTTCATAATACACCACTTCAAGCCCCAGGAGAGGTTAGTCCACCCTCTCGACTGGCCACTACCTCTCACCCATCTCGCTCCCTTCTGCGTCCACTTGCGGAAACCTGCCCCTTCTCAAGTTCCTACCACTACAGGATCTGTCCTACCACAATCAGCAATGGCTCCCCTTGATCCCATGATTGCCAAGGGCTATATATGTCCTCATTCCACAATACCGGAGGCGACTTTCGCCAAATCTATCCGTCCGTGCTTTTGAGGCCGCCACCAAGTCTAACAACCTCTATTCTCCCCTGTACATACGGCACGCACCAACTGGCACTCGGTAACTCCTGCGGTGAGCCTCATATGTAAGCCCCTTGCAAATCAATACGCCTATCATAAGTGACTGCAGTGTATGCGTATTAAAGCAACCTACAGGCCGACTCTCCTGGAGCTCTACTTTTAAAGTAGCCACGCCCTCACGGCCTCCACCCCATCCGCACAACCCCACGCCCACGCGATTCACCCAACGATAAACCAGACGTTGGACCAGACCCCACCTTGTTTTCATCTTCCCTACTCGATAGCTCTTGCGCCAGACCACCGATCCTATCTTCAGGTCCGAGCCAGTGCCATTTCCAATGGACTCCACTGGTCCCCTAGATGGTGGGGTACACGACAAGACTGGACGCTACTCATACCTTCCTTCTCCACAATTTTCGAGTGCACCGGACCCAGAGATCGTGCCAACAGCTTCAGAGGACCTGGGGTATAGATACGGAGGCCACCACCGTCAAAACAGTATTCAGAATAGCTATTCCACAAGCCTACAGGAACGAACTAAGGGTTTTGGTGCAGGCAACTTCCAAAGGATCCCCTATTCTCCGGAATCATTACCCCCAGATTATAGAAATTCGGACTCCAGCAATACTTGTAACAAGATAGGATCAGCGTCACCGAACCACAGAATCGACAATACCGCGGCATTTCCAGCAGTCAACGATAACTCTGGTTCCCACTCATACTTGCCAGCAGGTTTCACAGGAGACAAAGAAGTAGATTGCAGTAAGTTTCTTCATGCGTCATGTGGATTACACGCACAGTCAGCGCTGCGCAGAACGCTAACCACAGATTACTATTATAACAGCTCGACTCTCACCGAGTAGACAAGTAAATCCACGTAACCGATTCCATCCGTACGGCTCGGAATTTTCGCGCTCACATACGGAGAACACGTTAAACGGGAATATTGGATACAGCGAACGGATGTTGCAGAGCAACGTACACCAAAAGGAGCTTCCCCGGGCGATTACTAACGAAGGAGACTATGTGCACGGAGCGCCATTAAGCCATGGAAGATCTGCTGATGGTCAAAGGGATTCGGGGGCCCCATGGTCGTCACGGCCATGGCTTACCTCCCCTTCCTCCGACCTGCAGGTTCCACAATACCCGCCAACCTACACAGCTTTCAGCACGAGTCCCCACCTAGAGGCAAGCTATGTGACGGCTCCCTACGGATCGGCTACACATATGCCAGATGGGGGATTATCTCAACGAGGAAGCTCCCTAGGACAACGACACCCAGCGCGGAGTCATTCACTCGAAACCCTCAGCTCGAGCCCACTTCCCAACGCAATTCATTGTCCGCATTGCACACAAACTTTCCCAACAGCTGAGCAGTACACGTAAGCAAAATGCCCTTTCACCTGCTATGTTCAGCTGGTTACCCGGGACTCCCGGGATTCGCAGGGGCATCAGGGGCTAATCATTATCGCTGAACAGCAAGCACCAGCAAAAGCATCAAAAGGTGTATCGTTGCCGCTTCGATGGTTGCACCCGCACCGAGGGCTTTGCTACACCGAATGACCGCGAGCGACATGAGAAATCTGTTCATAAGATCGCTGGTTTCTACTGGAGGTGCTTAGATCCCAACTGCTCGAGCTTTAGGAAGGAGTTTGCGAGGAGAGACAATTTGAAGGATCATTTGAAGAGAATGCACACAATGCCACCTGGGGTTGACGAGCAGGAAGCCAATGCATGGAGGAATCAAATGGCTGATAGCGGCAAATATGAGAAGCCAGATACCAACAGGGCGCTCCGGTGATGCGCAGCGGAAACTGGATCCCCCAAGGTTGTCGAGTTAGGTTTTTTATTTCTTGTTGGGGATATCTGTTTGGAATTTCCCTGTTTAATAGGCGTTAAGTGTGAATTTTTCCCCCGATATTAGATTTCACTGCATATATTGCGATTGATTGGTGGTATTGAAAGGAAGACATTCCTGGTTCGCATATTGCTTGATCCTGTGGGAGTGTGGGCTCCCTCGTTTTACTTCGAGGAGGGCAATGTTACAAAGGCTTGGTGTTCGGGCATTGGAAAAAAGCAAGGTAGTGCTAAGAGTTTTTTCTTCTTCTTTTCTTCTTTCCCTTTTCTTGCGTCGGTTCCCACTCTTACCCCCATCCCCCATTTAATCTCTATATCTTCTCATAGGTATTTTTTCCGCTCTGGTTGTTTCTCACATAATTGCTCCTTTGGTCACTCAATTTCCGTCAAATTCTTTCCCTATTTGTACCGTAATCATTCCATAGAAATGGTCCGGCGACCAGCGGAGTCTGATGAGATCCAGGCTTTTTCGGTGGTCAGCTCCAGTTGTCCTGTGCGGTGTGGTAGTTACAGAATTGCGCTAAGTCTCGTTGCGAACCGTCGGTATGCTCCTTATTACCGCTTTTAACATTGTGCTATTATGTATAGCGGTAGTCTATTGCAAACTATTTGAATTTGCAAAACTCAAAAAAGTGAAAAAGGGAAAAAAGGGAAAAAAGGGAAAAGGGGAAAAGGGAAAAGAAAAGGAAATAGAGAAAGTCGAATCCCGAAGTCCATCCGTGCGGGATAAAAAGAGCCTCTCTGTGATCAAAGGTTGATCCCGGGTGGAACACCCATGCACTAAAAAAAAACCAATGGGATGGGTCTCTCCAATCGCATTCAAGCTGTCTCTCTATCAACACCACTCGAATACGGTCCTGGTCGTACCATTGCTCTTGCCCATCTCAAACCAGAGAAACTTACTTGTACTGGAAATTTGTGGCTGCCCACCCGATTGACCCGAAACATTCTGGCTAGTTGTATGCCCAGAACTCTCTACCCCACGGTCTTGAGTCTGTCCTGGAGCGAGGCCGGGGGCTACCATTCGGTAATGCCTAGATAGTGCTTTCCGCTAACATTCCCTTGACTTAATTGCGCATATTTTACGGCAGGAGCAACCATTTCAACTGAGCTATCCAGGTTGTCTTCCAACATATGCGGTAGAATTCAGGGAAGGAATGCGAACTGCCAGTACAGAGCTCTTGTATTCCCGGGAGCCCGAAGGTTGTACAGCACAGGTTGGCCATAATATGCTGACCACCTGGCGGCACTCCCTTGTCGTATTTCTGCTATGATAACTTTTCCTCTTTCCCCGGCACTTTTCCTCTGTGATGGCGGCAATTCACGAAGCCTTAGTGGCTAGGAAGAGCCGAACGAGCCGATAGATTCTACCCACCATATGGATCCGTGGGGCTTTGGAAGAGCTGGGATTTACTCTTACATGAATTCCAGAGCAGTTGAAACAAAAATTTACCCCATCACTACTCTTCTCAATCAGTGGACCTCATATGTGTTAAGACATCGATACGGCTCAGATACAAGTAGGACATGTTCGTGTTCTATGCGCAACTGCGTGCCCCTCCATACCACCGCCTTGGCCTACAGCCGCTCATATAGCCTCGCCAACCTATGTGGGAATCTTTTCCCGTGGATACCCTTAATGCAGGTATGCCATGATTTTTATTCAACACCATAACCGAATATGGATTCTAAGGATTCTGAGCCATTGAGTGTATCAGTTGGTTGCAGCATCTAGAGTAGCATTTTCCTTTGTCTACCGGATGGCTTCTGGGAACTCTTTTAGTCGGCTCTGGGCTATTTTGCAACGATGTATAATATTAAATTAACGTTCGAGCTCCAGAGTTTGACACCCGATAAATGGCCTTGAGGAGCAGGCGCGAAAACAAGGATCTACCCTTGAAATAGCAGAATACGTGTGCAAATCATATCAGCTACTGGGGCTGGTACAATATCCCCTATGAGCTAAGCTATCAGCACTCGAAATCGGTGGCCGTTTGAGGAGTGTCAATGCAAATACTCCAAGGGCCCAGATGTCCACTTCCTGTGGGGAATTTAACCTTTTGACCAAAGTTAGAACATGGCCGAAGAACTATAGCCCAACTCGGCTCCTATGAGTGATATCTCGAGAATTTTAAGATTACCGGAATAATGTTCCGCATGAGTAATCTAATATGTCCCCATGCATGTCACTTTCCACCTTTCACCTTTCCCTTCGAGTAATCCTTGGATCTCTCAGCGAGCGACTGGAATGGTTAAACTGTAGAAATCTGAAGGTGATAGATACGCTAAATCGCCTCTCATGACTACTTTTTGACCGGCGCATAAGACTGTAAATAGCGGGCACAGCCAACTCTCCTCCCCTTCTCCAGACAAGGGATCAGTTCACCAGAGGATGAAACTCTCCAGTGGACGAAGTCCTGATTCAGTTCCCCTCGCCCCCGGCCGCAGCAAAGACTACTTTTGCCGGTGCATGCAGGAATTCCGGGATGGCAGGTGCTCTGGGCGCGGCTGTTCAGGAGCCGCTGTGCTGTACAGCCGCAGTTGTAGAATTCTCATACCCTTCCAAGTACCCTAGCCCTTGGAAGAGCTTCGCTCCTCCTACCCCTCTTATTTATTATTTAGTAAAATAAGTTGTTTTGAAATATCATTAAAGTCATTCTACAAAAAGTCATCTAAAGCTTTGTTGCTATTCTCTTGTTAATCGATATTTTCCCAAAGGACAAGGAACGACACAAGCATTTACGAATGCGGCTGTACTCGAGTACTGTATACCGGTAGTGCATATGTATAGGCTAGTACAGTACAGTACAAGGGTCGGGCGTTTAGTCATGATACTGTAACAGTCATGTCAACTTGGTTCTAATGGCACAGCAGTGCAACCATCACCAATGAATCTTACACCTACTCTGCCTGCGTCATCTTGTGTTGATGTATTGTACAGTATAGTACCGACATTTTTCCCAAATAAAGGCCCACTATCCTCGTCACCCTACCATGACAAAATTTCTGAGCCATGTACGAGGACAGGTACAGTACAGTATCACTCCAGCAGTGATCTGACTAGGGGTCTTAAGTTACTGAATTTTTTGCGTGATTTCTTGGGCCCAACGAACTAAGTGAATTCAGTGGCGCTCCACCCGGATACATCACTATCTTGAAAGCGCTTGTAATTCGCTATCTACTACCAGCACCGGACCTGCGGGCCAAAAGTCAAAGACCCATGAGAGGGACTGGCGCTCTCTTGATATAGTATTGCTTGAGCCTTTTTCGACCTGTGAGATTTCATTAGCTGGTTTTCGCTGGTTAACCTGTCAAACTATACCTATTCCGGGCTGGTGCCGTGATTTCGGTTGATAATCTGGCGGTGGTTTGCGGGTTCTGAAAGTAAATTACCTGTAAGAGTACTCGGGTACGGTACTGTACCATCTCGGGAACAAAAGCACCCAACCTCCGCCGTTTTCCACTGAAACTTCCATCTTTTGAATTAGCTACTAGATTCAACCGCAACAAACCCCGTCCTCGAAACTCCGATACGATGAGGGCCATCCATAGGGGATTTAGCATTATGAATCTTTCAATTTTTATGGAGAGTCTCAAATACTGATACAGGAGACACGAAATGGCTCTTCTCATTGCTATGCGAAATCCACTACGAAATAGCTGTCTTGGAGTGGATTTTGGCCCCCCCTCCAGAACCCAGACGCCGGTTCTCGGGGAGCGAGGGTGGTCTGACATTCAACCACGCAACTCTTTGGGTTAAGTTCTCTGTCAAACCAAATTACTGATTTTTTCTCAGCTTTTGCTTCTAATAGGTATGTATTGAAAATTGGTGTTTTGTATGGAAAACGGGGGTGGAGTGTTTCTTTGTTACCGAGATCGTACTTGAGGAAGGTGAGCCCCCTGAGTACCACGTGGGGTAGCCTCCAATAATGCAAGCACCTGTTTTTTTAAGCGCTTGCCCTCGCGCCGCAGAGGACAACCCCTCACTTGGCAAAGCTGTTGCACACGCAGGTCACAGCAATTTACCGGTAATTTCTGACAGAGCAATGGTTCCCCGGAGAGGTTTGCCCGCGGATAGCATACCAGTCTTCTTTTCCACTCAGGGGTCCATTTAATGCTCTAGCTCGCCTCATATGTTGACTGTACCCACACCAGAAACTCAGATGCCCGAGTCTGGAGTATCAGTCAGCCCTATCCACCACGACGCTCCGGAACGGCCGATTAAAGCGGATAAATTTTATCCACAAAACAAAATTTTCGGCCTTAGTTCAGGAATTGTAGCAAATGGGAGATTAAGGAGTAGGTTTCCTCAGTAGTCCTCAAATGTAACTTATATCAGCTAACCCTCCAATCCACAGCTGAATCATGCATGACCGGCACAGTGCAGTTGTGTCTAATAAGTCCTCGTATGGTTCATAGCAATGGCAACAGATCCAGCATCCCTCCTGATTTTCAGTTTCCCTTCCAATGATAAGATAAAAAAAGGTCAATAGCTAAGTTGTGATTTGATCTATAGCTTGTAATGAAAAATTAGGTGGAATTTTTAAGCCAATAATAAATAGATACATATTTAATAGTAAGAACTAAAATACTGATAGGTTTTTACACTGAGTTGTAAGTAAAAATACAGAAGAATCCTTTAGTTCTAATAATATCAGGTTTGATTACTAGTATCTCTAAATTGAATATATGTTAGATGAGATATAGGAATATTGATTCTATAATTTACTATACCTGGAACATATGCTATTATAATATAAATATCATTATAATATATTTAGTTTTGATGAGAATATAATCTCTATTTTTAATTACAGATTACTTTAATATATATAAAAATAGTATTGATATATTCTATAGCCTCTAGATAGACTAGCAGGTAGACACTATACCAAGTTTATATTTATATTGAAATGTTATAGCTAAATAAGTAAGAAGGCAATTTTACTACAAAAGTTCAACTAGATAAATAGGTAGTTAAATTTTTAAGAAAGTGTTTAAAAGCAATCTGATCAGGAAAAATGTGGGAAAATAGCTCATTAATAGTTATATTTGAAGTAAAATATTTTTATAACTTTTTGTCATGATCTGGCTAGAGGAGTGCTAGCCAGGTGACAGCAGCAAGGAACAGGTTTCGCACATGACCTCATTTAAGAGGTCATGGAGTTAAGTTATTCTTTTGCGCACATGACCTCATTAGCAGGTCATGGGGCTTGTTTATGTTTAAATTGTTGTCATGCACATGACCTCATTAGCAGGGCATGGGGCTCGATTATGTTGGATTGCATTTTGTACAAGATGTACAGTTGATGTTATGGGGAAGAGTCTAGGCTTACTGGCAAGGGAGACTTCTTCATGTTTCATGCGTGACCTGGTTAGTAGGTTATATGGTTGTTATGCGTTTGATTTATATTGTATTTTATTTATGTTTTCGCACATGATATCATTTAGATGTCATGGGATGTTTTATATTTGTGCACGTGACTTGTTTGAGTCATGCGATAAATTTTGCACCTGACCTCGCTTGAGGATCAGGGCTGGGTTAGGGTTGTGGGAAGAGGCCTATATAAAGGCCAAGTTTTCACAGATAGGTTAGCTCTTCACGCAACCATCTACTGTTATTTCCTATATACGACTTTATGTTCTTTACAAATACAAAAACCTTTACGCTCTATTCACCTCTGCTAGTTAGAACCCCTGTAGAGTCAAGAACCTTGCCACTACGTGGATCCAGTTAACAGAATAAGACCTATACTCTCAGCACTGGTGAGAAACCGATTCTTAAGTAAGAAGACTAAGATATGGTCAAGAGACTCGAGGAGCTCTTGGACTCAGCGCAGCGCAGTTCAGAGGGTGATGAAAGTCATTACCTGTCATGAGTAGCATGAGTAGTGGGATATCGTGACACTTTTCTAGGAAATACGCATTTGAATACACTGTATATACTTTATTATTAACAATTTTTCTCTAACAGTAAACTGAAAACCTATTTAAGTTTCAGGTTTATCTTTCTAAAATAGTATATTACTTCTGATAATTGACCTTCAAAATTATATGTTGACTCAGGTATTGTTGTATTCAAGGGTAAAATATTCAGATATTGTAAATCTTAGATCATACTAACTTCTTTAAAAGACTTAATACAAAATATCTAGAAATCAGGTTACTAGCATATAGGCTATAGAATATACTTTCCTATGTTTTTAAGAGTTTTGAACAGTAAACTGAATATGATTTGTATATAAAATCAAAATTTGAAAAATGGATATATGGGATAGCGAAATCTATTAGACTAGTTTCATGTTAACGACTTCTGATTTTCTTCTAACTTTGCCACTTGATAATGATTTATCAAAGTATGATAAAAGAGAAATGCTAGAATATTCTATTAGGTATAATTTTATGAGATAATGATCTATACACTTGTATGGTAGACTGCTTTGACTTGGGTTATGGTATAGTGGTTGGTGATTTTATGAGAGCTTATTAGGCAGAACTGTACAATTATATCTATAAAGTCTTCCTACTCTTATAGTGGAACCATATGACAACACCTTGACACTCCTGCATTGAAAATGAGAAAAAAAAGTGGACAACTCAATTAAGAAAAGTATAAGACTAGAACTAGTAAAGGTTAAGAAAACATTATTACTGCTTAGTGTGACTTCCATTTGCATCCTGTAGAGCCTGTATTGTCTCAGACATTATATCTATTCATTTATCTAACTTCTCTTACAAAATTAAATCCCATTGATTCTTTGTAGCCTGAAATAACTTAGCAGTACTGTGAAGCCTTCTATCCAACCTGGAGACTCAATTTCTGAGGGCTCTTTTGCATATAATCTAAGTATTCTGAATGCGGTTGAGATCTGAGGAGTTGGGTGACTAAGATAGTTTCTTATAACCACATTCTGACTAGAATGTTCTCTTTTCCTCACTAGCATACTAACAGGCATTATCTGCGGCAGGATAGATTTTGTTAGAAGCTCTGTCCAGATGTTGTAAAAAAATGAATAAGTTGTGGTTCGTAAATCTCAGTTGTATATAGGTATAGAGTTACATGGGTTTTGTGTATAATTTATATTAGTAGTTGTGAGATTGTTATATTATTGGTCATATCAGTTATTGGATTAGTACTACGGATGGTGGCTAAGTGAGGCTTTAGTAGTAGTAAGTTAGTGGAAATTTGTTGAGAGAGCATATGGTGGAAATGGGTTGAGGTATAAAGGTTTCACCCCATAGATTACATTATAGTCATGGGATCGTCCATGACACTCGGTTGTAAGTAATTGATATATTTGGATTGGTTGACATGCTGGAGTGACCGACAGTGGTGAGTCAAATAATGTTATAACTCTGGCATATGACAGAGATTGTAAGTTATAGGTTTTACATATATGATACTATTAGTACACAAAACTGTATTATGAGTCCAATAGATAACTTACAGTTATGAGTTACATGGTTAGGGTCGTACAAATTGTGGGTATAAAAGAGGCTAACAGAAGCAAGAAGAATGAGCGATGGATATTATCATCATAGTATCTTCTTACCTGTAATATTACTCCTTAACTCTTTATCTAAGTGGCTGTATTGAACCACCAGTAATGTTTTCACACTAGGTGGCCAAGCGAGTATCTGTATGTTAGGGGAAGATGGCCTCAGGATCGAGAACAGAAGTAGGGTTTACTAATTGAGCCTTTGAAGAGGGAGAGCATGAGACCAGTGTCACAGGACAACTCTATATATTAGAAATTGTTATTGCCATCTGACCGGAATATGACCCAATGAGGCTTTAGGCTACATATATGGGAGGGTAGGTTTGAACAGTTGCTTGATAGTTTGGAGGTCTCCTTAGTAGAGGTTCCAGGAGATAGGACTTTAGAGAAAGTATTGGAAGGTTGAGGCTGTGCATGAGGAACAGGTAAGAGGTGTTGGGATTTGGCAACTAAGAAGTTTCCATGGTTATATAGAAGAGTGCGCCACTTTGTGATTTATTTTGGTTAAGCAAACCAGGTGATTTGCTACCAACCCCTGTACTCAGGAGTGTAATGGAGGCACACCTAGGAACATGGATCACCAGTGTAACGTGTTCACATCTAGGGTGCTAATCACGGTTCCAGTACAATAGTAACAGGTGGCCTGCTAGCTGGGCACGAGGCAAGAGATATGTAGACTAAAGGAGGCTTCGAAGGGGCATAATAGGAGATCAGGAAGTAACTGTTCAACCAAGTATATTAAAGATACAGGCAGTCAAAGTCTGCTGTTTCCATCGTGGAACCAGTGGGGTTTAAATACAAGTTCTTACTCATCTCCAGTATGAGTGATAATATAAACAATCTAAAGTATCAAGCGGTATGTTTGAAACATCACAAGTATCAAACGATACTGTAAAACAAAACGTAAAACATTCAAAGTATCAAGCGATACCTTTGAAAGACATCAAGTATCAAATAATGCTTTAAGACAAAAGATAAAATATTCAAAGTATCACGCAATGTCGTTGAAACATAAGAAGTATTGAACGGTACTGTCAAACAAAACAGAAAACATTTAAACCATCAAGCGATACCTTTGAAACATAACAAGTATCAAACGATACCATCAAACAAAACATAAACATAACCTAGTACCTGTACCGCTTACACCAAGGTTGTGACTAGAGGGAATAGCTGCCAAGCTCTGGCCAAAGGTTCACCCAACTACAAGCGTAAAGTAAAGGGCAAAACTGAATATTGTTGTAGCAACCCAGTATACATGGGCTATAGCAGCCTGAACCTGTACCCATACAGACAGCCATGAGGCAGACTGGGAGGAAGTGGGAAGCAAGTAAGTACTTGACCCACAGGGAGAGGATGGCCCGGGCTCCGACATGAACGGAAATGGTTGACAAGTACTTGTGTACTTGGCTATATTCAGGAATGGTTTTAGCATACTTAGAGACCCCGGAAGAGATGGTTACTTGGCTAGGCCAGGTAACTACAGAAAGGTGAAAGTGTCTATCTTGGATGACAGAATAGATAGAGTAACAGGGTAAAGTCAACCTGTCCAATGGATATGGTTACTTTACTCACAGGATCAGCCCATCCTTCCGTGACGCTCGGGTTACCCCGTCTAAAGACCTGGGTTATAGTACCTTGCAATACAAAGTCTCTCTGGAGTTTGGGAAAAATAAGCACCATTTTTGTCACACAAACCTATGTATAATACTGTAATCTGGGGTTTTACGAGGTCCTGTTGGGCGGGCTACGCAGCTTTAAAGATGCTGTAAATTGGAGACATTGTTCTGGGCATGCCTCTCCAGCTCCACCCTGAGGCCCAGACGTCATGGGCAAATGGTTGTCTAGTTGCGCGCAGTCTAGCAGATGGAAATCTGTGTAGGCCTGCTTGCAACACCATAGGAACCACCGCTGTCTGGTCGACCATGGGCTGTTCACACGATATATAACGGGGCATAGGGTGGAAGGTGGACTACCTGTGTGAAGTTGTTCAGAGTAAAACCAACCTGCTGGCAACCTTGAGAGTCTAATGCCGCTCGCCGGGCAGCTCACTCGTGCGCAGGGAAAACCTTGATATAAGAAGAGATAGAAGTGATCGTCGTTGTTGCTCTGATGATGTTCTATGGACGTTACATGGACATGCTATATAACAGGAGTGGAGCCGTTGCTCAGACTAAGTACAGCTCTGCCCACTCTGTGGGGTGACAACCCACACACACAGGAAACACCAGTCCCGCTCCCACTCCCACTGCTATGCCCTAGCTACCCAGCTAACTAACATACCACGATGGGGTTACCTCGTGCTCCGCACTCCATCACAACCAAAGGTGACAGAGTTAATGGGACTTAAGTGTGGGGGTCCCAAAGGTAGTCCTGGGTAGTACCTGGGTAACCATGAGGATTTCACATCTATCAAGCCTGAACATGTCCACAATGCCACAGGCTCTGGAAGGGAAGTGCGGAGACACTGAAAGCATGATTCCTGCCCCAGGTAAGGTGGATTCAAGGTAGCAATCATGGATAGCGCCTATGGGATGACTTCCAGACCAGCATATCCTGTGGAAGACACTGGAAGACAGAGAATTGTAGACAGTAGGTAGCTGAACTGCCAATGGTAGCTTCCGGGGTCACATAGAGATCAATGCATACAGGAAGGGTGTTATAGATAGTCCAGTTCATCAGATATCTTGACTGTGAACTACTGGCAAGACACCGATACGAAGAGATTGTCACACTGGTAGACAGAATAAAGAGGTGCTGCAGAAATGATAAGGGTATGATGTGAACACCACGTAGGGTGTGTCAATACACAGCTACCTGCAGGGTGTTATGCAAGACATGTCGGACCACCCTTGGCAGAGAAGGGTCTGCTCGAATAGTTAGATTAAACTGAGGGTAGAGTTTCTAACTGTCTTGATCTAACTAGAGAAGCGCTTGCGAGGCGACGGCGGCGAGGAAACAGGTTTCACATATGACGTCGCTTAGATGTCATATAGTTAAGTTATGATTCTTTCACACACATGACCTTGTTAGCAGGTCATGGGGCTTATTTATGTTTAAAATGGTTTTACGCACATGACCTCGTTAACAGGTCATGGTGCTCATTTATGTTGATGGCATTTCGCACTTGACGTACAGTTAACTTCATGGGAAGAGTCTAGGGTGGCCGGTAAGGCTTACCAGCAAGGCAGACTCATTTATGTTTCACGCGGAACCTCGTTAGTAGGTCATGTGGTTAGTTTAGATATATTGCGTTTGATTTAAGTTTTCGCACGTGACGTCACTTAGAGGTCATGGGATGTTTTATGTTTGCCACATGACTTATTAGAGTCAGGTGATGGATTTCGCACCTGACCTCGCTTGAGGATCAGGGCAGGGTTAGGGTTGCGGGCAGAGCCCTATATCAAGGCCGGGTTTTCACAGATGGGTTAGCTCTTCGTGCAACTATCTACGGTTAATTCCTATGTACTACTTTACGATCTTTACAATACAACAACCTTTATGCTCCAACCTCATCCACTAGACGGATCTGCTTTAGAGTCAAGAACCTATCTCTACGCAGATCGTATTAACCAAATCAAAGACTGATACTCCCGGCACTAGTGAGAAACCCAATCTTACGTGAGAATACCAAGGTAGGGCCCAGAGACTTGAGGAGGTCTAGGACACAGTGCAGCGCAGTTCTAAGAACCAACAAGATTGTTAGCTGTCATGAGTAAGACGAGGAGTGGGAAACCATAACATTTGGTTGCATCTCCTGTGACATGTAATGACGACAGAATGGTAACTCCAGAGAACTCGGAGTTCACTGAAGACAACGGAGGAGATATCGATCGCACAGACGATATTCTCAACCAAGGATGAGTACAGAACGCCTTGGGCGCAGCCGCAAGCCAACCCTTATAGGCAGCAAGTCTGGTTACACCCGATGAAACTTCACTCCCAGATAGCTCTCGCGACGGAACACCATGACCAAGGAGGATGGCCGCAGGAACAACACCAGCACCCCCGACCGGGCCTACGGAGCAGGCCCAGAGGATGACGGAGGAGCAGATGACGAGGTTCCTGGGGGCCATCAACACCCACCTGGAGTCAAGACCGAAAGCAAAAGAACTGGACCTCTATAAGCGGGACCGCGAAAAACTAAGGTAGTTCCTAAGTCGGTTGGAACAGTACTCCAAGGTCAAGGGGTATGGAGTAGGAAAAGATATGATTAAGGTGGACTATGCTGAGTCCCGCTTAAGAGAAATGGCAGGGCAATAGACAATGCCCTACGTAGAAGGAAAATGAGACCGGATATGGGCCTCGTGGGAGGAGTGTAAAGAAACTCTCCATACCCAGTTTGGGAACAGAAACGCCAAGGAAATGGCAAGGCTCAAACTGGAAAACATGAGGCAGGGAAAGGACAACTTTTCCGACTACTGGCACAAATTCTGCATGATATCTGTCGAAGTGGAATACGACGACGACACGGAGTACTGCCATCTCCTGTGCGGTACTAACCAAAGGCTGCAAGAGGCCTGGATAAGCTTGGACCAGACCGATCGAATGGCAGAAGGCTTCGCAGTGTGGGCCGTTGACAAAGAAGACAAAACCAATCTGGTTAGACACACTGAAAGCAAAACTAAGGGGATACAGCACTCGACCCCGCCACGTAACAACAACGGGACCTGCCGACTGCACAACACACCAAGACCGCCACCAGCAGGAGGCCCGGCAGACTTGTACACGGCAGGAGGAAGGAACAGCCGATTCCAAGGATTGTCCAACCAGGAATACCAGAGAAGAAGCAAAGGGAATGCATGCCTCCAATGCGGACTGAAAGAGCACGTTAATCAAGGATTGTCCACGAGGGGGGGCCAGACTCCGGGAAATGGAAGCCACGGAGAGGACGGAAGGGCAGGAGACTTTAAACGAATAAGGTCCTTAGCAAACAGTGGTCTGCCAGACGCGGAAAGAGACAAACCCACCGGGATCGCACATATATCAACCAGAAAAAACAAGACACCCTCATCAATAAAACAAGGTAACAAGGCAACAATCAACAACACGAACGGTTACGAGAACGGCAACGAACATCTTATGATTAAGGCCCTGTTCGGCATGTACCAATAAAAATATATCACCACAAAAGTTGAAAATGGCATATATGCTAATAAAAAAAGTTCAATGTTGAAAAAATATATAGGTGTTCGGCAGTGACTTACAACAATAGATAACCCTGAAACAGTTGTTATAAAATAAACATTAGGGGAAATGCAAAAAAAATAATAACAAAAATTGAATGTTTGGTTCCTAGATCTTTCAGTCAATAATACCACCCATTAAACTACACATCCAACTACACATCAAACCACATCTCTCATTCCACTTCGATTCATTCAACTCTTTATTCTTCTTCTTGCAGCTCTCTATTGTGCTAATTCAGCCCTTTTCCAGTAGCATGTTATTTATTCGCATACTATTAGTACTCTATAATAGTTGACTTTGTATCAGCTAACCGATAATTTTAGCAGAAATAGACGATACAAAAATGGGAAACAGTGTCTGGGTTGAAGATAGTGAAAGGTTCTTGGTTGAAGCTCTTCTGACACATGTTGAGAATGGTGAACGTGGAGAAAATGGATTCAAAAAGTCTGTTTGGCTCAGTGTTGTTGCAGAACTAAATGCAGCCTATAAGGAAGTTAGCACCAAACCTTTCACAGTTGCTCAAGCTAAAAGCAAGGAGGTTATAGTAAGTTAATATCAATTCTACTCTGAGTATTGAATTTTCTTATAGAAAATATATAAGCTGATAACAAGATAGCTTAAGAAGGAGGTTGATATTGTTCATGTGATCCGCCAAAATTCTGGTTTTGGATGGGATGATGCCCAAGGTTTGCCAACCCCATCAGCTCAAGTGTGGAGAGTTTATCTTGATATAAGTTTTTCTCTTTATATTTGCATGCTGGTCTTATAAACTAATTATACGGAATTATTTAATAGCGTCACAAAGAGGCTACAAAGTACAGACATAAAGGCTTTCCTTTATATGACCAGCTAGCTAGCTTGTTCCTTGGAGTCCGAGCTACTGGCATGTTTTCTCGTACTGCTGCTATTCAATCTTGGATTGAACAAGCTGAAGGTAGTCAGGGGGAGCACAGGAGAGCCACTGGAATTTCTCAATCACATTCTGTGGAGGATATGTCAAGAGTTCTTGACATTGATTCCCACAGTGGGCTGGGAAATTGGGAGAATGTGATTGAGCATAGCTCTCGACTTACAAGTTTACAACAAAATCCTCTTCGCCGTCAGAGCTCATTATCTGACTCCATCGATCCTGCACTTGATTCTTCTCAAGGTATCACTCCGCCAACTAGGAAGCGACCTGGACCTACCAAGGTTTCTCAAACATTACTCAGTAAAGCACTTACTCATGCAACGGACGAAATGGTATATCAGCGGGAGCATGAAATGCCTTCGGAGTATGAGAGGGCAATCAAAGCCCTCATGGACTGCTATTCGGATAAGTTGTCTATAGATGATATGGTCAAGGCAGTTTCTTTCTTGAGGACAGAGTAAAGGCCTGTGTGTTTATTGGATTATCACCTGCAGTAGTTAGAGATGCATGGATCAAGTATCAAATTAGAAACTGCTAGAATAACTTGTAGATATACATGCTTTACCAGTTTTAAAGTTTGATTTTTCTTTTCTTCCTATAGCTAGATTAGAAATAGGAAACTTTTTTTTACATACATTGACCCTTTAGTGAAACTCATACCTTCCCAGATGTAACTGGTAGTCCTGCCACATTTCATCCGCTAGCTGCGCCGTGATTTGCAACATAGGTGGGAAAGCCTGTTCCTGTTCCTCAGCTACTTCCTCCTGACTTTCATCATCAGTATCCCTATGGTCACTCTCTCCCTCATATAGTCTATCACTCGACCCCTCCTGTTCTTCTTGAGTATGGTCTTCATACTCTAACAGTTAGCTTTGTATTACAGAAAGAATATTTATATTTTACAGAATGAATAGAATATTTAGCATGCAAACCTTGTTCATTTAACTGATCCATAAAATGCTCAGCTTCAGGAGATTTCTTAGGAATAAAGTTATGAAGACCAGCCACTGCCACTATAAGCTTTACTTGAGTAACTATTGGAAACTCAAGTTGGCCTCGCAGGATAGAAAACTGACACTTGAAGATTCCAAAGATTCTTGCAATTACATTGCATAATTGAGAATGTCGGAGATTAAAAAGCTCTTCTTTACTTGCTGGCCTATTATGATTTGAAATATAGTTAGTACTTATATTTCATTAGGTAGTACACTTGTAATCTATTATGATTCCAACTTACCTTTTACACGACTAATAATGCTCACGCAAATGATATCTAACCCCACGATAGGAGGTGAGGCAATGATTGCCCCGAGGATACCCGGCATCCCCCAGATAGTATTTTCCATCTTGAATCACAAATCCCTTTACTAGAGCATCTCTAAAAACCCTTCCATCATGTGCGGAGCCCTCCCAACCTGACAAAACAAAGCAAAAGTACATGGTAAATGTACAGGCTACGAATACATTTTGTGATACCTCTGCCTTACGATTAAGAAAGCATGGGAGCATGGTATTCGGGACATGAGCCGTACTATGTATGCCATCTATGGCTCCAAGCGCATTCTGAAAGTGCGGATAGAACTTGGGATTGCGCTGAACCTCATACGGGTATTTTTTGGGTGGGAGTATAATAAACTCATTGGCTAATTCCGCTAGGGCATCAAGAACAGGGTTGAAATATCTAATTAAGGACACATTAGCTATCCAATCACCATCCAATATGGTATAATGCTAAAGTAATAAGTAAGATGTCAAATATCCTTACCTGCTTACAGTGTCTCTACTTTTTGGAAATCTTTCTTGAACCTGACGGTTAGATGCATTGTCGGATACTGTCCAGACAAACATAGCCACTGGTTCAGTCACAAAAATATGCTGTGTGCTTCTCAAGTGGCCACCCTGTTTCAACAAACTGCACAAATGTAGAAACACCCGCTTTGACATACCAAGAACCTCATAAAAGCCCTTCTCACTGGTAGTTGCGGACAATAGTTCCGCAATATAGGCTCTACTGGTTAGAATAGAGGTATGGACTCTTACTGCTTCAAATCGGTGATCGACATACTCCTTGACATTGGTGATAACTTGAAGCCAATTGGTATGCTTACGGGAGCACACTTCATTTGTTTCGAACATATCAGAATCAGAGTCTGAACAGCTCTCATCAGAGTCGAAGGTAGTGACCTCATGGCTACTCTGAGGCAGAAAGTTTTCCGCTTGTTGTTCGTTTATAATGAAAAGTGGCTGATAGTTCAATGATGTAAATTGGAATGATGTTTACTCTATTAGCTCTTTGCTAAAAATAATGTAATATTACTCTGTATTTTATTTGTCATAACATGCATCATATTTCATGATTCAAACCTAGCCCTGCAAGAAATACATACAATAAAGATTTATAGAGGTAATGAAAATATATCATGATATAATGTCAGTTACCGAACACAGCCCTATATAAAAACTTTAATATGCCAAAGTTTATACTATAAAAGTCACGTGCTGAACAGGGCCCAAGATAAAACTATGCACAACAGACAAAGAGACAGAAACAAACTCGATGCCGGATTCCGGAGCAACCGGGGATTTCATTGACAGAAACTTCTGCGAAACCCACGGATTACTCCTGAAAAAGATAAAGAATGCAGGAGACATATAGGTGGTCAATGGGGAAAAAAGCAAAGCCAGACCCATCACCCATATGGGACCGGCGGTAATGGAGATCGGGTCACATTACCAAGGTATGACGTTCCAGGTAGTGCAGTTACCGAAACATGGCACGGTACTGGGAACACCATGGCTGAAATGACACAATCCGAATATCGACTGGGAACAAGGCCAAATGAACTTCAATGGGGAACTATACACGCAGTTGCACCTGGAAACTTCCCTAAAGATTGAAACGATCCCTGAGGAGCAAGGAATCAGAGAGAACCAGAGGACACAGATTTTCAACATGAACACCAAACGTGAAGAAGCGATCCCACACGATGAAGGCATAAGGGTACAAGTGTTATACCCGAATGCTAGGAAACCAACACGAGGATCAAGAAAGGCTGCAGGTCATGTCCTGTACAGCACGGAAGACATGATGGTCCCTGCACCAGGACAAAGAATGATACCAATGTCACGATCTGGCTACAGGAGCGCTAGCCAGGGGAAGGCAGCGGGGAAAAGGTTTCACATCTGACATCGTTGAGATGTCATATAGTTAAGTTATTCTTTGATGCACATGTCCTTGTTCGCAAGTCATGGGGCTAATTTATGATTAAATCGGTTTTACGCATGTGACCTCGTTAGCAGGTCATAGGGCTCGTTTATATTGCTTGTATTTCGTACATGACGTGCAGTTGACGTTATGGGGAGAGTCTAGGCTGGCCGGTAAGGCTAACCAGCAAGGCGGACTCCTTTATGTTTCGCGCATGACCTCATTAGTAGGTCATGTGGTTGGGTTATTTATATTGCCTTTGACTTATGTTTCGCACATGATGTCACATAGAGGTCGTGGGATGGTTTATGTTTGCGCACATGACTTGTGGGAGTCATGTGATGGATTTCGCACCTGACCTCACTTGAGGATCAGGGCAGGGTTAGGGTTGTGGGAAGAGGCCTATATAAAGGCCGGGTTTTCACAGATGGGTTAGCTCATCAAGCAACCATCTACTGTTAGTTTCTATCTACTACTTTACGATCTTTATAATACGAAAAGAGTTACGCTTCAATCCCATCCGCCAGTCGGACCCGCTATAGAGTCAAGAACCTATCCGCTATGTGTATCGTGTTAAGCATATCAAAGAGCAACAGTCTTGGCACGGGTGAGAAACCGATTCTTACGTGAGAATATTAAGATAGGGCCTAGAGACTCGAGGAGCTCTAGGACACAGTGCAATGCAGTTCGGAGGAACCAACCCAGGTCTTTACCCGTTGTGAGTAACACGAGTACTGGGAAACCGCAACATTTGGTTTCGTCTCCTGTGACACCTAACGATAGCAGAATGGGAACTCCAGAGAACTCGGAGTTCACCCAAGGCAATGAAGGAGATATCCATCTCACCGACGATACTCATGACCTAGGACGAGTATGCAATGCCTTAGGAGAAGCAGCAAGCCAACCCTCACAAGCAGCAAGTCTGGTTACAGCCGTACAAACGCCACCCCCAGATAGTTCCCCCGACGGAACACCGAGACCAAGAAGAATGGCTGCAGCGGCAACACCAGCACCCGCGACAGGACCTACGGTGCAGGCCCTGATGATGACGGAGGATCAGATGACGAGGTTCCTGGGGGCAATTAACGCATACCCAGAGTCAAGACCGAAAGCAAAGGAACCGGACCTCTATGAGGGAGACAGCGAAAAACTGGGGCAGTTCCTAAGTCAGCTGGAATATTACTTCCAGGTCAAGGGGTACGGAGTCGGAAAAGATACGATTAAGGTACACTGCCGATTCCCTCTTAAGACAAGCAGCAGGGCAATGGATAATGCCCGACATGGAAGAAAAACGAGACTGGATATGGGCCTCGTGGCAGTAGTTTAAAGAAACCCTCCATACCCAGTTTGGGGACAGAAACGGCAAGAAAATGGCGAGGCCCAAACCGGAGAAGAGGGGACAAGGAAAGAACAACTGCTCCAACTACTGGCACAAGTTCTGCATGATATCCGTCAACGCGGAATATGACGACGACACGGAATGCCGCCATCCCCTGGGTGGTACTAATGATAGGCTGCAAGTAGTATGGATAAGCTCGGAGCAGACCGATCGAACGGCAGAAGGCGTCGCAGTATGGGCTGTCGACAAAGAAGACAAAACCAATCTCGGTAGGCATGCACAAAACAGGACCAAGGGTATACTGCACCCAACCCCACCACGCAACAACAACGGGACCTACTGAACGAACAGCACATCCAGGCCGCCACCAGCAGGGGACCCGATGGACTTGGACATCGCAGGAAGAAGGAACAGGCGATTCCAACGATTGTCAGACCAAGAATACCAGAAAAGAAGAAAAGAGAATGCATGCCTTCGATGCGGACTGCAAGGGCACTTCATCAAGGACTGTGGATGAAAGGAGACCAAACTCCAAGAAATGGAAGCCTCGGAGAGTATGGAAGGGCAGGGGACTTTAAACGAACAAAGTCCCCCGCAAAGAGTGGTCTGCGGGACAAGAAAAGAGGCAAACCCACCCGCATCGCACATATATCAACCAGGAAAAACAAGGCACCTGCATCAACAAAAAAAGGCAATAAGACAACGATCAACATCATGAATGGTTACACGAATGACAACGAACATCCTATGATTGAGATAAAACCATGCACAACAGACACCGAGACAGAAAGGAACGTGATGCTCAATTCAGGGGCAACCGAGGATTTCATCGACCGGAACTTTTGAGAGACCCACGGACTACCCCTGAAAAAGCTAAAGAAACTAAGGGACATATACAAGGTCAATGGGGAGAAAAGCAAAGCAGGACCCATCACCCATACGGCACAGGTGGTAATGAAGATCGGGTCACATCACGAAGCCATAACATTCCAGGCAGCACACTTACAAAAACACAGGGCGATACTAGGAACAGCCTGGCTGAAGCGACACAATGCTAACATCGACTGGGAAAAAGACCAAATCAACTTCAACAGCAAACTATGTACGCAGTTGTGCCTGGAAACTTCCCTAACAATTGAAATGATCCCCGAAGAACAAGCAATAGGAGAGAATCAGAGGACGCAGATCCTCCACATGAACAGCAAACATGAAGAAGGGATCCCCCACAATAAAGGTATAAGGGTACAAGTGTTGCACCAGAATGCTAGGAAACCAACAGGAGGATCAAAGAAGGCTGCAGATCACGTCCTGTACAGCACGGAGGACATGTTGGTCCCCGCAAGAGGAGAAAAGATGATACCAACCGGAAGTGCAGTGGAACTACCTGCCGGCAGCTATGCGGGAATCGCTCCAGGCAGTGGTAGGACCACCCGACATGGGATTACCACAGCCACGGGAGTGATCGATGGGGACTATAGGAGCGAGATACAAGTGGTTCTAGTAAACCTGAAGGATGAGGACTATACGATTCAAGAAGGGGATTGCATCTCCCAGATGATTATAGAAAATATCGATACCAGGTAGCTCCGCGAAGTCCAAGACCACGACTGGACCAAAAGAGGCGAGGAAGGATTTTGGAGCAGCGGATGAGGAACCCCAAAGGACAACACCCCCACAGAAACGAAACAAGAGAAACCCCTAAGCATATCTTTCATATCAGCAAAGGCCTTCAGACAACTCTAGCGGAGAGGGGAACAGACCGGGATCCTCAGATGGGCCCAGGAAGAAGATGGACCAACAATCGCGGAAGCGTCAACGCTTAGCACGTGACTAGCGATGAAGGAAGAGGCCAAGAAGAAGCAATTAACTCTGCAGCAACTGGTTCCGCAAGAATATCACGACAATCTCGGGATGTTTGAAGAAAACGAAAGGATGGACCTTCCCACTCACAAGAGCGACGATCACCGGATCAAGCTAGAGGAAGGAAAGGCAGCCCCCTTTATGAAACTCTATCCGTTAAGGGAAGAAGAGTTGAAGGCGCTGCACGAATACTTCCAACAGAACCTGCCCCGGTAATGGATCGGACCATCGCCCTCCTCAGTGGGGGCACCTATCCTATTTGTCAAAAAGAAAGATGGGAAACTGAGACTTTGCATGGATTTCGGGAGAATGAATGTGGTATCACAAAAGGACAGGTACCCGCTACCATTGATCGACGAAGCACTGGACCGACTAGGACGGGCCAAGCACTGTACCAAGTTGGATATCAAAGACGCATATCACAACATGAGAATAGTGGAAGGGGATGAATGGAAAGCGGCTTTCAGGACATGATACGGACTATTCGAATACTTAGTAATGCCCTTTGGATTATTCAATGCACCAGTGGCATTCCAATGGAGGATCAACTCCAAGTTGAGCAGATAGCTGTACATATGTTGTATCATCTACCAGGACGATATCCTCATCTATGCAGACAACATGGAGCAACACCACCGAGACATACGGAATGTCTCACAGGGATTGAGAGAAGCCAAGGTCACACTAAAACCTTGAAAATGCGACCTCCATATAGATGAGGTCAAATACCTGGGATTTATCGTTAATCCGCAAGGAGTACGAACGGATCCAGTCAAAACAGTGGCTATCGCTGACTGGAAAGCACCTAAGATTGTAAAAGGAGTGTGGAGCTTCTTGGGCATCTGCAACTTCTACTGGAGATTTATTGAAGCAGTCAAAAGGGAACAGGGAGAAAAACAACAACAGGTATTCGACAACATGAGAAAGTGACTTACTACGATACCGATGATACAACACTTCGACCCCACGCTACCTATCATGAGCGAGACGGACGCATCCAACTGTGTATGCTCCGGGATCCTATCCCAGTAGGGAAAGGACGGATTATGGAGACCGGTCGCATTTCGAACAGAAACAAGGTCAAAGGCAGCGCAAAACTACGACATTCACGACAAGGAACTGTTAGCCATTGTTCAAGGAGTGCAAGACTCGAGGAAGTACACGCTAGGAAGTTGACATGTGATCCACATTATCAGCGAGCACAAGAACCTACTAGTGTTTACTACCACCAAGGAACTCAATGGACGACAGATTAGGTGGAGCGAGACATTAATCCAATACCATCTTCAAATCGGATACCGACCAGGGAAAGAAGGAGGAAAGCTGAACGCATTGACTCGGAGGACAGAGGACTTCCCTGACGAGGAAGGAACAAGGTCGCAATGACAAAGAATACTTCTGTCAAAAGAGAAGTACTTCACAAAAGAAGAAGACGAAGATAGTTGATACGAAGCTCTAAACGAAGTAACCACGGCCACAAGCAACGACAATGGATACCAGGAATGGATAAACAGCAAGACTGCCAGTGACCAGGAAATCAACGAGATACAGAAGGCCTTGAAGGAAGGCCTAAAACAAATGAAGGGTGTAGCCCTCAGGCTATACAAGGAAAAGGATGACTACCTATGGTATGACAACAAGATAAGGCTCCCAGACGAAGAAGCCTAGCGAACAGAAACGATAAGAAGAAACCATGACATTCCACTGGTAGGACACGGCGGAACGGCAAAGAGGATAGCCTTAATTCAATGATCATACTACTGGCCGTCAATGCGCCACGATATTAAACGATATGTGAAGAATTGTAACACCTGTCAACGAAAGAAAACGGTTAAACGCCGACCCTACAGGCTTCTCAAACCGCTCGAAACTCCTGGAAAGCAATGGCAATCCATTGCTATGTATTTTATCACCGGACTGCCCGAATAGAGCGGTTATGACACGAGATGGGTCGTTATCGCCCGACTTATGAAAATAGCGCACTTTATACCATGCAGGACTGATGTGACGACACCACAATTCTTCAACCTGTTTAATGACCAAGTCTTTAGACTCTGCAGCCTACCGAAAGACATTACCTCTGACAGAGGATCCCTCGTCAGGTTGGACATATGGAAAGAAGTCACACGACACCTAAGTGTCAGCCGATACTTGAGCGCAGCCTTCCACCGGCAAACGGATAGCCAGACCAAAAGAGCAAACGCGATATTAGAACAATGTCCGCGAGCCTACGTCACCTATCAGCAGCACGATTGGACAGAGTTCCTACCGAGGGCAGAATTCGCATACAACAACGGACGACAAGAAACAATAAAGACCATACCGTTCTGCGCGAACTATGGCTACGACCCCTCTTGCGACCCGGCAGAATGTCAAGTGCCCCGAAAGATAACACACGCTGACGATATTATAAGACTACAGGACATATTACAAGACAAAATGACTCTAGCAGAGATAAGTCAAAAAAGAAAAAAGCGATAAGAACTGGAAACCAGACCCGAACCTTACGGTCGGCCACAAGGTATGGTTGATACCTCACAATATCCGGACCCCCAGATCCGCGAAGAAGATGGACTACAAGAAACTTGGACCATTCAAAACAATCGAACGGGTTGGGTCGCGAGCATATAAACTTGGCCTCCCCGTCTCGCTGAAACAGACTCATCTAACATTCCACATCAGCCTCCACACACCCTATCAACAAAACTGTTTTCCCTTACAAAACAAACTTCCCACTCTGCTCACTCAAATAGATGGAGAAGACGAATTCGAACTCGACAAGATAAGCAACTCGCGCTTGCACTACGGTAGACTCCAGTACCATGCTAAGTGGACAGATTACCTGCCAGGACACGACCAAGAGTGGTACCGCACTACTGACTTCAACATTGCACCTGAAGCAATTCAACGATTCCATGAACATTACCCCAACAACGCCAGGATACGAAACCACGATTAACAAGGGACGGGGATACGATGAGTGGACGAAGATGACAGATCTGCCGCTCGCACAACTTGGGAAGCAACAAAAAGAACAGAACCGCACATCCTTCATGGGATGTTTTGACTACCTGTGCAATGTGCACCAATGCGACAAATTCTGCTCTAGCTACTGGCCGTGCCAAAGCCACCGCACCCCACCAAAGACCAGCCCGCTGGGTTCCACAGAACCCGAAGGGGTGGCATTAGTCAAATACCCAGAACCCGCGTCTGGGATGAAGCGAAGAGACAGAGGGGGGCAGAAAAAACAAAAGACGCCGACGAAGCAATGACAGTGCTGGCAAAACCACAGGGGGAGTGAAGAACCAAGCGCGACTACAACCAAAGCCGACTCCCTGGAGGGCCTTCAGAGGATGGTGACAGAAAGCGTGGATCGGGAAGAAGCCCTGAAAATGGAAATCAGAGAACTATGATGGGAAAAGAAAGAGGGGGAGAGAAGGCAGGTGCGATTGGAATGAGAGGTAATCACAGAAAGAGTGAGGCGGAACTGGCGTAGTGGCAGGTCAGTTCCCGCAGGGAAGAATTGAGAAAGAAGCAGAGAAGAATCAAGAGCATGAAAAGACTCTTGCGAGAAACGAGGAGGTGGATGAGCAAGATGGCCCGCCGAATGTTGCAAGGGCGGGAGACGAAGGCACGAGCTAGCCGGATGGGACTCAGGCGGGCGAGGGAGGGGAGCTAATGTCCCGATCTGGCTAGAGGAGTGCTAGGCAGGTGGCGGCAGCGGAGAAACGGTTTCACATATGACGTTGTTTAGATGTTATACAGTTAAGTTATTCTTTCAAGCACATGACCTCGTTAGCAGGTCGTGGGGCGCGTTTATGTTTAAATTGGTTTTACACACATGACCTCGTTAGCAGGTCATGGGGCTCGTTCGTATTGCTTCTATTTCGCACATGACGTACAGTTGACGTCATGGGGAGAGCCTAGGGTGGCCGGCAAGGCTTACCGGCAAGGCAGATTCCTTTATGTTTCGCGCATGACCTCGTTAGCAGTTCATGTGGTTAGGGTGTTTATATTGCCTTTGATTTATGTTTCGCACATGACGTCACTTAGAGGTCATGGGATAGTTAATGTTTGCGCACATGACTCATTGGCGTCATGTGATGGATTTCGCATACGACCTGGCTGGAGCATCAGGGCAGGGTTAGGGTTGTGGGAAGAGGCCTATATAAAGGCCGGGTTTTCACAGATGGGTTAGCTCTTCACGCAACCATCTACTGGTATTTCCTATCTACTACTTTACAATCTTTACAATACAAAAACCGTTACACTCCAATCTCATCCGCTAGTTCCACCCACTATAGAGTCAAGAACCGATCCGCTGCGCAGTTCGTGTTAAGCAAATCAAAGACCAGTACTCTCGGCACTGATGAGAAACCCATTCTTATGTGAGAATACTAAGATAGGGCCTAGAGACTCGTGGAGCTCGGGGACACAGTGCAGCGCAGTTCGGAGGAACCAACCCAGGTCGTTACCTGTCGTGTGTAATACAAGTAGTGGGCAACCGTGACAACCAACAGCAATTGCGGTAGGACTGGCTGATGGCATCTATGCAAGACTCGCTCCACGCAGCGGTGTAGCCTCCTGACACGGGATTGCTACTGGCACCGGAGTGATCGATGCGGACTCTAGGGCCAAGATGCAAGTCCTACTAACAAACATGAAGGGCAAGAACTATACGATCCAAGAAGGGGTTCGCATAGTGCAGATAATTATGGCAAACATCTATACCAGGGAGCTCCGCAAAGTCCGAGACCTGAACAAGACCAAAAGAGGCAAGGAAGAATTCTGCAGCACAGGACGAGGAGCCCCGAAGAACAACACCCCCTCAGAAACAACAGAAGAGAAACCTCTAAGCCTATCTTTCATATCAGCAAAGGCCTTCAGTCAACTCTACAGGAGAGGGGAACAGACCCGGATCCACAGATGGGACGAAGAAGAGCAGGCAGCAACGATCGCAGGAGTGTCAACGATTAGGACGTGACTAGGGGTGAAGGAAGAATCCAAGAAGAAGAAATTAACTCTGACACAACTGGTCTGGCAAGAATATCATGACTATCTTGGGATATTCGAAGAAAAAGAAGGGACGGATCTTCCTACACACAGGAGTGAAGATCACCGGATCAGGTTAGAGGAAGAAAAGGCAGCCCCCTGCATGAACCTCTAGCTGTTAAGGGAAGAAGAGTGGAAGGCGCTGCACTAATACCGCCAACAGAACCTGGCCAGGCAATGGATCAGACCATCATCCTCCTCAGCGGGGGCACCCATCCTATTTGTCAAAAAGAAAGATGGGAAACTGAGACTTTGCCTGGATTTCAGGGGACTGAATACAGTATCACAAAAGGACAAGTACCCTCTACGATTGATCGGCGAAGCGCTGGACTGACTAGGACGGGCCAAGCACTATACCATGTTGGATATCAAGGACGCATATCACAACATAAGGATAGCGGAAGGGGATGAATGGAAAACAGCTTTCAGGACACGATACAGACTATTCAAATATTTAGTCATGCCCTTTAGATTATCCAATGCACCAGTGACATTCCTATGGAGGATCAACTCCAAGTTGAGCAAATACCTGGACATATGTTGTATCATCTACCGGGACGATACCCTCATCTATTCAGACAACATGGAGCAACACCACCGAGACATACGGAATGTCTCACAGGGATTGAGAGAAGCCAAGGTCACACTAAAACCTTGAAAATCCGACCTCCAGATGGACGAGGTCGAATACCTCGGATTTATCGTTAACCCGGAAGGAGTACAAACTGATCCAGTCAAAACGGCGACTATTGAGCATGGGAAGGCACCTAAAAGTGTAAAAGGAGTGCAAAGCTTCGTGGGCTTCTGCAACTTCTACCGGAGATTCATTGAGGGATTTAGCAGAGTAGCAAAACCCCTCTACCATACGACAAGGAAAGGAGTCAAATGGGAATGGGGGGAAAAAGAACAACAAGGATTCGAGGATATGAGAAAGCGACTTCCTACAACAGCCTTAATTCAATGATCCTACTACTGGCCGTCGATGCGCGATAATATGAAACGATATGTGAAGAATTGCCCCACCTGTCCACGAACGAAAACCGTTAAACATGAACCCTACAGGCTGCTCAAAACGCTCGAAACTCCGGGAAGACTATGGCAATCCATTGTGATGGATTTCATCACCGGACTAGCCAAATCGAGCGCTTATGACGCCATATAGCTCGTTATCGACCGACTTACGAAAATGGCACACTTTATACCATGCAGGACCGATATGACGACACCACAATTCTTCAACCGGTTTAAAGACCAGGTCTTTAGACTCCACGGCTTACCCAAGACATTACTTGTGACAGATGATCCCTCTTCACATCGGACGTATGGAAGGAAATCAGATGACAACTAAGTGTCAGCCGACACTTGACCACGGCCTTCCACCTGCAAACGGACGGCCAGACAGAAGGAACTAAGGCAATATTAGAACAATATCTGCGAGCCTACATCAACTATTAGCAGAAGGATTGGACGGAGTTCCTATCGACGGCAGAATTCGCCTACACTAGCGGACAACAAGAAAGAATAAAGACCACAGACTTCTTTGCGAACTATCGATACGACCCCTCATTTGACCTCGTAGAACGTCAGGTGCCACGCAAGACAACTCAGGCCAACCATATGATAAGGGCACACAACATATTCGAGACAAAAGAACTGTGGCACAAATGAGTCAGAAAGAAAAGAGCTCTAAGCACCGGAAACCACACCCGAACCTTGTGGTCAGTGACAAGGTGTGGTTGATGCCATGCAATGTCCGGACCACAATACCATTGAAGAAACTGGACTCCAAGAAACTTAGAGCATTCAAAATGATTGAACTGGTTGGGTCGCGAGTATATGAACTTGGCCTCTCCGCCTCGATGAAATAGACTCATCCAACATTCCACATCAGCCTTCTCGAGCGCTACCAAGAAAACTCTTTTCCTTCACAAAAAAGACTTCCCCCTCCGCCTATTCGCATGGATGGAGAAGACGAATAGGAACTCGACAAGAGATTCTATCACACTTGCACTGCGATAGACTCCAGTACCATGCTAAGTGGACTGATTACCTGCCAGGACACGACCAAGAGTGGGACCGCGCCACAAACTTCAACAATGCACCCAAAGCAATTCAAAGATTCCATGAACCTTACCCCAACAACCTCCGGGTAAGGAAACATGATTACGGAAGAACTGAGCAACGACCAATTGACAAAGATGACGGATCTACCGCGCGCCCAACTTACCGAACAATAAAGGGAACAGAAACGCACAACCTTCAGGGGATGTTTCGACGACGGGTGCCAAGTGCACCAAAGTGACAAGGTCGGCTCCGGCTACTGGCCGTGCCGAAGCCACCACACCACTCCAAAGAACAGCCCGCTGTGTTCCCCAGAACCCGAAGGGGTGGCATTAGTCCAATACCCAGAACCCGCTTCTGGGGCGAAGCGAAGAGAGAGGGGGGGACAGTAAAAACAAAAGACCCCGACAAACCAATAACGATCCCTGCAAAACCATAGCGGGAACAAAGAACTCCTGACACGGGATTGCTACTGGCACCGGAGTGATCGATGCGGACTCTAGGGCCAAGATGCAAGTCCTACTAACAAACATGAAGGGCAAGAACTATACGATCCAAGAAGGGGTTCGCATAGTGCAGATAATTATGGCAAACATCTATACCAGGGAGCTCCGCAAAGTCCGAGACCTGAACAAGACCAAAAGAGGCAAGGAAGAATTCTGCAGCACAGGACGAGGAGCCCCGAAGAACAACACCCCCTCAGAAACAACAGAAGAGAAACCTCTAAGCCTATCTTTCATATCAGCAAAGGCCTTCAGTCAACTCTACAGGAGAGGGGAACAGACCCGGATCCACAGATGGGACGAAGAAGAGCAGGCAGCAACGATCGCAGGAGTGTCAACGATTAGGACGTGACTAGGGGTGAAGGAAGAATCCAAGAAGAAGAAATTAACTCTGACACAACTGGTCTGGCAAGAATATCATGACTATCTTGGGATATTCGAAGAAAAAGAAGGGACGGATCTTCCTACACACAGGAGTGAAGATCACCGGATCAGGTTAGAGGAAGAAAAGGCAGCCCCCTGCATGAACCTCTAGCTGTTAAGGGAAGAAGAGTGGAAGGCGCTGCACTAATACCGCCAACAGAACCTGGCCAGGCAATGGATCAGACCATCATCCTCCTCAGCGGGGGCACCCATCCTATTTGTCAAAAAGAAAGATGGGAAACTGAGACTTTGCCTGGATTTCAGGGGACTGAATACAGTATCACAAAAGGACAAGTACCCTCTACGATTGATCGGCGAAGCGCTGGACTGACTAGGACGGGCCAAGCACTATACCATGTTGGATATCAAGGACGCATATCACAACATAAGGATAGCGGAAGGGGATGAATGGAAAACAGCTTTCAGGACACGATACAGACTATTCAAATATTTAGTCATGCCCTTTAGATTATCCAATGCACCAGTGACATTCCTATGGAGGATCAACTCCAAGTTGAGCAAATACCTGGACATATGTTGTATCATCTACCGGGACGATACCCTCATCTATTCAGACAACATGGAGCAACACCACCGAGACATACGGAATGTCTCACAGGGATTGAGAGAAGCCAAGGTCACACTAAAACCTTGAAAATCCGACCTCCAGATGGACGAGGTCGAATACCTCGGATTTATCGTTAACCCGGAAGGAGTACAAACTGATCCAGTCAAAACGGCGACTATTGAGCATGGGAAGGCACCTAAAAGTGTAAAAGGAGTGCAAAGCTTCGTGGGCTTCTGCAACTTCTACCGGAGATTCATTGAGGGATTTAGCAGAGTAGCAAAACCCCTCTACCA
>PYWC01000009.1:1180736-1215469 GCA_003182015.1 Tuber magnatum | reverse complement strand
GTGCCCACTAAGTCTGCTCATCTCGGAGCCCGGGCCATCGGGTCTCCTTAGGTCAAGTACTCACTTTCCTGTCGTTTCCTACCAGTTCGCCTCCGGGCTACCTGTATGGGTGTAGGTTCCGGCTGCCATAGCTCATGTATGCTGCGTCGTTACATCAGGCTGCTAAGCGAGGGGAGCTAATGTCATGATCTGGTTACCGGAGTGCTAGCTGCGTGACGGCGGCGAGGAAATAGATTTCACATATGACATCACTCTGACGTCATAGGGTTAAGTTAGGATTCTAACCCTAACCCATGACCTAGTTAGCAGGTCATCAGGCTTGTTTATGTTTAAATTGGTTTTACGCACAAGACCTCGATAGCAGTTCATGGGGCTCGTTTATCTTGATGGCAATTCGCACATGATGTACAGTTAACGTCATGGGAAGAGTCCATGCTGGCCAGTACGGCTTACCCGCAAGGCAGACTCGCTTATGTTCCGCGCGTGACCTCGATAGTAGGTCATGTGGTTCGTTTAGATATATAGCGTTTGATTTATCCTTTCGCACATGACGTCCCTTAGAGGTCATAGGATGCTTTATCTTTGCGCACATGACTTATTAGAGTCTGGTGATGGATTTCGCACCTGACCTCGCTTGAGGAACAGGGCAGGGTTAGGGTTGTGGGAAGAGGCCTATACAAAGGCCAGGTTTTCAGAATTGGGTCAGCTCTTCATGCAACTGTCTACCGTTATTTCCTATCTACTACTTTACGATCTTTACAATATAACAACCTTTACTCTCCAACCTTACTCGCTAGATGGATCCCCTTTAGAGTCAAGAACCTATCCTCTGCTCGGATCGTATTAACCAAATCAAAGACCGATACTTGCGGCACTGGTGAGAAACGGATTCTCACGTGAGAATACTAAGATAGGGCCTAGAGACTCGAGGAGCTCTACGACAATGCAGCGCAATTCGGAAGAACCAACAAGGTCGTTACCTGTCGCAAGTAACACGAGTAGTGGGAAACTGTAACACTAACATAAGAAAAAACTACTGGAAAGTCCCTGTGAGAACTCTCCTGCCCCCACAATCAGTCCTGTCAAGACCTTAATTTAGTAACGTGTCTGGCTTAATGATATTAAGTTTTACTGTTTACTTTACGATTACCTTTGCGTAAACACTAGACCATGTATTTCAAGTGGTCCAGTGTGGTTGCAACCTTGGGATCTATTTTCCATAAGGGGAACTCGATAACAGTATATCGCTAAGCATACTCCTCACATAACTCCTCTCCTAATGAATTGTTTATTGACCTTCCGCACTGACCTTGTGTAAATACTGATAACCTTGCCTGAACCAAGTAACTCAGAGGAGAAAGTACTTGGCCTAGTACATAACTTCGAACCCGAGTAGAGTCCGACTCCGTTTCAGACCTTGACCTTGATGAATAAACTGCGCACTGGTTTCAGACATCAGTTTCTGCAGATGTTCTCGGTATTGACCGGGATGGCCACCAGTTCCACTTAGAGGCCACCTCAATTCAGTTATCGGAGGAATGTGTTGATCTTATGATTACTGACCCTTGCCCTGCACTACTTTTACTTTTTTCAAGCTTCTACCTTTCTCTACAATCTAGGTTGTCCCCTGAGTTCATCGAACCTTATGACCTCTGCAAGGTAGCTCGATCTATCGACCAAGTAATGCAAGGAATGAAAAACTAGAACACCCCGCAGCAGCAGGTGTTCGAGATAACGATCACTACGGTAGTGGTGGAATGCATGAAAGTGTAGTAAGGGGTATACTTGCAGATACCAAAAGACCAGCAGGCATTAAAAGATTGGGTGGCAGGCTGGGAAAAGGCCTTTGAAGGAGGGTATATTAAGAATGCTGAGAATGATATGCTGATGACGGAGGCTGTGCCCCCACTTCCACTCATGTATACCAAACACAAGAATTTCACAATGGAATGGGCCATGAGAGCCATAGATAAACAATAGATAGAGTACCTAAGCCCAGTTGGTATACAGATATTGAAAAGCCTCAAAGGTGAGGGCCACAGCTATACCCCCTACTTCACAAGAGTATTCAGTGGCTCTCTGTCTGCTCTCTCCTTAATGGCCTGCAGTCCTTGCGGCCGGCTGGTGATTGGACCACCCGATGGACGTCGTGCAAAGAATAGAACATCCAAAGGAAAGGGCATTATGCCACTAGATAGAACAGACCCTACTCCTTGTCCGACCCCGGCTCCTATTATCCCTCGTAGGCTTGATGAAGCAACTCAATGATGCGGAGCGGTGGAGTGGAAATGAGTGTGGATGAAGTACAAAATGACTGGTAGAATGAGGATAGAAGCGGTGAAAATGATGATCGATGATGGTTGTTCTAGCTAAGGACTGACTAAGACATATATATCTCCAAAGTGCGAACAACCATGGAAAAACTATGAACTCAAAAGAAATACCATCCCGAGAACCATAATCCTCTGCAACCTCCATCAATCTAGAAAGATCCTGAACCTGACTACCATATGCCTAATGGCATAGGGTGTGAAAGAAACAATACAAAACCACCAAGCATGATGCATATCCTATATCTACTGGCATAGGATGTGAAAGAAACAAAACAATGCCCTCCGCCTCTACACTGCACACCAGAAAACCATATGCCCCATAGCCGCATATCCACCGAACCACATATCTGCCTATCCAACTAACCCCATGTCCGATAGGGAACCCAACAGGGATACCATCCCTTGCAACTCCCTAACCTCCCATAGCTGCCCCAAGATCCACACCTCTACCTGTCCTGTTGCCTGTCCTGGACCTCTCTCCTACCTTAATTTTCCCACCTACAGCATTGACTACCCCAGGGTTCTACCAACTCCAGGCTGCATCAGCTAGACCTTTTGAACAGGTACAGTGCTAGCAAGAGCCAGCACCCAAGGCTCCTGCAGGGAGAACTACAATGCTGAGACCAGGGACACCTACCCACCCAGTTCCTTGGACAGTAATGATTCCCTCCACCAACCCAAAACCAATTCGTCCATCCAGTCTCCCTACCATCACAAGTGGGGATTTGGACAGCCAAAACAAGTTCTGTCTGTCAGGCTGCAAACCAGAAGAGACCCGTAGGTGGTGTATTGATTACTACGCATTTGGGTACGAAAAGGCTCAACAAACTCCAGTCCAGAACAGAAGAAGACATAAGGAGGCAGATGGATGACCAACATATTGGTATTGTAGGTCATGGAGGCATGTTGGCCGGCCAATGCAACCACTTAGTTGCCCAGACCTTCAGCAATATCAACAGATAGCTCAGGGGGCTCGTGACCCAACTCCTAGGAGTGGACGATGCACTGTTCTGCCACTGCCATCACAACCATTCGGGGCTAACTCCCCCAAGGGTGGGAGTCAAGATGTTAAGGAGGAACGGTTTGATGGGTACAACAGACTACTGGAAAAACCGGAGGCATAAATGCTAGGGACAGTGGAGATGGAAATTTGCAACCTGGAGGTGGTATGGCTGGTGTGGAGGGTGGTCCAGGGGACTCTGACCATGATAGTTCAAATCATGATGATACTGATTCTCTCCCTGACTTGACCCTATTCCTCTAACGACGCGGCACATGTGCGCTATAGCAGTCGGAACCTACACCGATACAGGTAGCGTAGAGGCGAATTGGGAGGGACCCGCCTGCAAGTGAGTACTGGACCTACGGAGACGCCATGGCCCCAGCTCTGAGAAGGAACCGAACTAGCTGGCCAGGTACAGAAGTACCTGGGTACACCTGGGAGAGGTATTAGCTTACTTAGGGAGTTCTGAGGAGGCAGTTGCTCAGCTAGACTGGGTAACTGGAGACAGGTCAGAAATGTCCATCACCGGCGAGGGGATAGACAGGGTAGCAGGGAAAAGTTATCTTGTCTGCTGGACAAGGTTACCCTACCCTCGGGATCAGGTTACCCTGCCATGGGGCTTGGGTTACCCTGCCCAAAGTGATAAGTTACCCTACCTTGCAATACAAAGTCTCTTAGGGAGTGCGTGAAAAATGATGGGAATGTTGGTCACGCGAAGCCACGCATGATACCGGAATCAGGGGTTCCAGGAGATGCTCTTGGGCCAGCTAGACAGCTCTGAAGAGGCAGTAAATTGGAGACATTATTCCTATCATACCCCTCCAGCCCCGCCTTAAGGCCCGGATGTCATGGGCAAACGGTTGCGCAGTTGTGTGCAGTCTAGCAAAGAGGGTGGTTGGGAGACCTGTGGGCTACACGGTATAGGTCGCTGCCATCCAGTCGACCGTAGGCTGTTCGCAGGATATACAAGAGGGCATAGGGCGGAGGGTGGAGTACCTCCTTCAAGCAGTTCGGAGTAAAATGGACCAAAACTGACGCACTTAACGGGTGGTAACCGTGGGGGTCCCGCAGGTAGTCCCAGGTGGTGCCGGGGTGACGGGGAGGGTTTTTCACCTACCAAGCCTGAAAGTCTCCGCAACGTCATAGGCTCTGAAAGGGACGTGCAGAGATACTACAAGCATGATTCCTACCACAGGTAAGGTGGGTCTGAGGTGGTGGTCATGGGTAGGGCCCATCGGACCCCTTCCGGATCACCGCCCCCTGCGGAAGGCACTAGAGGCCGGAGAACTTTAAAGAGTAGATAGATAAACCACTCACGGTAGCTTCCGGGGCCAAGTAGAGATCAATGCCATTGGGAAAGATGTCATAGATAGTCTAGTTCATGCGGCGCCTTGACAGTTAGCCACTGGCAAGGCGCCGATGCGCAGCAGTTTTAACTGCAGCAAGCAAAATGGAAATGCACCACAGAAACGATAACAGCACAAGGTGAATACCGACCAGAGTGCGTCAACATATGCATGCCCATGAGGTGTGCCAGGAGACCTGTCGGACCGCCCTTAGTGGAGAGGGGTGTGCTCGAATGGTTGGAGTAAACTGATAGGGGAGTTTCCGGCATGAGGTAAAACTACCTAAAACTCTATGCGAGAACTCTCCTACTCCCACAATCAATCCTCTTGAGACCTTAATTGAGTGAAGCATCAGGCTGAATGATATTAAGTTTTACCGGTTACTTTACTCTTACATTGGGGTGAACTTTTGGCGATAAGTTTGAAGTTCTTCGGTGCGGTCGCAACCTTGGGATCCATCTTCCTCAGGGTGCCCCGGGCACAATTCCTCAGTGCCCGCAAGAATGGCCAGAGTGAGGGGAACAAGCAAGAGTGGCACCACTGTGCTAAGAAGGTCTCATGTGAACTTTGCGGCAGATTGAGCCCATGGCCATCCTCCAGACAGGGGCAAAATAAGTTGCCAAAGCTGGGTGGCATTGCGGCATTGAAGGAAAAGGTCATGGAGCTTGCCAGCTTCTTGAGGGTGGTGGTGGTTAAGTTCGCGTACTGTGTGAGGTGCAGGTAGACTGATATCAATAAGGTGAACATAGTGATACCCCTTTTAGAAGACTCCACCCAGGCCTGCTACTGAGGACTGTACTCCTGCATCAGTAAGGAGGCAGCTAAGCCTACTGGAATTTCTATTAACAATGGTAACAGATTGAGAATATGGAAAGAATTCTAGGAATGGGTTGAACGAAGTTCCAGAGGTGACCAAGTAAAACGAGAGTGATCCCCTCTTTAGTGGCAAGACTTTGAGATGAAGCCACACTGCAGTGATAGGTACGGGGACAGATAATTGGCCACATATATAAGGTTAGCTATACAAATCCAGTACAGGCATGAGAGCAGATACGGTCATGCATTATGCAAGAGGTTTGGGATATGGCTGTACTCAAGAAGTCCTATCCAACCAGCTTGAATGAGTACCATCATCAGCTTGGGAAGGTCAGAGATATACTGAAAGACAACAACAACTTTAGTAGTTGTATTGTCTATCTAATCCAATGCTCTCAGCGCAACGAAAAGGTAGAAGATAGGTCATGGGCCTCTGGGAGGTTTAAATCGAAGGAAAAAGGTGCAGGCAGACAGAACCAGAGGTCTGTCAGAGCTCCTAATGTTAATGAGGGGAAACAGGTAAAGCCAGTAACTTCTGAGTATGTAATAGCGCATAAGGAAATCCCATCAACTTTGACGGAACATTAGAGAAAGCACAACCAGTGCACCAAGTGGGGCTGAACCAGAGACTTCTTAGGAAAATGTACCATGGCATCCCCAGTCGTTACTGCGTCCCAACAGGCTACAACAAGGCAGCATATAGGAGCTATGGCAGACGGAACCTATACCCATACAGGTAGCCAGGAGGGGAACTGGTAGGAACCAGCAGGCAAGTAAGTACTTGTCCTACGGAGACCCGATGGCACGGGCTCCGAGAATGAACAGAATTGGCTGGTCAGGGACTTAGGTACCTGGATACACCCGGGATCGGTGTCAGCGTACTTAGGGACTTCTGAAGGGGTATTCGCTCAGCTAGGCCAGGTAACTGGAGACAGGTCACAAATGACTATCGCCGGCGAGGGGATAGACTGGGTAATAGGGAAAAGTTATCTTATCCGATGGACAAGGTTACCCTACCCTCGGGATCAGGTTACCCTGCCCTGGAGCTTGGGTTACCCTGCCCAAAGTCATGAGTTACTGTACCTTTCAATACGATGTCCCAAAGGGAGTTCTTGAAAATTGACTAGAATATTTGTCATGCAAAGCCATGTATGATACTGGAATCTGGGGTTCCAGGGGATGCTATTGGGCGAGCTACGTAGCTTCGATGAAGCTGTAAATTAGAGACATTATTCCTATCATACCCCTCCAGCCCCGCCGTGAGGCCCGGAGGTCATGGGCAAATGGTTGTGTAGTTGTGCGCAGTCTAGCAAAGAGGAATCTTTACAGACATGCGGGCAACACCGTATACATCGCTGCCGTCTGGTCAACCCCAGGCTGTTCGCGCGATATAAAAGGGGGCATAGGTTGGGAGGTGGAGTACCTCCTCCAAGGTGTTTGGAGTAAAACGGACCAAAACTGACAGAGTTGACGGCTGTTAACCAGCGGGGTCCTGAAGACAGGCCCTGGTGGTGCCAGGCCGACACGGAGAGTTTTTCCTCTACCAAGCCTGAAAGTATCCCCCATGCTACAGGTTCTGAAAGGGAAGTGCAGAGACACTAAACTTATGATTCCTACCACAGGTAAGGTAGATCCGAGGTACTGGTCATGGGTAGCGCCCATTGGAGCACTCTGGGACTACCGTGTCCTGCAGAAGACAATGGAAGTCTGAGACCCATAAATAGTAAAACAGATAAACAGCACAGGGTAGCTTCCGGAGTCAAGTAGAGATCAAGGCATATAGGAAGGGTGTCATAGACAGTGCAGTTCATGAGGTGCCTTGACTGTTAGCAACTGGCAAGACACCGATACACAGAAGTTTTCACTCCGGCGGGCAAAATGGATATCCACCGCAGAAACAATAACCGCATAAGGGGAACGCCGCCTAGAGTGTGTCGACACATGCATGCCCGAAGGGTGTGCCTGGAGACATGTCGGACCACCCTTAGTCGAGAAGGGTGTATTTGAATGGTTGGAGTAAACTGATGGGTGAGTTTCTGGCATAACATAAAACTACCTGGCAGTCTATGCGAGAACTCTCCTACTCCGACAATCAATCCTCTCGGGACCTTAATTGAGTGCGGCATCAGACTTAATAATATTAAGTTTTACTGTTTACTTTACTCTTACATTGGTGTGAACCTTTGGTGATAAGTTTGAAGTTGTTTGGTGCAGTCGCAACCTGGGGATCCATCAACCTAGGGGTGCCCCTGTTACAGTATATCGTTAAGCGAGCTGCTCGCTTAACTCCTCTCCTCATTACCTCTTTCCGACCTTCGGCACTGACCCTGCGTGATTACTAGTAGCCTTGTCTAGAACGAGTAGCCCAGGGTTGAAAGCACAATGGCTAGTACTGAACTTCGAACCAGAATGGAATCCAACTTGGATTCAGTCCTTGACCTTGACGAGAATACCACCAACACGTTTCGTGTATCAGTTTTTGTGGGTGTTCGCGGTATCGACTGCGACTGCCACCCGCTGCTCTTGGAGGCCACTCCTATTCAGTTACCTCTTGACTGTCTTCATCTCCTGATTGTAGACCCTCCTGCCACAACGCTCTCATTTTTCCAAGACCCTACCCTTGTCCACAACATGCTCCCTCCCGCGCCGCACAGGGTTCCCTTTAGTGAGTTCTCCCACGAATTCGTCGTACCTTCCGTCGCACGGGAAGTATCCAGGTTGATTGAGGAAGCGAAGCGGGAACTGTAGAACTGGAACAGCCAGCAGCAGCAGGTGTTCCGAACCCAGATCACTACGGCAGCGGTAGAATGGAGGCAGGTGCAGCATGAGGCATACCTCCAGATGATAAGGGATCAGCAGGGATTGCAGACTGGGCTGGCAGCCTTGGAAAAGGTTGTGGAAGGAGGGTATAGTATTGATGCTGAGAACGAGGTACTGACGTTAGAGGCCATGCCCCCACTCATGGTCGTCAATACCAGGCCCAAGAACTTCGGCATGGAGTTGGCCATGAGAGCCAGAGTCGACCAGTGGAGGCCATACCCAAGCCCAATCGGTATACACATGTTGGAAAGCCTGAAAGGTAAGGACTGCAGCTATACCTCCTCCTTCTCAAGAGCATCTACAGGTTCCCTGTCGGTCCCCCCTTCAATTCCCGGCAGCAGGTCGGGCAGCCTAATGGTCGGGCCAACTAATGGGTAACGAGTAAGGAAAAGCATGTCCAAACTGCAGGGCATTGCAGCACCAGATACATCTGAGCCTACTCCTTGTCCGACCCTGGCTCCAAAAATTTCCCCCACAACACCCTCAGTTGCAACTCAAGTACCTCCCATCGTGTAACGCGGGCACCCCTAGGAAGATGGATCCCAAGGTTGCGACCGCCCCGAACAACTTCATCCTTATCGCCAAAAGTTCACACAGATGTAATAGTAAAGTAAAGGATAAAACTTAATGTCATTAAGCCTGACACTTCACTCAATTAAGGTCTCGAGAGGATTGATTGTTGGAGTAGGGGAGTTCTCGCATGGACTGCCAGGTAGTTTAATCTTATGCCAGAAACTCCCCCTTCAGTTTACTCCAACCATTCGAGTACACCCTTCTCCGCTAAGGGTGGTCCGACATGTCTCCTGGCACGCCCTTCGGGCATGCATATGTCGACACACTCTAGTCGGTGTTCACCTTAGGCGGTTATCGTTTCAGTGGTGCATTTTCATTTTGCCCGCCGGAGTGAAAACTTCTGCGCATCGTCGTCTTGCCAGTGGCTACCAGTCAAGGCAGCTGATAAACCAGACTATCTATGACACCCTTCCCATATGCATTGATCTCAAGTTGACTCCTGAGGCTACCGTGAGCGGTTTATCTATTTAGTATTTACGGGTCTCGGGCTTCCAGTGTCTTCTGCAGGGCACGGTAGTCCAGGAGTGATCCCATGGGCGCTACCCATCACCACTACCGCGGATCTACCTTACCTGTGGTAGGAATCCTGCTTTTAGAGTCTCAGCACTTCCCTTTCAGAGCCTATAGCGTTGGGAGCATGTACAGGGTTGGTAGGTGTAAAACTCTCTCAGTCGCCGCGGCACCACCCAGGACTATCTTCGCGACCCCCACTCTTAACACCCATTAACTCCGTCAGCTTTGGTACGTTTTCCTTCGAACAACTTGGAGGAGGTACTCCACCTTCCACCACATGCCCCCTTTTATACCCTACGCAGAGCTTACGGTCGACTGGACAGTAGCGATGTATACGGTGTTGCAAGCATGTCATCAAAGATTCCTCTTTCGCTAGACTATACACAACTACTCAACCGTTTGCACATGACATCCGGGCCTCCAGGCGGGGCCGGAGGGATATAATAGGAATAATATCTTCAATTTAGAGCTTCCGTGAAGCTACGTAGCTCGCCCAATAGCATCCCCTGGAACCCCGGATTCCCGTATCATGCATGGCTTCCCGTGACAAACATTCTGGTCATTTTTCCCGAACTCCCCGTGGGACTTTGTATTGAAAGGTAGGGCAACTCAGGCCCTTGGGCAGGGTAACCTAAGCCCCAAGGCAGGGTAACCTGATCCTGAGGGTAGGGTAACTTGTCTGCTGGACAAGATAACTTTTCCCTTTTACCCTGTCTATCCCGTTGCCGGAGATAGACGCTTCTGACCTTTCTCCAGTTACCTTGCCTATCTGAGTAACTGCTTCTTTTGACTTCCCTAATTACGCTTACACCGCTCCCGGGTGTATCCAGGTACCTAAGTCCCTGACCAGCCAATTCTGTTCATTCTCGGAGCCCGGGCCATCGGGTCTCCGTAGGTCAAGTACTTACTTGCTTGTCGGTTCCCACCAGTTCGCCTCCTGGCTCCCTATATGGGTATAGGTTTCGTCTGCCATAGCTCATGTATGCTGGGTCCTTACACATCGCCGCCCCCAGACCCACACCTCTGCCAGTTTCCTTGCCCGCTTCAGATACCTTCCCGGCCACAGCATTCCCATCCGCAGTAGCGGCTACCCCTGGGTTCCGGCCACTGCCCGCAGCATCACCTGGATTCTTCGGACAGGTATGACACCCACAGGAGCGAACATCCATGGCTCCGTCATGACTGACTCCAATCCCCGGACCTGGCACACTGGCTCACTCCGTTCCTTGGGCACTGGTCATCCCCACGGCACCCACGAAGCTTAGTCTTCCTGCCGGTCGCCGTACCATCACAAGTGGCGATTCGGACAGCCAAGACGAGTTCTGTCTGTCAGGCTGTATGTCGGAAGAGAGCCCGATGCAGTGGATTCATTACCACTCCTATAGGTGTAGGAAGGGGCCACGGACCTCACTGAGAGATAGAAGGAGGCAGAAAGAAGGACACAGACACCGGACATGTGGGTACTGTCGCTCATGGAGGCACGCTGGCCCCCCGATGCAACCCTTGAGTTCTCCAGAGTAGCAGTCCTTTCTGCGGATAACACAGGCAGCGCCCAACCCAACTCCTGAGACTGGGCGACACCCTGTTCCACCACCGGCATCACGACCATCAAGGGCTAACCCCCTGAATGACTGTAACCAGGCTGGCTAGGAGGAACGGTTTGATGGATAGGAAAGCCTCCGGGAATCCCAAGGCAGGAACACCGGAGGTACTAGGGACGGAAATGCACCACCTGGAGGTGGCATGGCAGGGGCAAGTGGAGATCCAGGGGACTCTAACCAGGACAGCTTGGATGATGATGACGATCGGGATTCTCTCCCGGATTGGACCCCCTTGCTCGCGGCTCGCAAGAATGACTGGAGTAACGCGAAGAAACNCTGGTGGGAGCAGGTGGAGATCCGCGGGACTCTGACCATGACAGCTCGGATAATAAGGGTGACGGGGCATTGTCTCGTTGATTTGACCCCCTTCCTCGCGGCTCGCAAGAATGACTGGAGCAAGGGGAAGAAACAATGGTGGGATCGCCGGGCTAAGACGCTAGCTAGAGCCCTCAGGGGTACTGGTTCGGCTTCTAGGCCAACACCAAGACACCAGCAGAAGAGGCCAGAGAAGCTGAGTGGTACCCCTCCATTTAGGGTCAAAGTTACAGAACTCGCGAGCTTCTTGACCTTGGTAGAGGTCAAATCTGAATACTTAACGGATTGCAAGTAAAACCGACATGGACAAGGTAAACTTGGTGATCCTCCTTCTCGAAGACTCCACCCGGGCATGGTATCTGGGGTTGCATGGGCACATTAACAGGCAAGCTGCCAAGCGCACTCGCATCCCGATCAAAGACAGCAACCGCTTACGGACATCGAAAGGGTTCCGAGAATGGCTGGAAGGAAGTTTCGGCGGAGACGAGGCGGGGTGCGATCAATCCCTTCTCGAGTGGCAAGACCTCGTGATGAAGCCCCATTATATCGACTAGTACCTGGATAAGATAATTGATTATATGTATAAGCTTAGCTATACTGATCCAGTACAGGTATGAGACAAGGTTCGATCAGGCATCACACAAGAGGTTCGGAATGCGTGGGCACTTAAGAAGCCCCATCCGTCAGACCTGACCGAGTACCTTGATCTTCCCTGGAAGGTCGGGCACACGCTGGAGGACAACAACCGGTTCAGTAGCCGCCTTATCCCCCCAGCCCTCCGGTCTCAACCCACTGATAACAAGGTGGATAGATCCTCAACATCGGGCAGGTTCAAGAAGAAGGAAAAAGGTTCGCATAGACCAAACCAGACATCTGCCAAACATGCTAATTGCAACATGGGGAAACAGGCAAAGCCGGTGACTTCTGAGTATGCAATTGTGCATAAGGAAATCCCGTCGACTTTGACCGAACGCCGCAGGCAGCACAACCAGTGTACCAAGTGCGGTCCAACAGGTCACTTTTGCAGAAAGTGTACCACAACGGCCCCAGTCATTAGTTCATCCAAACAGGCCCGTGGGTTGAAACGGTCAGCGCTGGTAAGCGAGCCCGCAGCAACGGTCAAGCCACTAAAGGCTATTGAAGTGCCCCCTCCGGCTTCCTTGTCCAAGATACTTGAAATCCGACAGGCATCACCGCAGCTCATCAAGGTTGATACTGACGGCTCAGAATAGGTATGAACCCATTCTGTTAAGGTGTAAGCTTATTAACCTGCAGCCATAGACCCCTGGGGGATAGATCGACATGAGCCACGGAGGTGGCTTCAGAGATGGGTAAGTACCCTTATATGGCATAAACGATCCTGATACTGACTACACCCAGGTGGTGTGGGCAGGTAGATGTTGCGGGCTGTGCGCGGTGGGCTGGGCTATCGCTCCTTTACTGGGTTTCTGGTTGTTTCCTTGGTTCTAGTTATACGTATTTCTTTCAGCATTTCATTAGCCGGATGGCCAAGTCATTGGACATTATTACGGTTCAGGCTGGGTGAGGTCCAGCTCGCGGAGACGCTAGACAGTGGGAAAGCAAGACTGCTTCGCTGGGAACCAGTCCGATAGCGCACTTCTACGCACCCGGGGAAAGAATTGTTATGTTGGATAAAATAGCGGAGTTGATTCAGGCTGGACTTGGTCAAATAAATGATGCTATTTTCAAGTTCACCTGAGGAGGGTTCAGTACCCGAAATCATGCTGGCGTGATAGTAAACACCCTAGTTATTGATAAAAAGCCGAATCCCAATCCCTTAACGTTTACCTACCCATTGTAGCCGCTCTTGTGTCGAAAGGCAAGCGACTAAAAGGATTCACTAAGACAAGATGACTAAGTCCCCAAGACAAGTGAAGAGGCAGAAGCGTGACAACTTGCCTCGTCATACCAAGTTTATCCACCTGCGGGTCAAGTTAGACTGGAAGATAGAAGGTAGACAGGTAAGCGTGGAGGTGCTCCTGCTACTCGATAGTGGAGCTACTGGGCCGGTACTTAGTAGCCAATGGGTTAAGTAGACTCAGGCACCTTGTGTGTGACGAAAGGTACACATGCCGATAAGCGACACCAGTGATAATCACATACCTGGGTCAGGCCTACACTATACCAAGTCATTAGAGATGAGGATAGGTGACCATGACAATAAGATGCCATTCAAAGTCGTGGATATGCACGACACTAAGGTGGATGGGTACCTACCTATGCCTTGGTTGAGAGACCATAACCCCAACATAGATTGGAAGACAGGATCACTAACCTGGCGCTCAGATTTCTGCGAGACTAACTGCCTGGCCGAGCAGGGGCAGTTAGTGTTCATGACTGATGAAGAGTTACTAGCCGAAGACCCTAGTAATGTGTACCTATTGGGAATTGTGCAATTCTCCAGAGAGGAAGGTGCCGACATCACAGTTAAGCTTCTTCCGCAGCATGACGACTATGGGGATATCTTCAGTCAAGAACGGATTGAGGCACTAGTGGAGCACTCGACGTATGACCATATGATCGAGTTGCAACCCGGAACTCAACCTGCATTTGGCCATATCTATCCATTATCGGAAAAGGAGCTTAAGGCACTCCGGGAATATCTCAATGACATGCTGCCAACGGGAAAGCTACGGTGGTCCAGTTCCTCGGCAGCAGCCCCTATCCTCTTTCGCGCCAAAACCAGATGGCATATTAAGACTAGTAATAGATCAGCGAGGGCTGAACAAAATCACCGTGAAAAGCAAGTATCCTCCAGCATTGATGAATGAACTGCGGGATAGGTTAGGAAAGGCCACTGTGTTCACCAAGTTGGATTTGAAGAATGGCTACTACCTTCTGCAGACTGCAGATGTTGAGGAATGGAAGACGGCCTTCCAGGGCAGATATGGACTGTATGAATACACGGTCATGCCATTTGGGTTGTGTAATGCCCCGGCTACTTTCCCAAGCATGATAGATGAGGTCTTTCAGGATCTCATAGATGAAGGCGTCATTGCATACATGGATAACATCCTGATCTACTCTGAAGCTATAGAAGAGCACGTCGCGATGGTGAGACGTGTGATGGAGAAATTGCGGAAAGCTAGACTATGTGTAAGCATGAAGAAGTCCAGTTTCCAACAATGGGAGGTTGAATTCCGCGGATACAAGATCTCCGATATGGGGGTCTCTATATTGTTGGAGAAGGTGCATACAATCAGGGATGGGGCACCTCCGACATGCATCGTCGACGTTCAAAACTTTATGGGCTTTGCCAACTTCTCTCCTCAGTTCACAGAGGGTTTCAGCAAGATAGGGAAACCTCTGAGAGACTTGACAAAGAAGGATGTCCGATGGGAATGGACACCTGCGTGTAGGCAGGCCTTCAACCATTTGAAGGAGGCGTTTACGTCCAAACCTATCCTAGCACATTTTGCCCCTTGACAGCCAACTCGGCTGGAAACCAACCCTGGTGACTTCGCATTAGGAGCCGTCCTCTTCGAGTTTTATGGAGATGAGAGATGGCATCCAGTGGCCTACCATAGTAGGAAGTTTCACCCAGCGGATATTAATTATGATGTCCATGATAAGGAAATAACCGCCATCCTGGCAGCATTCAAGGAATTGGATCATCTACTATGCTCAGTAACAGACCAATTGGTGATCTATACGGATCATAAGAATTTGGAGTACTTCAACAGTACCAAGGTCCTTAACGGTAGGCAGCACCACTGGGCTGAGTTCCTACAACCATTTAACTTCAACGTGGTTTACCGAGAAGGATGGTTGGATGAGAAGGCAAATGCTTTGTTGCGGCGTAGGGATTACCGCCCTGAAGGGGGGAGTGATTTTCCGCCACAGTTGTTTTTTCGCCCCGAACAGTGGGTTGGGAGCCAGGAACAGGACATCCTGCGACCACAAGTCTTGCAGGTGTGCCAAGGATTTCAGCTCCACTAATCCTTTTTGGATCAACTGCGGGTAGCGATAACCGAAGACCAGGAATACTGGAGGATCCTGAAGGCAATAGATGCCGGTGACAAAGCGGTCGACCGACATTTCACGATGGAAAAGGCCTTACTCCTGTACCAGAATAGGTGGTATGTTCCTAAGGGCCAGAACCCGAAGCAGACAATCATGGAGGTTGAGCATGACTCCTGAATCGCAGGGCACTTCGGGACGTACGAAACCATTGGGAGGGTTAGGGCGAACTTCTACTGGCCAAAGATGGACGAGCACATCACCGACTATGTGTGAACATGTGATGCATGCCAAAGATATAAGTCCATCAGGCACAAGAAGTTCCGGCTGCTGGAACCTATTGATGTTCCTATGCGGCCGTGGACAGCCATTTCAATGGATTTCATTGTAGCGCTGCCAGAGTCGGAAGGGTATACCAAGATCTGGGTCATAGTTGACACATTCTCCAAAATGGCCCATTTCATACCCCTGACCACGGAGGTACCTACCAGGGAGCTTGCCTTGATATTCCTGCAAGACGTTTGGCGCCTTCATGGACTCCCAGGGTTGATGATCTCCGATTGAAATAGCCAATTCACATGCAAGGTCTGGATGAGTCTAATGCAGTTGTTGCCTGGGAAACTAAACGTTTCGACTGCATTCCACCCTGAAACTCATGGGCAAACCCAGAGGGTTAATCAGACACTGGAGCAGTACTTGCGTAGTTACTGTTCCTACCAACAAGACGATTGGGTTTTGCTGTTACCCATTGCGGAGTATGCGTACAAGACCTTGATATCAGAATCCACCAGGTTGTCACCATTTGAGATTAGCTATAGGTTAAACCCAAGAACAAACCGGTTGGGTGTCGTGTCTGGTACTCAAGGAATACACCCTAGCAGGAAGCTCTTGGTCAAGGAATGGGAAGGGACTTGGGAAGAGATTCGAGAAACGATTTAACGGGCAGAGGAATGGCAACAGAAATGGCACGCTCAGAAAAGGTTGCCATCACCGGACTATGTTACCTTGCAGGATGTGACCACTGGGCAAGTGAACAAAGCGGACTGCGTGATGGTAAACCGCAAGAACATGCGCACAAAGCATCGGAGAGAGAAGCTGGAGCAGTGGATGTTTCGCTCTTTTGTAGTCAAACGTCGAGTGGGTAACCAGCCCTACATACTCCAACTGCCTACCAGATGCAGCATCAACCCGGTTTTCAATGTCACGTTGCGGGAACCCTATCGTGAGGATGCGGCAGCAGGTAGGGTCAAGGCAGTCCCTACCCCGGAACTTGCAGGCAACGAGCCCAGTTACGTCATTGAAGCTGTTGTGGACAGCCGATAGTACAGAGGAGCAAAGGCGAAGTTTCTGTTGCGATTCGTCTAGTACCCAGTTTTATGGGAAGGCAACGGGGCTGAGGGGAATTCATGGCAGCCCTAAGAGATGCTAGAAGGGACGGGATTACATGCCATTGGGGATTTCGATCAAAGATATCCATCCAAGCCCAGGGACTATAGGGTCTTGTGGAAATTGGGTCATGGAAATAAGAGACAATGCTCGCGGTCCGGGAAGGACTGTAGAGAAGAGGGGGGTGATGTAAAGACCCAGCATACATGAGCTATGGCGGATGGAACCTATACCCATACAGGTAGCCAGAAGGCGAACTGGTAGGAACCGGCAGGAAACACAGTGCTTGACCTACGGAGACCCGATAGCCCTGGCTCCGAGAATGACCAGAATTAGCTGGTCAGGGATTTAGGTACCAGTATACACCCGTGATGGGTGTCACCGCACTTAGGGGCTTCTGACGAGGTATTTGCTCAGCTAGGGCGGGTAACGGGAGACGGGTTGTAAATGTCCATCGCCGGGGATGGGATAGACTGGGTAAGAGGCAAAAGTTATCTTGTCCACTGGACAAGGTTACCCTACCCTCGGGATTAGATTACCCTGCCCTGGGGCTTGGGTTACCCTGCCCAAAGTCCTAAGTTACCCTACCTTTCAATACGAAGTCTCTTAGGGAGTTCTAGAAAATTGACTGAAATGGTTGTCACGCGAAGCCATGCATGATACTGGAATCTGGGGTTCTGGGAGATGCTATTGGGCGAGCTACATAGCTTTGATGAAGCTGTAAATTGGAGACATTATTCCTATCATACCCCTCCGGCCCCGCCTTAAGGCCCAGACATCATGGGCAAACGGTTGTGTAGTTGTGCACAGTATAGCAACGAGAAATCTTTGCCGACATGCTTGCAACACCGCATACATCGCTGCGGTCCGGTCGACCATTGGCTGTTCGCAGGTTATATACGGGGTCATAGGGTGGAAGGTGGAGTACCTTCTCCAAGTTGTTCGCAGTAAAATGGACCAAAACTGACGGAGTTAACAGGTGTTAACCATCGGGGTCCCGCAGGTAGTCCCAGGTAGTGCTGGGGCAACTGGGAGAGTTTTTCACCTACCAAGCCCACAAGTGTCCCCAACGCTATAGGCCCTGAAAGGGAAGTGCAGAGATACTAAAAGCATGAGTCCTATGACAGGTAAGATAGATCCGAGATAGTGGTCATGGGTAGCACCCGCTGGAGCACTCCCAGACTATCTTGTCCTGCGGAAGACACGCGAAGCCCGAGACCCGTAAATAGGACATAGATAAACGGCTCAGGGTAGCTTCCGCAGTCAAGTACAGATCAATGCGTATGGGAAGGGTGTCATAGACAGTTCAGTTCATGAGGTGCCTTGACTGTTAGCCACTGGCAAGACACCGATGCGCAGAAGTTTTCACCCCGACGGGCAAAATTGAAATGTACCACTGAAACGATAACCACATAAGGTGAACGCCGACTAGAGTGTGTCGAAACATGCATGCCCGAAGGTTGCGCCCGGAGACGTGTCGAACCATCCTTTGCGCAGAAGGGTGTGCTCACATGGTTGGAGTAAATTGATGGGGGAGTTTCTGGCAGAGGATGAAACTACCTGGAAGTCTATGCGAGAACTCTCCTACTCCTACAATCAATCCTCTCAAGACCTTAATTGAGTGAGGCATCAGTCTTAACGATCTTAAGTTTTACCATTTACTTTACTCTTATATTGGTGTGAACTTTTGGCGATAAGTTTGAAGTTGTTTGGTGCGGTCACAACATTGGTATCCATCTTCCTTGGAGTGCCCCCATTGCACAGGCACATGGGTTGAAACAGTCATGTTCTGTAAGCATGCCTTCAGACATAGACAAGTGGCTGAAGCGCCTTGAAGCACTACTCCCGCATTGCTTGTCAAAGATACTTCAAGTCCCACAGGCATCACCTCAGACCATGGAGGTTGATACTGACGGCTCAGAATAGGTAAGCACCTGTTCTCTTTAAGGAATAGCCTTACTGACCCATATCTATGGACCCGCTGGGGTTGGATGGGAAGCAACGCAGAAACAGGTTTGGGGAAGGGTCAGTACCCCTCTGCTGCATGAACGAGCATGGTATTGACAACACCCAGGGGGTGTGGGCAGATAGATATTGTATGCCGTATAGGGTGGATTGAGTTATCTTTCCTTCCTTGGGTTTCTGGTTATTTTCTTTGCTTCTATTATAACCATTTCTTTTATGATTTCCGGAGCTGGATTGGTGACTTTTTGAATCTAGTTTCAGTTGAGGCTGGGTGAGGTCTTACCAGAGAAGATACTTGGCATTAGGGAAGCACTGTATTGGTTCACTTGGAACCAGTTTAATGGCGGACTTCTACCAACCTCCCGAAATTGGTTATCTTAGTACCAGAGGAATTGGCTCCAGCAGGACTTGATCTGATATAAAGCATTATTTGCAAGTTTAACTGAGGAGTATTTAGTACCCAAAATCAGCCTAGTCTGATAGTAAGCACACTAGCAATTGTGATATAGCAAACCGCAATCCCCAAAAAATCATTTACTGACCCATTGTGGCCACTCTTGTCTTGAAAGGCAAGAGACCAGAATTAGGAAGCCAAGATAACTGAGTCCCTCACACAAGTGAAGAGGCAGAAATATGATAACTTGCCTGGTTTTACCAAGTCTATTCACCTACAAGTGAAGTGAGATAGGAGGATCAGAGTCAGGCAGGAAAGCCTGGAAGTGCTCCTGCTGCTTGATAGGGTAGGTACTGGGCTAGTGCATAATAGCCAATGAGTTAAACAAACTCATGCACCTTGTGTATGGCGAGAGGCATGCATGCTGATAAGCTGTGCAAGCGGTAATCACATTCCTGGATCAGATCTACGCTATACTAAGTGCTTGGACCTGAGGATAGGTGAGCACCAGAAAGAGATGCACTTTGAGGTCACAGACATGGCCAACACAGCGGTGGATAGGTACCCGCCTATATCATGGCTTAAGGACCAGAACCCTGACATAGATTGGAAAACAGGATCACTAACCTTATGCTCAGCCATCTGCAAGGCTAACTGTCTAGCCAGCCAAGGGAGGTAGGTATTCATGACTGACAAAGAGTTAATAGCCAAGGATCCTAGTAATGTGTACCAGTTGGGAATTGTACAATTGTTGGACAAGGAAGGTGCTGACATTACGGTCAAGCTACTCCACGAGTATAAGGACCAAGGTGATATCTTCAGTCACAAGGAGATTGAGGCTCTACTAGAACACTAGAAATATCACCCTACAACCGGATTACAGCCCAGAACCCAACCCCTGTTTGGGCCTATCTGTCCGTTATCGAAAATAAAGCTTATAGCACTCAGTAAATGTCTCAACGAGATGCTGCAAACTAGAAAGCTACAGTGATCTAGTTCCTCAGCCGCAGCCCAGATCTGCTTCATGTCAATGCCAGATAGGACTTTAAGATTAGCCATAGACTACGGAGAGCTAAACAAGATCACAGTTGTGAGTGAATGGCCTCTACTATTAATGAACGAACCCTAAGCCAGACTAGGAAAAGTCATTGTGTGCCCAAAGCTAGACCTGAAAAATGGCTACCGCCTTGTGAGGATGGCAGAAGGTAAGAAATAGAAGATGGCCTTCTTGTGTGGAAACAGACTATGCGAATACACAGTCATGCCGTTTAGGTTATGTAATGCCCTAGCAACTTTCCTGAGCATGATAAATAAGGTCTTTTGTGACCTCTTACATGAAGGAGTCATTGCATAAATGGAGGACATCTTGATCTACTCCAAGACTATGTAGGAACATATGGCGCTTGTGAGGTGGGTGTTGGAAAAACTGCGCAAAGTAAGACTGTGCATAAGAATGAAAAAGTTCAGTTTCTACCACTTGGAAGTTGAATTCCTAGAATACAAGATCTCTGATATAGTAATCTTTATGCTGTGGGGGAAGCTGCTGACAATCAAACATTGGGCAGCTCTGCTTTGCGTCATCGTAGTTCACAGCTTTATGGCTTTGTCAATGTCGCTCATCAATTCCTAGTGGTTTTCAGCAAGATAGCCAAACCTCTAACAGAGGTGACTTAGCAAGTTGTCAGATGGGAAGTGATACGTGCTTGCCAACAGGCCTTCAACCATTTGAAGGAACCATTTGCGTCCAAACCTATCCTAGTACAATTTGACACAGAATGGCCAACCAGGCTGGAAACTGAGGCTAGTGAGTTTGCGTTAGGAGCTGTCACCTGTGAGTTTCAGTAAGGATTAGAGCTGGTATCCCATGGCCTATCATAGTTGGAGGTTTCATGTGGCAGAGATTAATTACGATATCTATGACAAGGACATTACTACTCTCATAGCAGTATTTCCGGAAAGAGATTATCTGCTATGCTCGGTAACGGACCAATTAGTAATCTCCATGGATCATAAGAATTGCCAGTACTTTAATAGTACCAAGGTCATTAACCGTAGGTAGTACCATTGGGCTGAGTTCCTACAACTGTTTAACTTCAAGGTGGTGTACTGAGAAGGGCGGTTGAATGAGAAGGCTGATGCTCAGTTATAGCATAGGGACTAGTGCCCTGAAGGGGGAATTGATTTTCTGCCACAATCGTTTTTTCGTCCAGGGCAGTGGGTTGTGAGCCAGGAATGGGACATCATGCGTCCACAGATATTGCAATTATGTCAGGGTTTTGGCTACCCTCTTTCTTTGTACATTCACTGCAGGTAGTGATAACCTCTATTGGCCTAAGATGGATGAGCACATCAGAGACTATGTGCGAACCCGTAATGCATGCCAAAGAAATAAGTCCATCAGGCACAACAGGTTCGGCCTGCGGGAACCTATTGACATTCCAATGTGGTCTTAGACAGTAATCTCAACAGACTTCACTGCAGCACTGCCAGAGTTAGAAGAGTATATCAAGATCTAGGTCATTGTCGACGGATTGTTGAAAATGGCAGACTTCATACCGCTGACTACTGAGGTACTGATCAAGGAGCTTGCCTTGATATTGCTGAGGAAAGTTTGGTGCCTTTATACATTCCCAGAGTGAATCATCTCTGACTGACATAGCCAATTCACATCCAAGTTCTGAATCAATCTGATGCACTGATTGCAGGTACAACTAAATATTTCAACTTCATTCCATCCTGGGACTCATGGGCAAACTGAGAGGGTTAATCAGACACAGGAGCAGTACTGGCATAGCTACTGTTCCTACCAACAAGCCGATTAGGTTTTCACTACTACCACTTACACAGTACATATATAATAGCTTCATATTAGAATCCACTAGGATGTCGCCATTCGTGATCATCCAAGGGTTTAATCAACTGACAAACTGGTCTGGTGTCGTGTCTGATAATCAAGCGATACACTGCAGTAGTGAGCTCTTGGTTAAGAAATGGGGATGAACCTGGCATGAGAGTCAAGGAACGATTCACTAGGCAGGAACAAGGCAATGGAAACGGCGTGACCAGAAAAGGTTGTCACTACTTGACTATGTTACATTGGAGGAGGTCGCCTCAGGGTGCTCTAAGAAAGTAGATCTTGTGATATCAAACCTGAAGAATATATGTGCCAAGCACCCGATAGGGAACCTGGACCACCACTTGTTTAACCCCTTTGTGGTCAAACATCAGGTGGGTACCCAGTCATACCAGCTCCAGTCACCAGCCAGACAGTGCATCCACCCCGTTTCCAATATCACATTATTGCAACCATATCACCAGGATCCAGGATCAGGTAGAGACAGGGAGATCCCTACCCCTGAACCTGTGGCCAATGAGTCAGATTACGTTATTAAAGCTGTGGTGGACGCGCAATGGTAGGGTGGAGTAAAGGTGAAATTTCCCTTACACTTTATCTAGTACCAGGTTTCAGGACAAGGCTATGGAGCTGCGAAGAACTTATGGGAGCCCTGTGGGATACTAGAGGGAACTGGCTTGCAAGTTATTCTAGATTTCAACTAAAGATATCCATCCAACCCCAGGGAGAATAGTGTCTTGGGGGAATCCAGTCATGGAAAAAAGAGACAATGCCAACGGTCTGGGATGGACCGTAGCCAAGAGGGGAGTGGTAGAACAACTGCGCATACAGGAGCTATAGCAGCCTGAACTAACATCTATACAGGCAGCTATGAGGCGGACTGGTAGGAACTAGCAGGCCAGTAACTACGTGACTCACAGAGACCGGATGGCCCGCACTCCGAGATGAACCGGAATTGTTTCGAAGCTACCTAGGCACTTGGCCACATGAAGGAATGATGTCAACATACTTAAACATCCCTGAAGGGGAAGTTACTCTACTAGGCCAGGTAACTGCAGAAAGGTAAAAGTGTCTATCTCCGGTGATGGAATAGACAGGCTAACAGGATAAAGTTACCCTGTCCACCAGACATGGTTACCCTACTCTCAGGATCAAGTTACCCTGACATGGGGCTTGGGTTACCATGGCTCAATGCCCTAAGTTACGCTACCTTTCGAGATGAAGTCCCACAGGAAGTTATTCAAAAATAGCTGAAATGTTTGTCATATGAAGCCATGGATAGTACTAGAATATGGGAATCGGGGAGACGCTATTGGGTACGCTATGCAGCTTTGAAGAAGCTCTAAATTTGAAACATTATTGCCATCTTGGATTTCCAGCCCCAGCTTGCGGTCTGGACATCATGGGCAAATAGAGGTGTGGTTGCATGGAGTCTAGTAAAAGGGAATCTTTGTAGACCTGCTTGCAATGTCATATACGTCACGGCCATCCAGTCGCCTATAATCTCTTCACAAGATATACTAGAGGACATTGGGTGGAAGGTGGAGTACCTCCTGCCAGTTGTTTGGAGTAAACCAGACCAAAACAAATGAAGTTAATGGGGGTTAACCATGGGGGTCCCAAAGGTAGTCTGCAGTGGTGCTGTCACAACTGGAAGAGTTTTACACCCCCCAAGCCCGAATGTGTCCCCAATGCCATAGACTCTGAAATGGAAGTGCAGACACACTAAAAGCATAATTAATACTCCAGGTAGGGTAGGTCCAAGGTAGTGGTTATGTGTAGTGCCCATTGGATGATTACCAGACTAGTATAGCCTGCGGAAGGCACTGGAAGTCCAAGAATCGTAAACAGTAGATGGATAAACCACTCAGGGTAGCTATCTGGGTTACTTAGAAATCAATGCATATGCAAAGGGTCCCATAGATAGTCCTGTTCATCAGGTATCTTGACTATTAGCTACTGGCAAGAAATAGATATAAAGAAGATTTTACTAAGACAGAGAAAATGATAATACGCTACAGAAATAAAAAGCACATGCGGCGAATGCCACCTATAGTATGTTAATACATATAGGCCTGCAGGATGTCCTAGGAGATGTGTCGGACCACCCTCAGCAGAGAAGGGTGTGCTCGAATGGTTGCAGTAAACGGATGGGAGAGTTTCTGCCATAAGAGAAAACTACTTGAAAGTCTATGTGAGAACTCTTCTACTCCAACGATCAATCCTCTCGAGACCTTAATTGAGTGAAGCATCAGACTTAATACTATTAAGTTTTACCATTGACTTTACTCTTATCTTTGTGTGAATCATGGACAATAAGTTTGAGGTTGTTCAGTGTGGTCGCAACCTTGGGATCCATCTTCCTAGGGGTGCCCGTGTTACAATTGTTAAGCCTAAACCTTCCACAAATTAAGGTCTGGGGAGGATTAATTGTTGGAGTAGGAGAGTTCTCGCATAGATTTTCAAGTGGTTCTATTATATGCCAGAAACTCCACTATCAGTTTCCTACAACCATTGGTGCTCACCTTTCTCTGCTAAGTGTGGTCCGACATGTCTCCTTGTACCTCATCCTAGCAAGCCTCTGTCAATATACTCTAGTTGTCATTTATCTCATGTGGATATAGTTTCGGCCCTCCATCTCCATTTTACCTGCTGCAGTGTAAACCTCTTCGCAACAGTGCCTTGCTAGTGGCTAACCGTCTAGATATCTGAAGCACTGCACTATTTACCACTTCCTTCCCCTATGCATTGATACCTGTACGAACCTAGAAGCTAATGTACGTGGTTTATCTTTCTACCATTTATGACGTACAGACTTCTGGAGTCTTCCGCAGAATATAGTTGTCCTGTAGTAATTCAATGGGTGGTATACATAACTACTATCTCAGATCCACCTTGCCTGCAGTAGGAACTATACTTTTAGTGCCTCTACACTTCCTTTATAGAGTCTACAGTATTGGGAACACATTCAGGTTTGCCAGATGTAAAACTTTCATGCATGCCCCAGTACCACCTGAGACCACCTTGAGGCTCCCTGTGGTTAATCCCTGTTAACTCTGCCAGTTTTGGTCTGTTTCACTCTAAGCAAGTTAGAGGAGGTACTCCACCTTCCATCCTAAGCCTCTGTATATATCCCACACCCAGCCTATGGATGACTAGATAGCCATGATGCTTATGGTGTTCCAAGCAGCTCTGCAATAATTGCCTTTTGCTGGACTACGTATAACTACTCAACTGACTGCCCATGGCATCCGGGCCTCAGGGTGGAGCCTGAGAGACATGACTAGAATAAGGTCCCCAGCTTACCGCTTCTTTGGAGCTCCATAGTTCCCCCCCTGGCATTTCCTGGAAACCCTGATTCCAGTATTTTGCATAACCTCCCTTGACAAACATTCTAGTCATTTCCCTCCAAACCCTGCAGTGGCTTCATATGGCCAGCTATAGTAACTCATGTTCCTAGCCAGGGTAACCCGAGGCCCCAGGCACGGTAACTGTGATCATGGCGTTGGGTAACTTAATCTTCAGGTCAGGCTAACTGCACTCTATTACCCTGTCCATTCCTATAGCAGAGATAGACTTCTCTCCTATTCACCCAGTTATTTAGCCAAGCAGATAACTTGTCCTTGGTAAATCCTTGAGTACACTAATACCTGCCAACAGTATATACTCAAGTGCTCATGTACCTTTTGTGCTTAACTGTTCATAATGGAACCCAGACCCTTGGGCTGTCCTAGGTCCAACTTTTGCTTACCCTCCTATTCCCACCAGTCTGCCTTGAAGCAGCCTGCATAGGTGTAAGTTCAGTCTACCATGGCTCATGTATGCTGGATCTGTAATGACCTAGCAGCAAGATATATAGGCCAGATAGTGGGTCCAGAGGACCCCGACGCAGTAGTTATGGAGATCTTGCCAATACTGTATCAAGAGTATACTGATCTCTTCCTGCCACCGGCAGTTGAATACCTCCCAAGTCATAACACGCTTGATCAAGAGATTAAAACTACAGAAGATAAGAAGCACTTGTATAGGGGCCTACCTATGCATTATCTGAGAAGGAACTGTGTGCATTGTGACAATCGCTCAACAAAATACTATGCATATCGAAAATGATACCAAGCCGGTCACCCATAGGTTTACAAACCCTACTTGTGCTGAAACCTGGTCAGCAGCTAAGGCTTTGCATAGATTACTATGAGCTAAACAAGGTCATGATGGGAAACAAATACCTACTACCGCTAATGAGTGAGCTCTGAGATAGAGTGGTGGGGTCTCATATTTTTCCCAAGTTGGATCTGAAGGACAGGTACCACTTCATATGCACAAAAAAGGAGGACATATGGAAAACTGCCTTCCCTATATAGTATCGACATTATAAGTACTGAGTAATACTATTTAGGCTAGTTAATGTGCCCGCTTCATTTCAAGACATGATGCACATCATTCTGAGGAGATTCCTTGACTTGAGTGTTATAGTATACATGGACGACAGCTTGATCTATTCTCAGAATGAGGAAGAATATGTTTAACTAGTTAAAGAAGTATTACCTGGATTGCAGAAATACCAGTTGGTAGTGTTTATCACTCAATCAGTATTCTACCCAGAAACGGTGAAATGCTTGAAATATATCATGAAGACAGATGGAATCACTAGAAGTGATCTAAGAGTCAATGCCAGAATGCAATACAAGAGTCCTGAGTTGGTAAAGGATATACAAACTTTTATGCAATTTGCAAATTTCTATCAAAGATTCCGCAAGACTTTTTTGAGGACTAGTAAACCGAATAAGGAGTTATTAAACGGTGATCCAAAGGAGTTCGCCCAGAAGAAGGGGCAGGAGCAGCCTTCTGGTTTCCTGAAAGCACGGTTTGTGTCAGCCCCTATTTTGGTCTATTTCTACCTGGACCGGAACATAGCAGTAGAAGCAGATGCCAGTGGTTTCATACCATGATACATACTATCCCAGTCTCTAGAAATCGGGTTGCACCCAATTGCATCGTGCTTACAAAAGCTCAACACGGCTGAGCACACTTATGACATCTACAACAAAGAGTTGCTCGCCATAAACGAAGCTTTCAAAAAATGACATCAGTACTTTGCAGGAACCAAGGAACCCACCCCGGTATTCACCAATCTCCCAAGTCTACCATACTTTCTCATGGGCAAGGCCTGGAGTACTAAGCAGATCAGGTGGGCACAGGAATTAGCGGATTTCAACTTCCAAACAGTGTACTGAGCTGGGTTGTGGGTGGGAAAGCCAGATGCATTAAGGAGACAGCCAGAGTACTGTCCTGAAGTTGGAGCTGCACAAAGCAGGATGCCCTCAATACTAAACCCCACACATTTTTGCCACGTTATGATTATAGTGATAGGAACAGGATAGGAGCCTAGTTCAAATAAAGAGACACATAAACTAATGCAGCCAGGAGCTATGAGGTTATACCCAGTAGCTCAGATTCGGAAATGGCATTCAAGCGAAGCAGTGGAACATAACATATACCTTGAGGAAGGAGTAATAATACCTACCCACAGATAAGAGACACTGGCTACTAGAATTGCCTTCGCATTACCAGGGAAGGCTATGGATGGGTAGCTCCAAGGAGTAGCCTCATAGTCTATCATAGGATTATGGTCAGAGCAGGAGTCATGGACAGAGACTACAGTAGAGAAGGGAAGGTACTGCAATTCAACTTAAATGACTAGGACTATCTTGTGGGAAAGGAGAATGGATCGCTTAGCTTGTAATAGAAAGGATTCATAATAGAGAGCCCCAGGAGTAAATGAAGCTAGATGATACTAAGAGAGGTTAGGGGGGAATCGGAAGCCCCAAGACCAGTGTTGTTGAAACCAAAACTGAGACAATTGAGCTGAATAAGCAAGAGGGGCAAAACCAATCCATTAACAAGTTCAACTAGGGCACAAGCAAGGCCCTAACAAGGGAACAAACTATGCGTTCAGATGCGGTAGTTATCTAAGGCTTAGCATGGAGGTTCGACACCCAATTCCTATGACAGGTGGAGGTTCGGAGAATGGCAGACTACAACTGAACGGTGCAAAGAGAGCAGTTAGAAAGGCTCCAGGATGAAAGAAAGAACCTGCCAATGCATTGGATTTTAGCGAATAGGCTCCTATACTATAAAGGACGCCTATTTGTTTCCCCACACAAAGCTCTACAAACACTCATTATACCGAGCAGCCTTGATTCAAACATTACAAGACACTGCAGCTAGAAAACAAAGAGCAGATATTGTAACCAGCAATTTCTAGTCCAACTAGTTGGCAGAATGGATAAATGACTGTATATGATCCTGTGACAAGTGCCAGCCTAAGCAGGTACCTTGGTACATGAAATATTATTTTGAACATTGTTTCGAAATACTGCACACGGTGTAGACACCAATCTCAACAGACTTCATAACCCAGTTGCCGGAATGAGATGAGAACACTCATATCACGATGGTAGTGGACTATCTCACCAAAATGGCCCACTACACAGAATTAAAGAAAAATGCAATGGCCAAGGACATAGCCCAGGTCTTCCCCCAAGAGGTGCGAAAGCTACATAGGCCACTGACAGAAATCATCTCCGATATGAATGCAAAGTTCAGGGAAGAATCCTGGAAAATTCACTGCAAACTCTGGGGAATTAAGTGGAAGACGTCAACTGCATACCATCTGCAGATGGACAGAGTGACAGAAAGAATCCATCATATGCTGGAAGGATATCTCTGAAGTTTCATCAATTACGACTAGGATGATTGGCACTAACTGCTCCCACTAGCAGAACATGCCTATAATGATTCAGTTACATGTGCGTATGGACTAATGCTATTCTACACGAACTATGGGTACTGCATACCAATGCAATATGTGAAGGAGCTAGAATCTCAAAACGCAGGGGCTACAGCTTGTGGCAACTGGATTAAAGAAATACTGTAATAGGCAAGGACAACACCGAATGCAACCAGACAAGCAATCGCATGGTACAATGACAAGAAAGCTAGACCTGAACCTAACTTTCAGGTAGGTGACTACATCATACCAAATGCTAAGACCATTCCCACCCCGCGACTCTTCAAAAAGCTGAGCCTAAAATCGTATGCGCCATTCACAATCCTAGAGCTATGCCGCAAGTGCGCATTTAAACTAGAAAGCTCAAACTCCTAAAAGATCTACCCTGTCCTCCATGTATTATTGTTAGAGCCGTATCAGACCTTGGTTTGGCCAGCTGGGGCACAACCTCCTGGAGCACTCCGAGGTATAGATAGTGACCTGGAATATGAGGTCAAAAAGATCATAAAGAGTGAGGTTATTCCTTAAACTGGCAGGGTTCATGGGTACAACAGGAGAACACTTCAATCATGATCCTTTGTGAAATGGAAGGGTCTGTAGACAATAAATACACCAGGGAGCTGCCCGAGTACTTGAAGCATGTGGTGGAGTTGGTAGAAGGGTTCCCTAGGGATAACCCACAGATGCTCCAGATATAGAGGAAGAATGATTAGGAAAGGTTTTTCTAGATATGGCCAAGTAAACAAGGAAAAGTTTTTCACCCTTTCTTGCCAAGTTGTTAAAGCAATTTACTTTGTACACTATTAGGGAGATAGATTAGAGAGATTTAGGCCTAACTCATAGAACAGGGAGCTCATATTACATATAAGATAAACTGGCATAGCATAATAGGCATGTCACATGATTATTGGCCAAGGGTCACATGTTCGATCTTAGGGCCCAGTTTGGTATTTGGAGCATAAGATGATAGCTACCAATACAATACGGACAAGAAACCCTCAATCATAGCACTACAAAAGGTCGCTGACCAAGGGACTTTGCCTGTAGCTGCAAGAGAGGATTCCTAACTATTCTGATACAGTTGAATAAAGTAATTTAGTTGGTTGGTCCTGGCGAAAAACGTATACAAAGATCACCCAGGTATACGATGTGATAGATACCAACTGGAGGGAGGTCAGCTACTCCAACAGGAGTCCCTAACTGCCTTATAGGGAGAAAGATAGAATTTCAAGTTAGTTAGTAAAGGAATGCAGAGGAAATGCAGCAGAGAGAACAACACCCAAGAGATAACCATTCATCTATACCCAGAGGCATAATAAGGTAGAGCCAGGATAGAGCCTACTACATCCAAGGTTAACCCCAAGCATCAAGAGACCTAACCACTATTGGCATGATCAGAGAGGGGTATGCCTCCTGCAACTTGATGCAGATGAATGATAAATCCAACTGTACGAATAAGTCTGTCATTGCAGCTGATCACTCTGCATACAGAGAATGAACCAGTAGCAGCTTGCCACAGTGAAAGAGTTCCAGTGACTATGGATAGAACTTATACTGTATAGAGAGTGATGGGAACACCCTTCCGGCAGTCCCAGGAATTCTGGGTCAAGTGGGGTACAGGTTTTCAGGGTCTATAAAGTTTGTACCAAGGAGAAAGAGGAAGGTGTTGTGGGGAGTAGATAGCCCACAAACACCCTGAGGCAGAATATAAATATCGTAGTACCTCCCATGCTTTAACAGATATCATTAGTGACTGAGATAAGATCTTATTAATGTATTCATTATAGGATACCACTTTATACTTCTATCTCTTGTTAACATTATGAGCTTTTCTAGCATTGACTTTATTACACATCCAGCTCTAGTCAGAACTTCCTGGACCTTAGGGTTGGCTACTGCCTAACTGTTTACCTATTGTTGAAATATTGGCAGGGCATTTGTCAGCCTAAATGGTATTATGAGGTACTCCTATATCTCATACCATGTGGTGAATGTTGTTTTCCACTCACCTCCTAGTTTGATTCTGATGTTGCAGTGTGCCTTGTCGGTATTCATCGTGGTAAAGTCTTCTGCTGATCTCAGTCAGTCTATGGCCTTGGAGATCCCTGGTGGTATCTACCAATCTCTCTTTGTAATCTTTTTGAGTGCTTAATAATCAACACACAACCTCAATCTTTTGTTCTTCTTTCCTACGAAAAGGTTCAGTGATCCCACTTGCTCAAAGAAGTCTCTAATCCAGCCTTATTGCGGGTTCTACAAGTTGTATGTCTTGAGTTCTTGCAATTCCATTTCCCTAAGAAGGCAGATCATTTTTATGGCGAATTGTGTATTCTTCTTGAACTCTATTTCTGACTCTACCTCTTCCCAATATGTTAGTACTTTAATTGTATCTAGCTCTTAAAACTGTTCGTAATGCTGCTGGTATTCTTTTCAGCCCCACTAGCTTCGTGGTTTGTCTTCCTTCTGTTGTTTAGGTTCAATTACTAGTTTTGTGCTAATCTTGATTTTAACTAATATACCTAGGTCTTGATCCCATCCCATCTTGGGAATTTACCTGTTTTCACCACAATGGCAGAACTGTCTGAATTTGATTACTATCATTTCACAGATCGCAATTTGGTACCTGGGTTCCTGCTTCTTGCTTGTCCTTTGATCCATACTTCCGAATCTACTTATTCTATGAGTAGTTTCATCCTGCATCTTCACTTCTTGAAGCTCATAATTATTCACTAGCTCAATAATTATCAGTGTGATGGGATCATCTCTTTCTGCTTGGTATCATTTGTTGGCCAGGTTTATTAAGGTTGCCGGTGTACCACTTTTGTAGTCAGCATAGATTACATCTACATTTGTTATAAGTCAAGGCTTGACTTCTAAACTGCTGTGTAGGGCAATTCACACAGAGGTGACACATAGTAGCCAAACAACTATTCTCATGTCTATCATTATCTGCACAATAGCAGGTATTGTCTATCATTCATCATTATACAAGTCATCTCCTGCCACTCCTGGTCAGTCCTCGGTAGACGATTTTGCCTTATTGGTCAACTTCTACACTGGCCAGTAACTTTCCAGCTACTAGAGAAATTCTTGTAACTTTGTCCTTTTCTCATTGAAGATGTTAAGCTCCTTTGTATTGGGAATGTTGCCTCCCCTGGGCTTTTCTACTTGTAGTGCAACTAGCAGCATTGTCGGTTGTTTCGGCATCATTCCTACTGGTTGGGATGGTGGGGCGGCCATTCCTGTTGCCGTTCCTGACATCCTGATTGATTATCCCCTATGTGATTGTAAGGTTTCTTCCCATTCTTGTTCTTCTGATGTAACTTGACTTTGGGTCTGTTCAGTTGTCCAGGCCATATATCTGGAGTAGAGTAGTGTAACGACCCAGCATACATGAGCTATGGCAAACAGAACCTATACCCATACAGGTAGCCAGGAGGCGAACTGGTAGGAACCGACAGGCAAGTAAGTACTTGACCTATGGAGACCCGATGGCCCGGGCTCCGAGAATGAACACAATGGGCTGGTCAGGGTCTTAGGTACCTGGATACACCCGGGAGCAGTGTCAACGTACTTAGGAACTTCTGAAGGGGCAGTTGCTTGGCTAGGCTGGATAACTGGAGAGGTGTTAGAAAGGTCTATCGCGGGCGAGGGGATAGACAGAGTAACAGGGAAAAGATATGTGGTCTGTTGGACAAGGTTACCCTACCCTGGGGATTAGGTTGCCCTGCCTTGGGGCTTGGGTTACGCTGCCTAGAGTCCAGAGTTACCCTACCTTTCAATATGAAGTTCCTCGCGGAGTTCAGGAAAAATGACTGGAATGTTTGTCACACAAAGCCATGCATAGTACTGGAATCTGTGGTTACGGGGGATGCTATTGGGCGAGCCACGTAGCTTCGATGAAGCTGTAAATTGAAGACATTATTCCTATCATACCCGTCCGGCCCCGCCTTGAGGCCCGGATGTCATGGGCAAATGGTTGTGTAGTTGTGTGCAGTCTAGCAAAGAGAAATCTTTGCAGACATGCTTGTAACACCGTATACGTCGCTGCCATCCAGTTGACCGTAAGCTCTTCGCAGGATATACAAGGGGGCATAGGGTGGAAGGTGCAGTACCTCCTCCAAGTTGTTCGGAGTAAAACAGACCAAAACCGACAGAGTTAACAGGTGGTAACCATGGGGGTCCCGAAGGTAGTCGTGGGTGATGCCGGGACGACTGGGAGAGTTTTACACCTACCAAGCCCGAACGTGCCCCCAACGCTATAGGTTCTGCAAGGGAAGTGCAGCGACACTAAAAGCATGGTTCCTACCACAGGTAAGGTAGATCTGAGGTAGTGGTCATGGGTAGCGCCCATTGGATTACTCCAGGACTGCCATGCCCTGCGGAAGACACCAGAAGCCCAAGACCCGTAAATAGTAAATAGATAAAGTGCTCACCATAGCCTCTGGAGTCAAGTAGAGATCAATGCATATGGGAAGGGTGTCATAGATAGTCTAGTTCATGAGGTGCCTTGATTGTTAGCCTCTGGCAAGAGACTGATGCGCAGAGGTTTTCACTCCGGTGGGCGAAATGAAAATCCACCGCAGAAACGATAACCACGGAAGGTGAACAATGACTAGAGTGTGTCGACACATGCATGCCCGAAGGGTGTGCCAGGAGGCATGTCGGACCAGCCTTAGCAGAGAAGGGTGTACTCGAATGGTTAGAGTAAACTGATGGGGGAGTTTCCAACATAAGATAAAACTACCTGAAAGTCTATGCGAGAACTCTCCTACTCCAACCATGAATCCTGTCGAGACCTTAATTGAGTGAAGCGTCAGGCTTAATGATATTAAGTTTTACCGTTTACTTTACTCTTACATCTGTGTGAACTTTTGGCTATAAGGTTGAAGTTGTTCGGTGTGGTCTCAACCTTGGGATCCATCTTCCTAGGGGTGCCCCCGTTACAGGCAGCATTGGGTTTCTGGTTTTATATGGGATAAGAGGTGGTAGGATAATTGCCTAGTGATTGAAGAGGTTGCTTAACTAAGGTTTGGTTATACAGAATTGTAAGAAAACTAAAAGAAGGTTGCAGCTGCACATCTGGGAAGGGTTAGAAGTATTGGGATTTATCAGCAGAACAGTTTCCTTTATTATATAAAGGGGTGTGCATTTCTGTGATTTGCTTTTCTTGTACAATCTAGTAATTCCCTGCCTACACCTATATTGAGTGATTGTGTCTTTGTTGCTTCTTTGGGTCACCAGAATCTATGAACCCTGACCCTGAATCTGAGATCTTGTTCCTGACCCTCTTAAGACTTGATACAAATATGTCTTGTTTGTACTTCTACTTCCATCCCTCATCCTATCTACTGTAATAGGCATTAGACTATCTGCCTTTGACTCTGCACAGACCCTGCCCATTATACAAGTAATACTATAGAACCAAATATAACCCTAACCTAGCGCCTATCCTAGCTATATTTCCAAATCAAAATAAAATTTCTCCCCGCAAAAAGATAATTTCTAATAGGCAGTAAATCCTCTATTTTCCTAACATTTATTATAGGACCCCTCCCTATTATCACTGCTATTGTGCAACGTCTCTACATCATCCTACAACATTTATGCCATACCTTCCAATAATCGCTCCAAATTCTGCATACATGGTACTTTGTACGCAAAAGGTTAGGATTTCTTATGTCCGATCAAGTCTACCCAGGTCCACACTTCTATATCCTCTCAATCCTCTGTCTCAATATTGATATATCTGCATTCTTTCCCGTAGTCAATCTTGAAGATTTCAGAATAAGCACTTTGTGTGATCCATTCTGTAACAGGGGCACCCCTAGGAAGATGGATCCCAAGGTTGCGACCCCACCAAACAACTTCAAACTTATTGCCAAAAGTTCACACAGATGTAAGAGTAAAGCAGACGGTAAAACTTAATATCGTTAAGCCTGACGCTTCCCTCAATTAAGGTCTCGAGAGGATTGATTGTTGGAGTAGGAGAGTTCTCGCATAGACTTTCAGGTAGTTTTATCTTATGCCAGAAACTCCCCCA
>PYWC01000009.1:1143930-1170332 GCA_003182015.1 Tuber magnatum | reverse complement strand
CTTGAACAGGGTAATCCAAGCCTCAAGGCAGGGTAACCCTGTTCTGAGGGTAGGGTAATCTTGTCTAGTGGACAAGTAGATTTTCTCCTGTTACCCTATCTATCCCACTTCCGGGGATAGACACACTCGGCCTTTCTCTAGTTACCCAGCCTAGCTGTGTATTGGCCCTTCATAGGTTCCTAAGTACGCTGACACCAATCTTGGGCGTAGCCATGTACCTAAATGCTTGTGCCCACTAAGTCTGCTCATCTTGGAGCCCGGGCCATCGGGTCTCCGCAGGTCAAGTACTCTCTTGCTTGCCTGTTCCTACCAGTTCCCCTCCGCGCTACCTGTATGGGTGTAGGTTCCGGCTACCATAGCTCCTGTATGCTGGGTGATTACACATTCATAATATGCTAGTAGTCCTACAAGCTAGTAGCATAGTCTCAAACTGCCTTCGTTATAGTTTGGCATCATTAATATATTTTGATTGGATACTGATATAATGACCCTGGATATACCTGTTATAGTAACCTGAATCTACACTCAGAGTGGTGATCAGGCAATCAATAGTTAGGAAGAGGAAGGCAAGTAATTACTTGCCTTACAGTTATCTTATGGTCAGGGTCCACCTGTGAACTAGTATAACAATTCCTACCAGTCAGCGCTTCCATCTCACGGGTGATGATACCTGAGCCTCGAACACTAGAGACCACTTGTCTTCTTCCCAGTCAGATAGCTAAGCACCAAAGGCTACTATCTTGTAACTCTCTTATAATGGTACTTGCATAGCAGTGCCACTTAGATGAAGGGTAGAGTGATAATGGTATTGTTAAGAAGATACAAAGATGATAGCGTGAAGAGCTCCTCCTCCTTGGTCCTAGTGACCCCTTTTATACTCACTCGCTACACTAACCCTATCCCTGTAACTCATACCTCCGAGTCATCTTCCCTGATCATGTGCCCTCACTGCGTCAGCTGTGTGATACCCATGACAAAGAAATTGAGTCATGTACCACAGTCATTATAATATATGATATTGCAACTGTGTGTTGTCCGAAAATATTAACCAATCAAAACATACGAGCGACTCACAACCCTGAGTCATGCAAGACTCTATAATCATGACATGTGTCCTGGTGCGAAAGCCTAACCAATCTGCCTTGCTGGTAAGCCTTACTAAGTTCTCCCAACATTCCCTTCTGTGTCTTCCATGACATAAGAAGCCTTTCTCGCCTGTCACCATTTGTGACAACCAGTATGACTCAGGGTACTTGGGTATTTGGATACCTGGTAGATGGGCATAGACAATGCGGGCATACGTAGCGACCTCAGGTAAACAAGTTACCCTACTGAGCAGGGTAATAGGAGAAAGGATACAAGTGTCTAACTCTGGTGAAATGGTAGGCTCATTAACCAGGTAAAGCTGTCCTGACATCCAGGTAGGATTACCCGATGTTGGGGGTCTGGTTACCCACTATGAGAGTCATGTTACCCTGTAAAGGGCCCTGAGTTCTTCTACCTTGCACCACAAAATCTCCGCTAAGGCTGCAGGAAATTGACCAGAATGTTTGTAGCATGAAACCATATATAGTAAGCAAATCAGGAATTCTCAGAGTCGCTATTGGTTGGCCTATACAACTCTGAAGAACCTGTAACTTCGAGACATTATTTCTGGGACACTCCTCCAGACCCACCTTGAGTCCCAGATGTCATGAGCAAACTGTTGGCCAGTTGAGTGCAATTTAACAAAAAAGAACTTTTCGAAACACGCTCATAACACCATATACACTCTAGCCATCTATGCAACTGTAAGAGGTTCATAGAATATAGGAAGGGGCATAGGTGAGAAGGTGAAGTACCTTCTCTAGATTGCTTGAAGTAAAATAGACCAGTCTGATGGACATAGTAGAGGCTAACCATTAGGATCTATGAGGTAGTCCCAGGTGGTACTGGGAATGACTGAGACAGTTTATACCAATCAAGCCCTTATATGCCTCTATGCTATAACTTCCATACAGGAAGATTGTGGATACTAAAAGTATGATTCTTATCATCCCTGAGGTGGTTTCCAGCTTTATGGTCCTAGGTAGTACCTATTGGATCATCTCATTAGACACCCCTCAGTGCAGTCTCCATAGGTCTTAGCTCCATAGAAGTAGATAGAATACATAGACCAGGGAAGCAATAAGGACCTCTATAGATAAACTGCCTATAGAAAGCTGTCTATATAGCGGTAAGCCCTCTGAGTTGTCTGGAATGTTACCTACTTGCAAGAAACTGATATGAAGATGTATTCACTCTAGCAGCTGTAATTGGGATAGGCCGCAGAAACCAAACTGTATAAAGAGGTTGCCAACCAGACCGTATCGAGACATACAAACCTACAGGGATATAGATGAAGTGCCAAACAATCCTTAGCCACGAAGGGTGTGCCAGAATGATTGCAGTAAACTGATATGAGGAGTTTCCGGGATATATTCTGGCTACTTAAATCTATATGGAAACTCTCCTGCTCCAATACAATTAATATCCTCTCGAGACCTTAATTGCGTGAACTGCTTGGATTAACAATATTAAGTTTTGCTATTTCCTTTACTCTTATATTTGTGTATGAACTTTAGGAAGCAAGTTTGAAGTTGTTCAGTACAGTTCCAACCTTTTGGACCATAGCCCTTGGGGTACTCCAATTACAGCTAATTATTCTCATACGATAGAGGATATTGATCAGATTTATTATCTTCATTCTTGCTTAGTTGTTCTCATGGCAAGAGTAGGTTTTTATATCTCTTTTCTTTATTCCATTTCAATATCTGGTGTCTTTTCCTGCTCAGGTAGAAACTACTACTAAACTGAAATACATCCAGTATAGGTGTTACCCACATTCATCTTGTTGATTCAGTTAATATTTGGAGGTGTTTATAGCTGATATGTATCAACAATTGCAATATAAGGAACCGGTTATAGCAAATATCATAGCTGGCCAATAGACCCATTAGCTGATAGTGTAGGCTCAAAGATACTTGCTTCTAGTTTGACATTGTAAGGCTGTTGGATGGTAGAATTCCTTCAGTTAGCCTCAGGAATCAACTTCTTCTTCCAGTACCTTGTTTTCATCCCCACTATGCTCCCAATAGCTTTCAATATGTATTGCCCAAAATCTGTCTTCTATGTTGACATTATTAGCTGGTCAGAGTTTTTATATATATGGTAGTGTCAGGCTCTAAACCACCATCATATAGTTTGTCGTAGAAGGTCAGACAGCATCTGGCTTGTTTTTGTCCCACCACTGGTTTACCAGTTCCAACACATATTTCAGTCCTTCCAAAGCTTCTGGACCGTGCTCTGTTTTCAGTTATTCTACCCCTTTTATCAGGAACCAGTCACAGTTGTATCGCTTTCTATAGTCATATATACCTTTTGCTTATCATGCTGGTTTTTTCATATAGCAGAATTCAGGCAGGTTTTATGTACTTTTCTTTCTGGGAATGCAGCATTATTATTGAATATATACTTTTTTCTTACCGCAGAGGTAGAGAAGGTCACAATTTAGTGTCAATATAGTTTTCTATCTATTTCTACTATATAGTTTCCTGTATCCTTCTCACATCCAATTACCCTGAATAGTCCTTACCACTGGAGTCATAATTCTTGCTTCTTTCCCCCTCAGTTGCCAATAGCTTTCAATATACTAAAAGGTGATTACCTACCCTAATAGGGGTATAGTGTCTACACCATTTTTCTGATATTCTTATACTTCAGAATCCTGCGAATTGAACAGCATTAAATGCAATATTGTGTATTACTTGATGTCTGTTGAGAAGCTCCTCGGCTACTAGTACTGTAGAGCTTGTGAAGTTTGTTAAGAGGAGTAGCAGATAGTATTTTCCAAAAGCCACTTTCAATGGTCACATACCTAGGGTTTACGACCATCCTGTATTTAAAGAAACTGCTATTTCTGGGATTGTATGAAACCAGTTGTTGTCCTGTGTTGACTCAGTTTTGCAGTGCCATTTTTAATTCCCAATTTTTCTTTTCTGGTTGTATTTTTGTTTCATAATGACATAGTCCAGCCTTGATGCGTTCAATTCCCAACAATCAACAATATTGTTTCCATATATGCGATTCTAACTGCATGTCTGCATCAATTACTGTTGATGTTGGGTATCTGTAGGGTGTGAATATCTGGCCACATAGGAGCTCCCATATTTCTTGTACTGTTATTTCCTTGGGCATTGGTATAAGCCACCTGTATTCTGAGAATCAGTCTATAGCTACCTGGACCAAGTCAAATCCTGCAAAGTTGTTAGAGTCCCATAAACTCTATAGCTGTTAATTCAAATACATCTTGGGGGAGGATGACTGTCTAGGCTCTTCCTTCCTATGGCTTCATGGGTTCCTTGTTGGTTTGGCAGATATGGTATTGAGCAATATATGCTCTTAAATCCTTTCACATATCTGACTAGAATATGTATTGTGTTGCATAGCACAGGTTCTGTTCCATATTATAGTGTTCTTCATTCTGTATTCCATCTATAACATAGTCCCTATAGTAAGATTTCTGAATATGGCGCCTTCTGGAATATATAAGTATTCTTTACTCTACCTCGTTTTAACAAATAACTTTCTATTCACAATCGAGTGTAACGATTAATCTCCTTTCAAACCCAGACACTTATTTCCCTTTTTCCAGATTGGTTCTCCGTAGTATACCAAGATGATATGTACACACAATGTTCCTATCCTTTCACTCACTATTTGTCAAACATCTCTTTTATCTTCTATCTTGCTTACTCAGGTTGTCCCAGTTCCGTTTTCCTCTTTTTCCTCTTTCAGAATATTACAAAGTTCATCGCAGTATTCATCTATTGTTGCAGGCATAATCAGGAGTATTGTTTGTATTGTTGAACTGTCTAAGTGCAGTACATGTTTTATTTGTGGAGGATGGTCCTGTATCTTAAAGAGGGGTGCCTCTTGGTTGAGTAGCCCAGCCACTGTACAAGATTGTAGTATGGGCTAAATAAGGGTGGATGGCCTCTTGCCAGTATTACATCTTTGTCCTCTGATAGTTTGTTGCGATTCCCTGTCCCTGACCTCAGGGGATAGTGGAGGGCTGGGGTCTGATATTGCACTCACCGCTCATAGTTCTTCACTTAACAGTCTTGCATGCAGCTAACTTCTTCATCTTATATGGTTGTTGGTGAACTTTATCTTGGTCTGGTGATACCAGCAATGATCTACCCTACAGTCCAAATTAGGTATATTACTGTACTGGAGTTTTTCCAGTAGGGTTTCTTATATTGTACATAGATTATACCAACCATTTCCCAGAGCACTACTGCAGAAGCCCTTAGAGGGTAAGAGTCTCTTATTAAGATAGCCAATATAACTAAAAGGAGGGGTGGTAGGATGGAAGAGGTGCTCAGGTTCTATTGTATTTGACTCTTGTTCATACAAGGTATTGTCCAAGATATCATCAACTTCCTTCGCAGATTCTTAGACATAAAGGTTGTTTATATCTGAATTTCCTTTATAAACTTATGAGGGAGTATCAGCTAAATAGTTTGTACTTTCAGGAGGGTAGATTATCTCAGTATCACATTTTCCACATTCACTTAACCATCTTACTTATTTTCTGCTGTGGTTTTTTGCTGTACATAGATGTATCTGGGATCGGTGGTCAGTAGCTACGGGGAATTTATTCCCCATCTGTATGTTATGGAAGCTTTGTAGTGCATCAAACATTGCTAGGGCCTGTTTATTAGTAGTTCTATAATTTGTTCCTGAGTTAGTGAACTTCCTGCTATACAGAGCAGCCAGTTGAACTATCTTAAGTGTGAATCTCTGTCCTATCCAAGTTCTAATCTGAATGTCTCAGGTATCAGTTACTAACTATATTAGTTCCTTGCTTATCCTCCCTATCAGTCGCATGACCTGATGTTGGTTGATCAAGTTCCTAACACTATTGAACACTACCTAGTATGTGTATATCCAAATAAATGTAGCATTGCCTGTTAGATCAATTAATGGTACTATTAGTCAGGCATGATGCAGAACAAACTAAGCCTCATAGTTCACCAATTCAAAAAACCACTGTAATTCCTTCTTACTCCTTGGTGTGTTCTATTATACAATTGAAAATATTTTTTGTAGCAATACATCAATTCCTTTCGTATCTGCTATGTATTCTAACAATTCTAGCCTATCTGCAAACCATACTGACTTCTCGTTGCTTGGATAAACTTGGGTATCCTGTAGCTGATTCCATACCAGTCTTATATACTATTTATATTCTTTGGCTGTATCTGAAAATATGAGGATATTATCTGTCTATACCTATACAAAATGGCATAGAAATTCACTGAGCAGATGTTCCACCATTCAGATAAATATTGCTGGCATATTCAGATCCTCCTGCAGTATTACCTTACTGACAAATCCTCCGAAAGGGGTTTTGAATAAGTTGGAACCAATACTCTTCCAGCCTACCTATATTTTGAAATCTGTATCACATAGGTCAATCTTGCTTCTGTATTTTGCTCTTCCAATACAGTTCTGCATTTATTGTTGGTTCTAGATAGAAGGGCTATCCCTGACCGTGTTGTTATGTTGGATGTTTAAGTCTTCCAGGGGGGGGATTCTTCTATTAAACTTTGGTTCTACAAATATGGTTACCACTTCACATACTTCTTATCGTACTATAATTCCGGTACATAATTTTTTATTGATCCTGTTAATGAGGTTTTCTCTATGTCCTTCTAGAATCAAGTATGTTGGTTGGTTTTTTAGGTCAGTTGGGTCCTTTAGTCTAATATGGTGTCTTATTCTTTCAAATAGTGGTAAGATTGCTGGAACTTTGTCAGGGCTCACATCCATGTATTCCTCCAACAATGCGGCTTGGGTGGCATCCAACACTCTAGCTTGGATTTTCCTCTTGTTGGTCTGCAAAGCATATATAGTTTGCCTTCAGGAAATTCCACTACCATGTTACTACACTTGATATAAGCATTGTACCTTTTAAGAAATAGTATTCCAATAAGGGCATCTTATTTAGTGAAGTTTGAACCAGTATCTCCTAGTTTGTCTTTTTCTTTTTTCTAATTCCCATCATCACACTACGTTTCTTGTAGCTTGTGGAACAGGAACCTTTTATAGCTGTATTGACTATTGTTAGTAGAAGAAGGCTCTTTATAGATATTACATGAAGAGCGATAAAGATGATACTTGTTGTGTTGCCGCCATTTGTTCTTATGTCGAAAAGCACCAGAGTTGAGTGCCTATTTATGTAGATTGTACCTTTCAATGTACCACAGATGATTGTTACAAGTGATAGCTATGTTTGGAAGTTCTCAACTTCTACCCAGTTTATCTCAATCTTGTCATACATGCTTGCTTCTGCCTGGTTAGTACTAACTTTCAGTTTTACCAATTTACACCTCCCTTCTCTCATATCATAGTCGTTTGCATAGTACCTCATTTTACTGCATATGAATTATGTACCATATCAAGCCTTTTTTGTTTTTGGTCTTTTCTATTCTTGCTCTCCTTGTAGATTGCTTTGGAGTTATCTGGGTTGTGTTGTGGGAAATATCTCTTACTATTTCCTTGTTGGGGTCTGTGTGTTCAGTAAACTCAAGTTCCATATAGGATTGCATCTTTTCATTCCGCTCACTTAACAATATTGTTAAAACAGTCTTCCACTTCCTCCATAGGTTCTACTTCCTACTACACCTTTGTGTGCATGGCCTTATACAGTCCTTCTCTTAGTATATAGTTCGATACCATCCTACTAGGCAGTGGTTTATGGAATATCAGTAGCTCTGTGCCTACCAATGTTATTTGTACTGTTTTCCTATTTTGAACTTGCTGGATTTTCTTGAACCTTTTATATGGTTCCTCCATGTTTGTAAGGACTGGAACCTATCTCTCAACTAATTCACCAGGGTCAATCCAGGTATTTTTCTGCAATCTCATGGTATTGTCTTGCTTGTCAGTATGCTTCTTCCATCCCCTCAATACAGAAACTTGCACATTACACTCCACTCTCTTCCTTTATCCTATCTCTTCCATATAGAGCCAGGCACTATGATGTGATAATAATTCACTGGTTAGATGCCCTGAGTTTTATATTATCTTTTACCTTAGCAAAGGTGGCAGGCACTAGAAGCTTGATCTTTACCCTGGAATGCCTGGCTACAGAGCCACACACTACCCCAGAACCACTTTCTGCCATACTATCATCTGCTAGTGATTCTTTATTCCAGGAGCTGTCATCTGTTTGTCTCTGAGACTCAGTTCTTTCTATATATTCACAGTGGTCTTGCTGCGGTCTAAGCCAAGTCTTTCTTTCTCTATTCAGTGGTCATACAGGTGCCTTTCCTTTGCTTGGGCTTTGAGAAAAAATTCTTGGGGTACTGGAGACCGCATTAGCTAATTCCTCACAGATTTCACCAATAGTTTGTCTGGCTAGATCTTGGGTAAGCTGTCTTGGAGGTTGATCAAGCATGAAATTCTCCTTCACTGCCGGTTATTTCCTTTCTTCTCTTCACTTAATTTGGTCTTCTTATGGGACTTGCATCCCACTCCAAGTCATCAATGACTTAATGGTGAAATACTAGTGGAGTCAAACACTCCTATGTTCTAATTCTCCCTGCTCATAGCTTTTGACAGGACACTCATAGGCTAATCAGACCTGGTCTGTGGATGTTTCTAACTACTGATAGAGTGGGAAAAAAAAAAGTGATGTGTTCACATCTGTCTGCTAATCACATGGTGATATAATAGGAGCAGATAGTTGCTTGATCCGCAAGAAGTGAGTACAACTTACCCAAGGAGGGTTGGAGATGGTATAATGGGAGATCAGACAAATGACTATTCAACCCTGTATATTAGTGATACTGTCAGTCGATATCTGCCATTTCTATCATAGAAGTTAGCGGTTTTCCACTATAACTTATCACTTATACCTTGTATGAGCAATTTCATAAGACCTTTGTTTGTATCCAACGATAGCATACAAATGATTCCTGTATCAAGTAATGCTGTAAAACTAAACATAAAATATTGTGTATATCCAGAGTTAGCCTATAAAATAATACAAGTGTCACGCATTACTATGAAAACAAACATAAAACATTGTTTGAATTAAGTGACAGTACCCAAAACAATACCAGTATTAAGTGGTACTGTGAAACCAAAAGTAAAACATTTTGCATATTAAGCGATAGCACATAAAACAATACGAGTATCAAGTGATTCCATAAAACTAAATATAACCTCAACCTAGTACCAGTACTGATTACACTTACCATTAAATAGAGGTATATCACTCCCCTTCGCCAGCTTCTTTTGCTGATATTTCGGTGGAGTTCTAGATACTGGACCAGTACCCGATAGGGCTCTGGGTAGCCTCTTGGCTGACCAGTTGAATTATCTCTTCTTTACCCCTCTCACGTACTCACTCCAAACCCCCAAGAAATAAATTGGGTCCGGGAAGAACTTGCCACTATTGCTACTATAATTGCAAGCATGATCAGAGTCACCAGGATTAGCTCTAGCTCCAGTCATGCTGACTCCAGGTAGCTCGTTTCTACCTCTACTACTTCCCGCTTTTCTACCTTGTATCTTAGTTAGTCAATCATATACATTGCACCATTCCTCTTGTTCACCTTAGCCACTGCCTTGAGGAGGATTACCTCTTGGTCATACACAAGGCAGTGACTGACCAGCTGGCTGGCTACTCCCAGAGGATCGTATGTGGTGCCGCTTGACTTATCTGGGGAAAATCATGAAGTTCTGCACCAGTGTTCAGTCTTGTTGGAGGGCCCACATGTTCCCATAATCTATAGTACTCACATGTTGGCCTACTATCTCTTTCACTGCCTGGCTCATATCCACTGGTACCTGGGCCCCCTGGTTGCATCTCTATATATAGTAGTTTATCCATCCCATTCGCCTTTCTTCTCACTTACAGTCTGAGAGATAGTACTAGATTTGACTGTCAGAATCACTGCTCCTTACCATAGTGTAGGAAGGAGGTACATTGAGCTTAGTTCAGGTGGTAGGGACCACTGGTGCCCACAAGACATCATGAGAAGAAGTTTGTTGGACTGGGTTCAGGGTACTAAGTGATGTGGTTTTAGTATTTAGATCTCCCAGGACCCTGCTCTGCCAACCTACTATATTACAAAACAAATATCAGCCAGACCTTATACCTGGTATTGAACCGCCATGTAGTCATATCCGGAGCCTCAATGATGGTGTAGGAGCAGGTGCCAGAGTAGGTATAAGAACAAGGAAAGGTGTTGGCCTCCAAGTAGCAATTAGAGGACTAGGTATCTGAATCACAGGGGGATTTGCAGAATTGGGAGGGGCTAGTACAGAACAGAGGGTTGGATCCAGTGTTTCAGGTAACTTGATCTTTTTAGATTTGGATGCTCTTGTATTTACCCTCCTACTATTGATAGAACTAACCAGGGGACTACCCGACCAACTCTGCGCAATTAATGAAGGGCTAAGAGGAAGCGAGTAGATGTTATCATGAAAATGGGGTTGTACAAATGGCCTTCTTTCAGTATACTTTGTAGAATTTGTATACAAGCAGGGCTTAGCTACATGCGCCACTTGTTATCACACACCCAGCAGGCTAGTTCCTAACTGAAATCCTCCAGTTTCACGTATACAAAAGGAAAAGGGCACATAGCCTCTTTCTTCAACATATTATTTTCAGGATCAATGGCCTGCCCTCCTGTGAATGGCCAGGTAAGAGCACTTATCGATTCCCTTCAAGTATTTTAATCCTGTACTATCTTGCAGTACATCTATTACTACATGTGCACCTACTCTACTGCTACTATTATAATCTACCATTTGCAAACCTTCTGCTGCTAGTTATTCTAACATCATATTTCCTTTTGTACTTCCATAGTAGAATGTGCAATCTCTCTGACGGCATACAGACCAACAAACTTGTGAGTAAATTCCCATGATCGTACCCTACCAGGAGCTGTAGGAGGCATATTATGGGTAAGTTCAAAATTGTGGAAGAAGAAAAGAGACACTACAGATGGGTCTGTAGGTATAAGATCAACATATTCCTTAGGTACTATAAGAGGGACTGCTTTGATCAACTATCCTTGCCCTACCATCTAGTACCATGCACATCTGCAAACACCAAGGCTGAAAATATGGTGGCTTCTACATGGTCAAAGTAGCTCTCCAATCTTGTATCTGAGTCCAGATTGGGGTCCACCCAGGATTCATGCTCAGTACTAGCTATTGCACATTCTCCTCTGAGCTAGTTTTTCCCAACCAGATTACTAGTGTTCATAGAAGGTTAATGCTAAAGCTCCACAAACAATCAATCAAAAGAGAAGTTCAGCAAGGAGGTCACTTAACAATATACTGTAATAGAGGCACTGCAAGGGAGATAGACTCAAGGTTTTGACCATACTAGACAACTTCAGACTTATTACCAAAGGTTCACAGGCAAATGTAAGGGTGAAATAAACCATAAAACTTAATATCGTTAAGCCCAATACTTTACACAATTAAGCTCTTGAGAAGATATTGATTGTATTGAAGTAGGAGAGTTCTCACCTAGATTTATGTAGTCACAATTTATGCCAGAAACTTCAACATCAGTTTATTGCAATCCTTCGAGCACACCCTTCTCTACTGAAGCATGTTTGGCATTTCTTCTACATCTCTATAGCTATCTATATATCCACAAATACTAGTCACTGAGATCCTTATGCAGACCAGTTTCTGTCCAATATGTCAATTGTGGTAGCCAGAGTGAAAACCTCCCCATATCAGTGTCTTGCTAGTAGCTAACTATTCAGACACCTGGGAGATTATACCAATTTATGAACACCTTCCCATATGCCTTCCATCTATACAAGTCTTCATTGGCTTCTCTGGTCTATATATTCTATCTACTTCTATTAAGCCAAGGACTTACAGAGACTCCCACTATGGTGTCTCCAGTATAGTGATCCAATCGGTGTGACCCCTGACCACTATGCCCAAAACTACCTCAGTCATACTAAGAATCATACTTTTAGTGTCCTTAAACTTCCCTGACAGGGGCTATAGCATAGGGGCGCGTGTGGGCTTGATAGGTGTAAAACTCTTATAGTTATCGGCCAGTATGACCCAGCACTACCCCAGGGACTGCCACAGTTACCTTCCTAGATCTCTATCAATTCTGATCTATTTTACTCTGAACAACTTGAAGAAGGTACTTTACCTTCATACCTATGCTGCTTCATATATCCTGTAAACAGCTTATTATTTGGTAAATAGCCAGAGTATATACATTGCTATGGGTGTGTCTACAAAAGTTGTCTTTTGCTAGTTCACCTACGGCTATGCAACGAGTTGACTATAATGTTTTGGACTCAAGATGGAGCCGGAAGTATATGATATAAATAATGCCTCCAGGTTACAGCTGCTTCAGAGTTACATAGCCTAACCAATAGTGTCTCAGTAAATCTCAGATTCACTCAGTGTATATAGTTTTGTATGACTAACATTCTAGCAATTTTCTCTAAAGTCCCCAAGAGACTTTATGGTATAGGGTAGAGTAATTCAGGGCCCTTGACAGGGTAATCCAACTTCTATGGCAGGGTAATTGAACTCCTAAGATAGGGTAATCCTACCTGGATTTGAGGGTATCTTTACCTGGTTACTCTGCCTAGTAGTGTAACTTGCCTCTCTAAAGTCTCTAAATATACCAACATTGCCTATATCTAGATACTAGGTATCTAGATACCTCAGTATGTAAGTACCTAAGTTCCCAATTATTTACAGCAGAACCCTAACCATCTGACAACAGTGAGCCAAGTGATCACTTGCCTGCCTTAGTTATCTGTATAAGCATAGGTCCTAGTTGCTTTACCTGATATATACTAAATTGTTACTGAATATTACTTAATTTAAACTAGATACTACTGTAATCCATATTTTCTATAAATAATTAAGTATATATAGAATATCTAATTTTTATTAATTATTCCAATTGAGTACAGTTGCGTCCAGAAAGTTTTCATACCCCTGAGGTGCAACTCCACAACATCTCATCACCAGAACAACCCTCCTCACCATGGTCCCTCCATATAACCTAAGAGTAAGAGAAGACCTGAATAAGGAAATTTATACTCTGTATAAATATACACATATGGTATATGACAAAATTTCTAAGTCTTTAGGTATATACAAGTCAACTGTTCAGTATGTGGTCAAAAGAGCTGAATCAAGAGGTGGAAAGACTCACCATGCAAAAAGAGGTGGAAGACCAACCAAGATTACCAACATAAAAAGAAAGATAGTGGAGTCAGTTATCAATGCTAAGCCTTATTTAGAGTTATGTGATATTACCAAAAAAGCCAATCTTGGTCTTAGTAAGACCACTATTGATAAGATCATACCAGAAGCTGGTTTTAAGCTTCTGATACAGAGGAAAAAGCCTTTTTGGAGAAAAGGACAAAAGAAGAAGAGAATGGAGTTTGCTAGGAGAAGGAGGAACTGGAAAGAAGCATGGAATTGGGTTGTTTTTGTGGATGAAGCCACTATTGTTTATGATCCAAATGCAACAGGCAGAAAGGTCAGAGTTAGACCTGATGAAGAGCTGTAAGAAAAAAACTTAAAGGCTAACTTTAAGTCAGGAAGAACTAGCATTGGGGTATATGCTGCAATGATGAAGGGAGGAAAGACTGAGTTAATTCTTGTGAGAAAGAGGAGAGAGGAGGAAAGGACCAGCAAAAGAGATAGACTTGGCCTAAACTCCCACCAATATGCAACTGAGATCCACCAGCCTTATCTTATTCCTGTGATAAACGGTCTGGCTAGACCTTCTGATAATATCTACCTTGCTGCAGCCAATCCTTCCTGGCATGGTGGTGAGGAAAATTGAAAATTGGAGGCAGACTGTGGTTACAAAAAACTTCCTTGACCACCCAACTCACTAGATCTCAATTCTATTGAAAACACATAGGCGCTGCTCAAAAGAGCCTTTATCAAGCAATTCTCCAGACTGGAAAGTAGGCCTCACAGTGCAGCTGAATTCTTTGAGGCAGCAAAGGAAGAGTGGGATTTAATTCCCCAAGAGAAGTTGGATGAATAGATAGATCAGATGCCTGAGAGAATACAAGCTCTACTGGATATAGATAGAGTCCATACAAAACAGTAACAATGTTTTTTTATTGTCTACTAGCAATACTATCATGTTTTCTTTAATTGAATTCTTTACATTGTTTTTGAATTTTTCATAGTTGGGGGTTGTGGTTGTATGGTTGCCATGTAAGAGTATGAAAACTTTCCAGACACAACTGTACATGATATAGCTCATAGTCTCTCCACATCTCTGTTGCAATTCTATCCCATAGGACAATTATCTCCTCATTACTTTCATACCACTTTTTACTCCTATCTTTCCCACTATCTTCATTCTCTTCATAAATTTCTCTCTCATCAAAACTAGAGCCTTACTGGACTGTTTATTTACTTCTCTCTAATTATTTCCTGGGTTAGTTATATTCTAAAGTAATGTCTGCAGGAAGTTTAACTCAGACCTACATTTGACTCTTCTGTCAGGTCAATTCCTTTATAATACTTCTATTTACTCTATTTCCAAGAGTAAAGTTATATAGTCTAATACAAATATGTACAAGCTTGACTTATATCTAAAGTGTATACTGTATAGCTGAACACAATATTGAAACTTGGCATTGCAGTATTCTGATATTTCTCTCAATCATATTTCATACTTGAGAGTACTGTATGTTAAATTATTCTTCTCTTATTTCTAGTCTAAAATTGATCAAATATTGTTTAGTAAAATATCATCAGGATCAGTACTAGATTAATAATATATTTGCTTTTACCCTATTATTTGATGCTTGTCTTGTTTCATGTATTATTCCTTGGTACACACAAGGTTTAATGAAATCGCTCATACTAGTTATAAGTAATAAGTTGTAATTAATGATTGCTGATTTCTATAAAAGAAATAGTAGATATCAACTGAGAATATTTCTAATATACTTGGTTGAACAGTTACTTTTTTGATCTCCTATCACACCCTCTCAAAGCCTCTTTTAGTAAGCAGCTCTCACTTCTTATTAATCAAGTAAGTATCCACTTCTATTGTACTACTAGATGATTGGCACCCTTGTATGAATATGTTACATTTCTTTAACCTCAGCAAGCCATTGGAAGCACATATGGACCAGGCCTGATGAGCCTACAAACATCCTGTGAGAAGCTACTTGCAGGGAGTGGCAGACCATAGCAGTATTTAACTCCAACACAATTTAACCCTTAAGTCATTGATGACGTGTAGTGGGAAGCCAGTTGCATGAGAAGACTTCCTGCAGAGAAGGCAATCCAAGGAACTAAAAGGACTTAAAGACTATTTCACAATCCATGAACCTGGCTGACAGTTCACTAGAGACATAGCTACAAAGACTATAAGTGAATCCATAGACGAATTTCTAAAAGCAGTGAATGGTGTATTTGAAACTCTTCTCCCAAGCGCTGATAAAGGGAAAGCACCTGTACCACCTCTTAAAAGATAAATGATAGTACTATCTAGACCCCTAAAGGATACTGCTGAAGTTTCAGCAATAACTATGTCTCCTGCACTACCAGCCCACAGCTCCAGCAGTAAAGAGCTGGTCAATAGCATTGCAGAAAGTGCTGCTGGGGCAGTGTCTGGCCTGACAGCCATGTGTTCTAAATAAAAGATTAAGTTTCTGCTGCCTCCCATCTTCCAGGGAGGAAAGGAGGATCTAAAACTTGTAGTATTTGACTTCTGGGTTACCACTACGTCCTAGTACCTCACTCTAACCAATATAGATAAGATAAAGGAGGGAAGTAGAACATTCTATGGAAGTTTTTGTACTAGGAAGACAGAAGAAGGATACTATTAAGTAATAAAGTACTAAGAGAGCAGAGAAAAGATATGAAAATTAACTCTGATAAAATATCTAAAAGATAGAGTCCAGTCCTCTCAAAACACTGAGAAATAGTACAAAAAGTTCAAGGAAATCTAGCAAGTCTGAAACAGAAAAATAGAGCAGATTACATACAGCACCATGGACCTACTGATATACTAACGACAACAGCAGAGTGGGATAGTATCAAACAATGTACTAAGGCAAAGACTATATAACATCATGTACTCAAGACCGGAGTAGGAAGCAGAACCCATAGCAGAAGACAGAAATGGGTTCAACAAATTCGTTAGGCAAGCAGAGTGAAAAGATATTATCATCTGTGAAATTGAAGTATACTGAATACAACAACCTCAACAAAGAAGTAGTAAGGAAGGATCCTTGCATGAAACCTGGTATAAGGCCAAATCAATCCAATAAAGGAGCACGGATACAAAGAACTGGAAATAGAAAAAGTTAAATAAAGGCACATATTTCAAATACAGGAAACAGAGCACTATACAAAGAATTAGCACACCTAGAAAGGAAAGCACAAAGCTGAAAAAAAGGAAGCAAGTACTAACCAGATAGAAGCAAGCATATATGATGTGATTCAGATAAACTCATTAAAAGTGGACAGCTTCTGAACACAGCTATTATTCCTAATGACCTCTTGTGACACATTGGAAAGTACAATCCAGCTAAATGGGCATCCAGCCAAGCTACTATTTAATACAGGAACAATTGGGTGGGACATAATTAGTACCAGATTTATTTCTGACTATAGAATACCTATAGACCTCCTGCTACAACTAACTATAGTCAATATAGCCATGAAAGGTTCCAATTCCTCAAGCCACAAGAAATGAAGTTTAACCATAGGAGTTGAGAAAAAGAAATAGCCATATCAGGAGATGTTGGTCAGAAATCTCGCTAAATATAACACTACTATTATAATGCCTTTCCATTCAAGAGATAATATCTATATTAAGTGTAGAAATACAGTAGTGGACTTTCCTAATAACAAACTAAGCCTATTGTGCAGACCAATAAGTAGAGAGATCTGAGCTATGGTGATAGATACCATTCAAGCCAGCTTGTTGTAGGAATACAAAGATATGTTTCTAGACAGATTTCCTGAAAGCTGACCACTATTTTGAAAGATAAACTACTATATGCAGCTAAAGGACCCAACCAACATCAAAAATCAACCAACATACGCAATACCTAAAGTGTATGAGGAAAAACTCATGAACTGGATTAACCGAAAATTACATATCAGAATCATAGTATGACAAGACATGCTGCAAGCAGTACCCATATTTGTATAACCAAATTCTGACTAAAGAACCTATCCTCTGGAAGACTTGAAACTCCGAAATGGCAATACAGTTATGAATTACCCTTCTATCCTGAACTAACAACAAATCCTGAACTTTCTTTAACAAGGGAAATTCAGAAGCAAGATTCACTGAAGTGATACCTATTTCCAAAAATCGATTTACTATGAGTATTCTTCTTTCAATTTGTTCAAAATACTATTTAAAGTATTTGTCAGTTAGGTAATACTGAAAGGGGACATGAATGCACAAGCAACATTTATGCAAATAATGGAAGATCTGCTTGGCATATTCCTATACTATCTTGTGTGGGTGTATATGGATGATATTCACATTTTTTTGGATATGCCCAAAGAACAGGAAAGGCATATCAGACCGGTATGCTATCAACTGCAGGATGCAAAGCTTTATACCAGCAAGAAGAACCCAGTATTCTTTACAAACAAGTTAGAATTCTGGGACACACAGTAGATACCAAAGGAATCTATGCATCTCTACAAAAGATATGCTCCATTACACAATAGAATACACCGAGAACCAAAAAGGAACTACACTGGTTCCTTGAATTAGTGAACTATATAGTCCAATTTCTCCCACACCTTGCTATACAAATAGCACTATTAACTGACCTAAGAGAAAATGCCAAATTTATTTAAATATGGATATATCAGATAGCATTTGTTACTATCAGGAACCTGATCCACCAATCTTGGGTTATGCAACCAATAGAGATGAGAAGCAAGGAACCAATTTGGTTGGTAACTGATGTCTCAGATATAGGGATTGAAGTGTGAGTAGAACAGGAATACACATATGAGACAGCTTGCACTGCTGCCCTGCATAGCAGAAAGTTTGCCAACTCAAAGGTGAATTACAGAACTGTGGACAAAGAGGCTCTGACATATATCCATAAACTATACAGCTTCTATAACATACTAATCGGAAATCAATTCATGTTAGTTTCCAACAACTAACTCCTAACATATCTTCATGGAGCGCAAATCTCCTGCAGAAAACAAGTTAGTTGATTCGCTCCATGGGGAAAATATGATGGTAAGATAATCTGCACTCCTAGAAGTACAAACCATGTTGCTGATACTCTCTCTTAGGTCTTTAAAGGAAATTCTGACCTAAACCCTGGTGATATCAAAGACTATAGAAAGAAAGTCAATAATACTACAATAATACCTTCTATAAACAAGAGTCAAAGAGAATGGAACCCAAGCATCCCTTCTCCTCTGTCTGCTCGTCTTTCTCATATACCTACTATCCCGAAGAGATACTCATAGCTCTCAAGAGCCTCTACTCAAGCATTGTAGGCAATGATTGAGTCCAGAAATGAATATTATGAGGTACACTGCTGGAAGAACTCTAGCACAGCAAGCTGCACTCCACACACTATAGGTTGGATTATTGCTCTTACTACCAGACAGAAATAAAGTTCAGGAACAACCACCCTTGACCATGTAGTCAAGCATACCTATGACCTCCAAGTAAAGAAGCAAGACCTTAGAGCACTATACCGGACCCCAGTCCCTTACTATCTGCAGAAATCAAGGACTAGGAATGGCAGCAAACTAGGAGCAAATGACCAGAAAGTGCTAGGGGGAAGCCATCCATCCTTATTCTGCCCACACCGTGATCTCTTGTAATACCTGAACTACTAAACCCAAAAGTCCTATCTTTCCAAATGCCCTATAGACTGACTCCAATTCAGCATGCCATACTCTTAGATGATTATGCAAATGGAATGATAATATTGGTTATGCTTCCAACAATGGATGAATACTACCAAGGACCTTATAATATCCTAGAAGAAGATAAAGAAAACATTCTGTCTGAAACAACATGAGAAAGCAAGGTAGAAGACAAAAAAGATGTTGGACAAACAGTGAATAACATGACAGGAACATTCCACAGGTACATAGTTTTGGCATACTACAAAGAACCAGTATGGAAAAAGGTAAATGAGAATATGCATTTGATAGGAAACTTATTATCATACTCAATTATGAATGGGATACTATTCACTAAAACCAGGTATGGAGAGGAATGCCTCTCTATTCCAAATAGCCTACATTTGGAAATACTACCTTCATGGAGTACATTATAGCTGAAATGTACAACCAAGAATACTATTGTGCAGACTGGAACCTGCACTACACAACAGAATACCTCTTCTGGCGGGAAATGCAGAAGGATTGCAGAGTATTTGTTCGGCAATACCATATCTGCCAAACCAATAAGAAACACATAAAGCTACCTAAAGAAAGAGCTCAGACAATCACCTTCTGTCAAGAAGTCTTTGAAATAATGGCCATTGATTTTGCAGAATAATTTAACAATTCCTGGGAATTTGATATCGTCCTGGTGTCTATAGACAAATTCATGTAATATATATGACTTATACCAATAAAGAAGAAAATAATGGCAATAGGAACATGGAAGCTCCTACCCACCAGGGTATTTACATCCTATAAATGCCCAATATCAATAGTCAGTAATCTAAACCCATGGTTGGAATCACATATGTAAAAATGATATTGCAGATCATTAGAAATTGAACACATCAAGGCATCACTGAACTACCATGAGATAAATAGACCATTTGAACAAAAAACACAGAATTGAAAATTGCCCTTTGGAACTTGAGAAATGCAAGACAAGCTAATTGGTTCCATATAATCCTGGAAACAGCAGCCTGCCTTAATGCAGTATGATCGCAAGCTGTGGGTATATTACTATATCAAGTAGTACATGGAAAAAACTAGCTGCTACTTCCTTTAACAAAATTTACAAACTTTACAGTACTAGTAGCCAATAAAATCCTAAATAGACACCAAGCAATATGGAATGTTCATGTTTAATAGTATCAAATTAGCAAAGTCCTGAAGTACAAGAACTGCAGCAAAATGGTGAAGAGATCACACCCCCATTCCTGTAGAAACAAACCACTAGTCTATTGAAACATTTTTGTAACTGAATCCAGAACAAGCAAGAAGTTGGAACCCTGTGGGTGAGCACCCTTCATATTACTGGTACAAGTACTAGGTTATATTTTATGTTTCATTTCACAGTGTCACTTCATACTCATATTGTTTCATGTGCTATTACTTGATATACAGCAGTTTTATAAAATCGCTCACACTAGATATAAGTGATAGGTTGCATTCAAAGAGTACTGATTTCACAATAGAAACAGCAGACTTCAACTGACCATATTTCTAATATACTTGGTTGAATGATTACTTCTTTGATTTCCTACAATGTCCTCTTAAAGCCTCCATTGGTAAGCACTGCTCATCTCTTGTTGATCAAGTAGCTATCTGCCCCTATCGTACTGATATATAACTAGCATCCCTGTGTGAACACATGATATATCAGGATTGTTGGGCTGGATGAATACACAGAAAATTACATTGTTGAAATAGACAGAAAGGTGTATCAGTACTGAACCATAAGGTTCAACAACTCCACAGCAGAAAATATATAGCTTGTGATCATACTAAGTTCCCAAGAAGCAGCCAAGTGAAATCTGTCCCAGTTGTAATAAATAAAAACCTGAATAGGAAGTACAGATGATACATGACCATAGGAAGTAATATACCTGTTACCAGTTCCTAGTAAAAATGAACAGGTTATCCTGGAATAGAAAACTGTTGGAAACTTTTTGAAGAATTGAATTTTGTGTTGAAACTGATGGGAGACATAGTAGAACAATAACAAGCCTATTGATGAATTACCCTCTATGATAAAGCATGTGATATTAACCTGAAACCTCACACTACCAGACTTTCAAAGACTTTGACCTGACAATGATAACATAGAAAATGTATTTTGGGCAGTATATTTTAATAATGACCTTGAGAACAGCAGTGTTGAGAATAGAGTAATGGAGGATAACACTAAATACTGGGTAAAGTAAGAAGAAGACAATTACTAGATCTAACGGAAGGAAGCCTATTATCCAACAGCCTTATTCTTACAGCCACCTGACAGGGGTCCAATAGTATTGGGATATTCATTACACCTAGAGAGATCTGAGTTGGGATGGTTGTATCATAATGGGAAGGGGTATTTAGCCAAGGTTCCACATAATGGAATCTCATGTAAACTGATATAAGATTATGGCTGTAGAGGAGGAAGGGGTTAGGGGTATTGGGATTTGTCAGTGGAGAATTTTCCTTTGTTATATAAAGGGACATGCTCCACTGAGATTTACTTTCCTTATATAACCTAGTAATCTCCTGGCTATACCTGGACTTAGAAATTATAACTTTGTTTCTTCTTCATATTCCGGGAACCCATGAGCCCTGACCCTCACCCTTGTGACCCTGTTCTTAGATCCTTCAAGCCTTGATACAAGCATGTCTTGTTTGTACACCTGCCTCTCTCTCTTGTCCCATCTGCCATGGTATGCCTTGAACTATCTACCCTTGACCCAGTATGGACTCTGTCCATTACACAAGTTTGTATCTACAAGAATCTAATCCACACAACACTATGTCCTGATCCATCAATATTTCCCGCGAGCTCTTTATGAATCTGAATTAGACTACCAGCCTATCTAACGAATAGTTACATAACCGAACCCACAAGTATGGGTACAACTATCTCACCCAAATTCGAGACACCCTCCTTCAACTGAAAACCTGCCAGCATCCGCTAAATTCCCTACTGACAAAGACTTGCAACAACAACTACACACTATAAGTGAAGAACTTTAGACCCTCTGCCTGGGAGGCCAAGGCCTTACAGCCCATCTCACTACCACTAAACAAGACCTAGCATATAACCAGTACAGGTACTAGGTTGTTTTATGTTTAGTTTCACAGTATCGTTTGATACTTGTATTGTTTCATATGGTATCACTTGATACACAGAATATTTTATGTTTGGTTTCACAGTATCTTTTGATACTTGTATTGTTTTTTGTTCTATCAGTTGATACATACAATGTTTTATGTTTGGTTTCACAGCATTATTTGATACTTGTAGTATTTCATGTACTATCAGTTGATACACAAAATGTTTTATGATTGGTTTCACCGTATCGGTTGATACTTGTATTGTTTTGTGTCCTATCAGTTGATACACACCATGTTTTATGTTTGGTTTCTCAGTATCATTTGATACTTCTAGTGTTTTGTGTACTATCAGTTGATATACAAAATATTTTATGATTGATTTCACAGTATTGGTTGATACTTGTCTTGTTCTGTGTGCTATCAGTTGATATATACAAGGTTTTGGAATATCGCTTATACCAAATATAAGTGATATGCTGTATTTGAATAACCACTGATTTCCACGATAGAAACGGCAGACTTCAACTAACAGTATTCTAACTATACTTGGTTGGACGGTTACTACCTTAATCTCCTATTACACCCCCTCAAAGCCTCCTTTAGTAAGCAGCGCTCCCCTCTTATTGATAAGGAAGCTATCCGCTCCCATTGTACCACTACATGACTAGGGCATGGCCTGAACACATTAGATAGTGTATGCCAATACGATGGTCACCTCACTATACAACACCCTTATCAATACACTCACAGCTCCTACAGGACCACCGGGTAGTAGCAAAAACGCTTCAATCCTGGCCCCACAGATGTTCGATAGTCCCATGAACAAATACCACCCCTTCACCATCTAACTCCATATGAAACTCCACTGAGATAAGCAACAGTTTGACAGTAAATAACACTATTTGACTTATGCTATCGGCCTACTCATAGGGTCTACCTTGAGGCAAGAGGAACCTAGCGCTACTACTAAGGATATCAATTACGCTGACACTGGGGTCCTGTTGGCAGAACTAGAATTAGCATAGGGGGACCCCAACTGTACGGCCCCAGCAGAAAGGGGAATATGGGATCTTGCCTAGGAGAAGCACATGTTTGTGGAATACCTCCCAGAATCCTAGTGCCTGGCCACTAACACCAACTAGAACAATGCTAGTAAGCAGGGTGCACTATACTGAAGTCTCAGCCTGGGGCTAAAGGATATCCTAACTACACTCACCAACCCTCCCGAGACTCTGACAGCCTATACCAACTGGTTTAAGAAGTTGGACAACAATATCCCAGCCTATGTGGCTGACAAGAAGGGCTCCTCCTCCTGCTCATGGTATGGCCCTGTAGCCACTCACCCTCACTCTACCACACCTGCTCACACTGGTACCACTGCTCTGGGTATCGTCTTGAGCCCTATGGACCTCTCCCCAGAATGGCGAGCCTTGAACGATACACAGCGGGTGTAACGACCCAGCATACATGAGCTATGGTAGCCGGAACCTTCACCCATACAGGTAGCCTGGAGGTGAACTGGTAGGAACCGGCAGGCAAGTGAGTACTTGACCTATGGAGACCCAATGGCCCGGGCTGCGAGATGGGCAGACTTAAGGGGCACAAGTACTTAGGTACATGGCTACACCCGAGACTGGTGTCAGCATACTTAGGGACCTATGAAGGGGCAGTTACACAGCTAGGCCGGTAACTGGAGAAAGGCCTGGTGTCTCTATCTCCGGAAGTGGGATAGATAGGGTAACAGGAGAAAGTCCTCTTGTCTTTTTGACAAGATTACTCTACCTTGAGGCTTGGGTTACCCTGTTCAAGGACCTGAGTTACCCTACCTTTCAACAGGAAGTCCCTCAGGGAGTTTGGGAAAAATGACTGGAATGTTTCTCAGACGAAGCCATGCATAGTACTGGAATCTGGAGTTCCGGGAGATGCTATTGGGCGAGCTGCACAGCTGCGAAGAAGCTGTGAATTGAAGAGATTGTTCCTATCATGCCCCTCCGGCCCCGCCTTGAGGCCCGGACGTCATGGGCAAATGGTTGCGTAGTTGTGTTCAGTCTAGCAAAGAAGGATCTTTGCAGACCTACTCGCAACACCGGATACATTGCTGCTGTCCGGTCGACCGCAAGCCGTTCGCAGGATATAATAGGGAGCATAGGGTGGAAGGTAGAGTACCTCCTACAAGTTGTTGGGGGTAAAACGGGCCAAAGCTGGTGGAGTTAACGGGAGTTATCCGTAGGGGTCCTGAAGGTAGTCCCGGGTGGCGCCGGGGCGACTGGGAAAGTTTTACACCTACTAAACCGGAAAGTGTCCCCAACGCCATAGGCTCAGAAAGGGAAGTGCAGAGACACTAGAAGCAGGATTCCTACCACAGGTAAGGTGGATCCGAGGTGGTGGTCATGTGTAGCGCCCATTGGACCACTCCCGAACCACTGCATCCTGTGGAAGACACCGGAAGCCCAAGACTCGTAAATAGTAGATAGATAAACCGCTCACAGTAGCTTCCGGGGTCAGGTAGAAATCAAAGCACATGGGAAGGGTGTCATAGATAGTCCAGTTCAGCAGGTGTCTTGATGGTTAGCCACTGGCAAGTCACCGATGCGCAGAGGTTTTAACTCCGGCGGGCAGAATGGAAATGCGCAGCAGAAATGAGATGTGCATATGGTGAACGCCGACTAGAGAGTGTCGACACATGCGTGCCCGAAAGGGGTACCAGAAGACGTGTCAGACCACCCTTAGCGGAGAAGGGTGTGCTCAAATGGTTGGAGTAAAGTGATGGGGGAGTTTCTGGCGTAAGATAAAACTACTTGAACATCTATGCGAGAACTCTCCTACTCCAACAATCAATCCTCTCGAGACTTTAATTGAGTGAAGTTTCAGGCTTAACGATATTAAGTTTTACCGCTTTCTTTACTCTTACATCTGTGTGAACTTTTGGCGATAAGTTTGAAGTTGTTCGGTGCGGTCACAACCTTGGGATCCATCTTCCTAGGGGTGCCCCCGTTACAGTATATCATTAAGCGAGCTCCTCACTTTACTCCTCTCCTGATTAATTGTTTTCCGATTTTGGGCACTGACCTTGCGTGAATACTGGTAATCTTGTCTAGAACAAGTAGCCCAGGGTGGAAAGCGCAATGGCTAGTACCGAACCCCGAACCAGAATGGAATCAAACCCGGATTCAGACCTTGACCTTGACGAGAATACCGCCAACACGTTTCATGCATCGGTTTTTGCGGACGTTCATGGCATTGACTGGGACGGCCACCAGTTGCTCTTGGAGGCCGCCCCTATTCAGTTACCCGTTGAATGTCTGGACCTTATGATTACAGACCCACATGCTGTGGCGCTCTCATTTTTCCAAGACCCTACCCTTGTCCACAATATGACCCCTCCTCCGCCGCAAGGGGTCCCATTTAGCCAGTTCTCCCGCGAGTTCGTCGAACCTTACAGCCTCCGGGAGGTATCCAAGTCGATCGAGGAAGCGAAGCGGGAACTGAGGAACTGGAACACCCAGCAGCAGCAGGTGTTCCGGACCCAGATTACTACGGCAGCGGTAGAATGGATGAAAGTCCAGCAGGAGGCATACCTGCAGATGATAAGAGATCAGCAAGCATTGAAGATGCGGATGACAGCATTGGAGAAGGCTTTCGAGGGCGGATATAGTATTGATGCCGAGAATGGCGTACTGATGTTAGAGGCAGTGCCCCCACTCCCGCTCGTCCATACCAAGCCCGAGAACTTCGGCATGGAGTTGGCTATAAGAGCCAGAGACGACCAATGGAGGGAGTATTTGAGCCCAATCGGCATACGAATGTTGGAAAGCCTGAAAGGTGACGGCTATAGCTATACCTCTTCCTTCGAAACAGCATCTACCAGCTCCCTGTCGGTCCCCCCCTTAATTGCCGGCAGTCGTTCGGGCAGCTCTACGGTCGGGCCAACGGATGGACGTCGAATAAGAAAGAGGACCTCCAAGCTGAAGGGTATTATGGCACCAGATACGCCTGACCCTACACCTCGACTGACCCCTGCTCCTATTATCCCTCCGGCAACACCTTCAGTTGCAACTCCGATACCTTCCATCGCCGCCCCAAGACCCACACCTCTACCAGTTTCGTTGCCCGCTCCTGATACCTTCCCTGTCACAGCTTTCCCACCAGCAGTATCGGCTACCCCAGGGTACCGGCCGCTGCGTGCGGCTTCACCTGGATTCTTTGAACAGGTAAGGCGTCAGGAAGAGCAAGCACCCATGGCTCCATCACGAGGGACCACGATCCCCGCACCTGGGACACCTACTCCTTCCTTTCCTTGGGCACCCGTGATTCCCTCTGCCCCCTCAAAACCAACTCTT
>PYWC01000009.1:1125853-1137526 GCA_003182015.1 Tuber magnatum | reverse complement strand
GGCCTTTCTCTAGTTACCCAGCCTAGCTGTGTATTGGCCCTTCATGGATCCCTAAGTACGCTGACACCAATCTTGGGCGTAGCCATGTACCTAAATACTTGTCCACTAAGTCTGCTCATCTCGGAGCCCGGTCCATTTGGTCTCCGTAGGTCTAGTACTCACTTGCCTGCCGGTTCCTACCAGTTCGCCTCCGGGCTACCTGTATGGGTGTAGGTTCCGGCTACCATAGCTCCTGTATCCTGGGTCGTTACCAGTTGCCAGCCCGATGGAGCATCCACCCAGTTTTCAATGTCATGCTGCTAGAACCCTATCGCGCGGATCCAGAATTGGGTAGGATCAAGGAAATCCCTACCCTGGAGCTCGTGGACAATGAGCCCAGTTACGTTATCGAAGCTGTTGTGGACAGTCACTGGTATGCTGGAACAAAGGCGAAGTTTCCCTCGCGCTTTGTCCAGTACCTGGTTTCATGGGAAGGCTATGGAGCTGAGGAGAACTCATGGGAGCCCTATGAGATTCTAGAAGGGACAGGCTTACAGGCCATGCTAGATTTCCATCAAAGATATCCGTCCAAGTCCAGGGACCATATGGTCTTGGGGGAATCGAGTCTTGGAAACAGAAGACGATGCTTAACGGTCCAGGATGGACCGTAGAGAAGAGGGGAGTGATATAACGACCCAGCATACATGAGCTATGGTAGCCAGAACCTACACCCATACAGGTAGCCCGGAGGTGGACTGGTAGGAACCGGCAGGCAAGTGAGTACTTGACCTATGGAGACCCGATGGCCCGGGCTCCGAGATGAGCAGACTTAAGGGGCACAAGTACTTGGGTACATGGCTACACCCGAGACTGGTGTCAGCATACTTAGGGACCTATGAAGGGGCAGTTACACAGCTAGGCCAGTAACTGGAGAAAGGCCCGGTGTGTCTATCTCCGAAAGTGGGATAGATAGGGTAACAGGAGAAAGTCCTCTTATCCACCGGACAAGATTGCCCTACCTCGAGGCTTGGGTTACCCTGTTCAAGGACCTGAGTTACCCTACCTTTCAACACGAAGTCCCTCGGGGAGTTTGGGAAAAATGACTGGAATGTTTGTCACACGAAACCATGCATAATACTGGAATCTGGAGTTCCAGGAGATGCTATTGGGCGAGCTACGCAGCTACGAAGAAGCTGTAAATTGGAGACATTATTCCTATTATGCTCCTCCGGCCCCGCCTCGAGACCCGGACGTCATGGGCAAACGGTTGCGTAGTTGTGTTCAATCTAGCAAAGAAGGATCTTTGCAGACCTACTCGCCACACCGTATACATTGCTGCCGTCCGGTCGACCATAGGCTGTTCGCAGGATATATCCGGGAGCATAGGGTGAAAGGTCAAGTACCTCCTCCAAGTTGTTTAGAGTAAAAAGGACCAAAACTGACGGAGTTAATGGGAGTTATCCGTAGGGGTCCCGAAGGTAGTCCCGAGTGGTACCGGGGCGACTGGGAAAGTTTTACACCTACCAAACCCGAAAGTGTCCCCAATGCCATAGGCTTGGAAAGGGAAGTGCAGAGACACTAGAAGCAGGATTCCTACCACAGGTAGGGTGGATCCGAGGTGGTGGTCTAGTGTAGCGCCTATTGGACCACTCCCGAACCACCGCATCCTGCGGAAGACACTGGAAGCCTGAGACTCGTAAATAGTAGATAGATAAACTGCTCACGGTAGCTTCCGGGGTCAGGTAGAAATCAACGCACATGGGAAGAGTGTCCTAGATAGTCTAGTTCAGCAGGTGTCTTGATGGTTAGCCACTGGAAGTCACCGATGCGCAGAGGTTTTCACCCCGGCGGGCAGAATGGAAATACGCCGCAGAAATGAGATGTGCATATGGTGAATGCCGACTAGAGAGTGTCGACACATGCATGCCCAAAAGGGGTGCCAGGAGACGTGTCAGACCACCCTTAGCAGAGAAAGGTGTGCTCGAATAGTTGGAGTAAAGTGATAGGGGAGTTTCTGGCATAAGATAAAACTACTTGAACATCTATGTAAGAACTCTCCTACTCCAACAATCAATCCTCTCCAGACTTTAATTGAGTGAAGCATCAGGCTTAACGATATTAAGTTTTACCGCTTTCTTTACTCTTACATCTGTGTGAACTTTTGGCGATAAGTTTGGAGTTTTTCGGTGCGGTCGCAACCTTGGGATCCATCTTCCTGGGGGTGCCCCCATTTCAGCGGGATGACAGGATGGCAAGGGGACTATGGCTATCCTGTGGAAGTCATGGAGACATGGCCAGACAGTGCCTGAACAAACGACCCAACCGTATGTAGGCTGTCACCACCTTATCTGTTGACCCTCCTATATTCCCGGATGGCATCCGCGTAAAACCCAAACAGTCAGAAAACTAGTCATCCCCTGTGCAGAACACAGCACTGACAGGGGACTTATTAAGTCTTTTTCCTGGTGATCTATACCTAGTTTATCTTTGGATCAAATGGAAAACAGAATTGAAGATAAGCACTTAGTGAACACCTGTGACAACAGAGAAAACCAAAACATAACCTATTCTCATGCACTCATTGACTTTAAACGAACCAGATATGAACTTATGGAGTAAGACTTCGCGCACCACCACCACCTCCCCTTGTTCAAAATAAAAGAAACTTTCTAATTAGCAGTAGTTAACTGAAGGTCAATCAGCTGTACCACTATTACCCTCCTGACCCAGATAGAGCTGAAGATCAATGACCACCTAGAAGCCCTGCTGGCCTTCATCATCACACTAGGCATGTACCTCTTGACCCTTGGTATCCCTTGCTTAACACAATATGATATGACAATGCACTTCACTGGCAATACTATTACGTTCAAATCTGACTATTGTCTAGAAAACAGCACCCCTAATGTGACTGGTACCCAAAGGGTGAAAGACAAAAACCTCCGCCCTCTTAAAGCCTATGCTATTGAACAAGCTCTGGGCTACATGGCACTGAAAGAACCAGAAGTCCAAGACATTGTCCCACTAGAATACCAGGACTTTATGCCACTGTTCCTGAAAAAGGAATACAACCAGTTACCCCTAAATTGACCAGATGACCATGTCATTCTCCTATTACCAGGTTTTTGATCTCCTTTTAGGCTGCTGTACAACTTGTCTTCCCCAGGGCTGGAGGCACTGTGTGGTAGACCTGATGAGAATCTCAAAAAGAACTTTATCCAGCCCTCTACCTTGCCAGTAGCTTCTCCTATCCTGTTCATCAAGAAGACAGGCAGGTCATTACTATTGTGCATGGACCATTGCACCCTAAACAATAGGACTACTAAGGACAGTGGCCCCTTACCCTTGTTAGTGGAAACATTTATACAAATTGCAATGGCCAAAATCTTCACCAAGCTGGATATCTGAGAAGTGTACAACCCAATACATATGAAGAAATAAGAACAGTGGAAAACTGCCTTCCAGATCTGATACAGCTTAGATAAGTCCAAGTTATCCCGTTTGGCCTTACCAATGCTCCCACCACCTTTCAGACATATATCAATTAGGCTCTGCATCCCTGCTTAGACTGCTTCTGTACCTTCTATTTGTATGATATCCTTATTTATCATGAGACTGTAGAAGAACATGTCAAACATGTCTGCTAGGTCCTGCAAGCCTAGACCAATGCTGAACTAGAGGTCAAGCCCCAAAAGTGTGAGTTCTATATGGGCCAAGTCAAGTATCTCAGATTCATTATCACTACTCAAGAAATCTTCCTAGACAATACTAAGGTGGCAACCATCATTGCCTAACCTACACTAAAGTATTTACAGGTTGTGTGTACTTTCTTAGAGTTCAGAAACTTCTATTGCCGATTCATCAATGCTTATTCCTGCCTCACCCGACCTCTTACCGCTCTTACCAAAAAGGACCAACGATTTGCCTAGACCTCTGAATGCCAGCAGGCCTTTGAGACTCTCAAAACAGCCTTTGCCACCACTTAGATCCTAGCCCATTTCAATTGTCTCAAGGACATAATCATCAAACTGGACACCTCAGACTTTGTGCCTGCAGAGGTCATGTTGCAACCTGATGAGAAGAGAGTGCTCTGCTCCCTGGCCTTCTATTCTTGAAAGTATACACTAGTCACATGCAACTATGATATCTACCACAAGCAACTCATAGCTGTAGTCTAAGCTTTTAAGTAATGGAGAGCCTGCATTATTGACTATAAGGTCATGATCCAGACAGACCATTCCAACCTGCAACATTTCACCACTAAATAACTCTTGAACTGTAAACAAGCCCGCTGGTCGGGGTTTCTTACCCAATTCAACTAACATCAAACACCAGCCAGGAAAGCTCAATAGGAAAGCTGATACCTTAACCTGAATGCAAGAGCCAAAGGAGAAAGAGGAAGAGCAGCAAAGAGAACACCAGATACAAGAAGTGTTAAAGCCCCATATTATAAGTTTGTTGGCAAAAGTCACACTCCCCACTGAAGTGTCTCCCCTGGAAGAACTTTGGCAGGAGGCATATAACACTGACCCTACCCCAATACAGATCCTGAAGGCATTGGACCAAGGTGATCAACAATCCTGTCTTATCTCCCTCACAAAATACTGGAGGCAGGGGAACCTGCTGCTATTCCATGACTACCTATATGTCCCTCTCTATCAAGTATTATGACCGTGACTAATCCAAGAAACCCATGACCACCCTGCTACCAGGTATCTCTGTAGAGCCAAAACCTACCAATTAGTTTCCCATTATTTTTACTGACCTGGCATGTGTCAAGACATAGGTCATTTCATGAAGAAGTGCCACACGTGACACAGAAGCCATACATGATATCACACTTCTATCGGTATACTGCATTTCGTCTCAGTCACTGACAAGCCCTAGGAATATGTCTCCATAGATTTCGTTACCAGCCTACCATGGAGTCAGGGCAACAATGACATCCTGGTCAGCATAAATAGGTTAACCAAGATGCGCTATTTGATTCAATGCCTGACAACAATCGATGCTTTTACTTTAGCTGTATTGTACCTCAATCATGTGTGGAAACACTACTGTCTCCCTACTACTATTACCTCAGACTGTGGCACTCAGTTTACCTCAGAATTCTGACTAGTAGTTTGTGATTACCTGCAGGTATCCCGAAAACTCCTAACTGTATTCTATCCTGCAATTGATGGCCAGACTAAAGGAATAAATAGTACCATGGAACAACACCCGTATGTCTATGTCAACTACCAACAGGGTGATTGGTCTCTTTCACTTCCTATTGTGTAATTCATAGCCAACAACCATTCCTCCAAATTTACTGGCCTGTTCCTGTTTTTTGCCAACTGTGGTTGTGACCCGTAGATTGACTTTCTAAATACTCTGGAGGGACCTCAGGAGGTGTCAGAAGCTAGCGGGTTTGCTCAGCACCTAAAGTACATCCACAACCACCTTCATTCTGAGATTGCCTATGCCCAGGATTGTCCACAGGAGGTATACTGTTTGAGGATGTCTACTAGCCCCCCACCTCAGTGTATGAGACAAAGTATGGCTTAATGTAAGAAATATATGAACCCGCTAACCCTCTCAGAAGGCACATGACAAACCTCTCAGCTTCTACCCAGTTACTGCTCAGATAGCCACTCATGTCTACCATCTTAATCTCTCCATCTGGATGAGGATACATGATTCATTTTACGTTTCCTTGCTTGAACTAGCTGACAAGGACCCTCTTTTGGGACATATTGTACTACCTCCGCTATTGGTAGAAGTTGTCAGTGAGGAAGAATGGCAGGTAGAAGGGGTTGAGACATCCAAATAGTTGGTAATGGCTGAGATACCTGATTCGATAGAGAGGATATGAGGAAGCTACCTGGGAACCAGCAGAGACTATCAACGCACTACTCATGATCGACAAGTTCCACCGCTGCTACCCAAACAAGCCGGACCCCTTCCTGAATAATGAACAAGTAGCTCAATGAGCTTCAGCATAGCAGAGGGGAGCTAGTATCACAGCCACCCGGTAGGGATCGAATGGCATTGGGGTATTGGTTACACCTAGGGAGATCTGAGTTGGGGCAGTTGTATCCTAAGAGAAAGGGGTGTTTACCTGAGAATTTGTGTAATGGAACTTTCTAGAAACTACTAGAAAATCATAGCTCCACAGGAGGAAGGGGTTACAGGTGTTGGGATTTGTCAGTAGAGGATTTTCCTTTGTTATATAAAAAGGTGTGCCCCTATAAGATTTACTTTCCTTATGCAACCTGGTAATTTCCTGTCTATACCTGTACTTAGGAATTACAACTTTATTTCTTCTTGGTTCACTGGAACTGATGAACCCTGACCCTGACAACTTAGACCCTGTCCTTGAGCCACTCAAGCCTTGATACAAGCATCTCTATTTGTACAACTGCCTCTCTCTCTTGTCTCATCTGCCATGGTGTACCTTGGCCTCTCTGCCCTTGACCCCATATAGACTCTGCCCATTACACCCATCATGGAACTGGCTGTTACTTTTTATTTACAAAATCATGGCCTTCTGGTTCCCTATAAGTACCTTTTTTTAGCCCCACCCCCATGACCACTTCTCGATTGAGTATGTTACATTTCTCTCTACTGAGTATACTATTCCAGCAAGCCTACTTCTCCAACCAATTCCTAATTTCTTCCACTACTGCTATCCCAAGCTACATGAACAAACAATCATAAAACATTAAATCAGGAGAATTTCTTCGCTTAGATTGTATCAAAATTTGTAAGAGATTCATTGAAACACCTTACTATCTTTTATTATATATAGTTTGTAAATTAATTGGATTATTTAACAAAACAATGTAAAAAAATTCCTCTGAATTATTATTATCCTCAACCTACTTGTATTAGTCATTTTATTACTTTTTTTTTTCATTTTTCAAGCTTACTCTAATGCCCTACATATTTTATCAAAAAAATGCCATAAAACAAAGTGCCACTAAATCTAAAAAAATCCCATTTTAATCTGCATGCCAAACATGCCCCCACTTTTTTTAATTTTTATGGCAGAAAAATACCATAAAAGTCAGAAAAATGTCATTTTTCTTGTATACCAAACAGGGCCTAATATTCTCCGCAATATATTCTTTATAATATTGTTGTGAAATAAGTATTTCACCATATTTCTCAGCTGAAACAATTACTCCCACAAATACAAAGTTTTAGTTGCCTGAATTTACACCAAAAAAGTGGCACCAAACTGGGCCCGAATTCATTTTTCAATTTATTTGTAGTCATTCAGTTTGATTTGTCATAGATCCCGGAATTAAGATCAGAAGGAGGTGGGAAACAAAAAACCCATTCCGGACATGACGGTATATTCAAAGTGTGAGGCACCATATGTCAAAATCCTGGCCCACACTATTTCCCTAGCCCGAAGTCATCAATAGCCACAAACGAACCCCCAGTAAATTACTTTGAAGGGATTCCTCAACAAAACCTTCCTGGTGATCGGCGAGCCTAGTTGCACAGGACCCTTCCAAGTAACCTATCGCTAATTCTAATACTGTAATTCGCAAAAATAAGGCTTCATCAATAACCAGTTTCGCCTAACCGCGTCACCATTAAACTTTTGAAGCGAGGCCGTGAAACCGCATAGCCCGAAGGCATATTACTCTATGATACAGGCGCCATAAGGCGGGCTTCTAGATATTTCGCGCCAGGAGCCATATCAGCCTAAGAACTGTACGATCCAAGATATAAACATCAGGGCTTCCCCTCCGGTCCAAATAGTATCATCGCCTTCCTTCACGATTACTGCCCACTCTCGAGCTCGGTGTGTCGGGTGTTATGAATAGGGTTTTGAATATTTTGGAATGTAAAATCACCTCAATGGCATGAACCATTGTTCTCTCCCCCCCCCATCCGACTTCCTAAAGTTCTCGGAACTAACCCTATAACTGTGGCTAATTGGACGTTCCATCTACCCGGACATATACCCGGGAACATTCCGTGTTTCACTAATCAAGATCCCTTTTGGTCGATACCTCAAGGCCGCTCCAGCTATTGCATTACCCTATACTCCAGACCCCCGCATTCCAGTGCGCATCCACGACTCCCATTAACCATCGCCTCAGCAATACGTTTGAGCCCACGACAATTTCCGCTGGATGTCCCGATACACCCTCAACACAGAGGCGAAGGGCTAGTAAGGTCAAATTATGGGAACATCACGCGGTGCAAGTGGCGCGTATGATAGGACAACCCACAAGTTCGTGTTTCACCCTAGACGGTTATTCAGCTCCAATAGTGGGAGAAGTCAGCAGGAGGAGGGCAAGTGACTTTTTTCTCAGGGATCGAGTGATTGAACAAGAGTAAGTGCAGCCAGCCCTATAATAGTTTCATCAAAGATCCCGAAACCATGGAAGCTCCCCATTCCGCATCGCCCACCAGTGAGGGATATCAGCCAATCTCTTGGATACCTTCTATTCCCCGCGGGTCCGTCCGTCTGATGTGGCTCAGAATCCATGCTAATGAGAACCCTCGAAAACCTAAATCAAGCTCAGGAATGGGGATCTAAACTCTTTGACCGCCCGCTCTCAAGTGCTAATTTTTGAGTAGGTCAGCCGCTCGCGGATCCCAACACCACCCCAGGGGGCAGGGAGGAAATTGGGCACTCGGCAGGGGATAGGGCGCTGGCCGAGGAGAATGTGTGATATGCATCTTACCCCAAAGCCAGCTTGACCCCTCAAGAGCCGCCTTGAACCTCCGGGTGCAACTAGAGATTCCCCAGAGAAAAGAATAATTCCCGGGAAACAACCTCAAGCGTCCCGAAAAATATATGAGCGTAGCCGAGCGAAATACAACTTACCCTCCTTCGAACGGTGAAACCGTGTCATACGCCTTGATGGTTGGGTGTGAAAGTATAAAGCCTCAAACGCCGGACCCCTAAGGCGACTAAAAGGGCGACAACACTCTAAAACTTCCATATCTCTCGGGCGAAGCTACCACTAAGTCCACAGACCCAAGGAGGAGCCTTCAGACAGTATGACATGCTGCCCACGAGCTTTATCAGCGCAAGACTCTAGAGGAGGAAGCTAAAGAGACTATACCCAAGCGTAAGACCTGCCGGAAATCCATTAAGGTGCCGTCGCAAAGAAAAGGAATACATAAGAAAGCATATGTCCGCCCAGTCACCTCCAGGGATTACGAACAAGTCATCTGTTTTCCGAATAGAGTCAAGACAATCCCCACCCCCCACACTCGGCTAGCTCCCCCAGAGGTGCAATGATTGCCCGACCAAATGCGCTCGACACCGTGTGTAAGTTAGTCCTGACACAGAGCCAGATAACCCCCAATCGCACTCGAGTCTCGGCAATAAACGGGACGCAATATATCTATCGGGAGGCCAGATGGTTACCTTCGGCTACCCTGCCGAACTACCAAGCTGGAAGAAACTCTCTTATTGTCGATTGAGCTAGCTCTGCACAACACCCGCTATCCTACAGAAATTACTTCAATTAATGGACCGATTGAATCAAGGGGGTGGCCCTCCTACTCCACCTCTGCTATCGTGACTCCTACCCCTAGCACATGCTATCGGAATAGAGTTATTCCTAAGTACTAGGAGTAATATAGATGCATAGTTTCCCATGGCGGTATTCTGCCAACCCCGAGTCACTGCGACGATATTGCGTTGGAGAGTATGCTCGTGGGAACCCGCCGCTAACCTAATATATATTCCTGGGTTAGGTTCCAGAAAGGCTTCGGTATTCCCAGCGAACTCAAACCTCTAGATCAACCCAACCGGAAATCCAAAATTGAGGAAAACCCGAAACGGAGGGCGATGGAATAGTCCTCAAGGTCTTTTTTAAAAAAACGATAAGCGTCCGAAACTTGAGCCACGAGTCTGCAGCCGAAATTGCTGTGGAAATCCTGCAAAATCTAGTGCCGTGCAGATATCAGTGATATACCCTAAGTGAATTACCGATTCCTTTCTCCTCCCAGAGATATTAGAAAATGCTGAGCCGGCGAGGTAAAAGAAAACGCGATTCCAAACGACCAATAACCTATAAGTCAAAAGAGGAAGAGTGGAACGATCCGAGCAGTCAGCCAGCGGGGGCGAACGTCCAACAGTGTTCGGCGGGACCGAGCTTAGGGAGCATAAAAGTACCGAGTGATCCGTTGTGAACTTTAGATCGAAATCCACAGCAAGGACAATCCAGCAGGCCGCAAAAGCTTCAGAGGAAGTTGCATAAATCCAGGCTTTGGCCCTAATCGTCTCACGAGAGACTCGTGCACGGATACTGCGCCTTTGGTCAACTGCGGACACTGTTCCCAACAGTAAAAAATTAAAAATAAAAAAAACTCTAGTTACCCAAGGAATACCGAAAGCTATGGGAGACTCAACCCTCCGGACCACCTTTCCAGATAGTACCGAGTTGGCCAGTCTTGGTGGGAGAAACATCCAAGGATTTTATATATCGGAGTTTCTTGTGTCGGCATTTCCAACGAGTGATCACCGATGTGCCAGCTGCGCTGTTCCACATAAATCCCGGAAGTGGGGGGTTCCTGATCGTTGCCAGCCCACCCAAGAAAAATTAGGTTAGGGAGTTGGCTTTATCAATAGCTCGACCGCTCCCCCCCCCCGAGCTAAGGCCTAACAAAAAGTCTAAAAGCGCAAAAAGTCCTGTGCAACACTACAGCCTTCACAGTCGATAACGAATGAATCTAATAGCCTAGCCTAAAGGGCCAATAAGACGGTTCCATGCCTGAGGACAACTTACCGGTAGTTATCATTTACGAAGTTGAAATTTGCTGTGATAGTGGCCGCCGTCACAATAGTCGACCCCCTCCTACCAGGGATCCGAACCAATAAAGGGGCAATTAAATCCCTCGATTGACATACTCGAGCTGTATAGAGAGCGGCACTAGGAGCTTCCAACCTACCAGAAAAGGATATTTTGAAAGGGAGGGGAGGAAGAGGGGAGTGAGTCCAAGGGGAAGGGAAAATAGGAGGGGGGGAGTATCATATCTTCGCTGAGATCGATCGCTTTGGCCATTTGGCGCTTTCACCATCCCCGGTCTGCAGATCAGCCCTTGGTTATCTTAGAAATCCTTTGTTATAGCATTGACAACACATTACTCCTGTATCCAAATAAAGGATTGCAGGAGGGGGGGAGCCAAAGAGCTTGTGGCCAGCAGGACTAGGCCGTTCGTGTAGCGCGGCCAACCACGACCATGCCACGACTCTCTCGCAAACGCCAAGTTCCCAAGATGGAATCCCCCCTCAACACAGCGTGGCATATCGACGACCATCCTCCACCGATATGCTCCCCTTCCTGTATATTTGATCCTCTCCCTTTTTTGGCCCGAAACCCACGCCAAATCAGTGGCTCCCAAGGGCGTTAACCCACTGTAGCACAACTTAACGGGTCAGAACACCAATTAGCAATAATTCCCGGAATGTGGGCAGACAGTTAGCAGAGTGTTGTTATATGTGATAGCCAACCCCTCTCTCACTCCACTCCGGAAGCATACCTTGAAGCATAAAGGCTAGATTCGGACCGATGACGGGTGACCAAGTATGATCCTGATAACATGCACGAACTGAAAATGAAATTAATATCCAGCAGGAGACATAGCGAGTACATACACCCATTAGTGTTGCTCGAATGATCCTGTCGCAGCGCCAGTTACCAAGGGATCCTAACAACATATATCCGCCCCCCC
>PYWC01000009.1:1096480-1121374 GCA_003182015.1 Tuber magnatum | reverse complement strand
AGGGGGAGAGGGGGAGAGGGGGCAGGCCAGGCCAGGTTGGAGCTGCAGCCAGACTCCGGTCATGCCACTTCGAGCTGAGCCTCAAAACATGATACCGTAAATAGCTAAACGCATCAAGTTGAAAAATTCCACGCCGTTCTTCGCGCGAGGTCGCGGATTTCAAAGGACAAAAGTTCTTAAGGATTAGTGTTTTCCTGACACGGTATATCATGAGTCATCCGGCTGTGTTGGATCTCATGAACGGTCCCCCACAATCCCGTTAACTTGCCAAACTAAAGCAGACCCGGGGGATGTCGTGATCTGCGGGGACATTCGTGACCGGAGGAAGATAACGAATCGCAAGGTTAACACGGTATAGTAATAAACAACCAAAAGTAACTCGCCATAGGGAACATACCCTAAGAGATACATATGATAGTTCCCTTGAGAAGTGCACAGCCCGTTGGTGGGCTATTCATCCTGGTTTTGGTCATCCAAAAATCGAAAACTTACCCTACTCATCAGCTCAGCTCTGCTCGACCAGCCCAACCGAACCGGGAGACCTCCCTCCCGAAAGGGTACCCGACCAGTGCGCGTCAGCGTCAAAAGTGCCGCCCTGGTAGAAAAGCCATTTTCACAAAAAGACCCAGAAAAATCTTGCCACCGTATTCTCGTACCCGGTCGATCGAGCTCCTCGAACTATTGAAGGGAACAAGTTGCGCTACCCGGTGGGGGGGAGGGAGCGAAGAGGGGAAAGAGAGGAAGGGTGTGTGCAGGAAGGGGGGGGGGACAAAGAAAAATGAATACCTGGTGCAATTTTTAGATCCTTAGGTGGGTACGAGAGATATGATATAATAATCCAGCTTTTCATCCGGCATCTAATCTCCACGTCTCCCCCCATAGTAACGCGCTAACCAACTCCGTTACACAAGCCAGAAGTGTAAGATGATGGCCTTCAACCGTAACCACAGGTCCACAGCATAAGTTAGTTAACCGCCCCAGCGTCTACCCATACCTAAAGCATGCATCCCCTTAAGCCATGGACCGTTAAACAAAGCACCGTATCATCGTACTAACAAGCAACCACTCAATTCATGGCCATCATCAAAATCCGCCAAGCGATGCCTTTGATCTCTCCTCGCTGACGAGGAGAAAAGAAAAGGAAAGGAAAGGAAAGGGAAAAAAAAAAAAGGTGACCCCATTTTTAGCCATCTACATGAACTCTGCCCCTCCTATGATTCACCCGGATCTCCCATGACTCAATGAACAAGACCAGTACACAACCGTGGAAGCCCCTCACAAAGGACACAGTTTGTCCGCTCTCCAATCCCCAACCACCCGAGTGATAAAACGTGAGCCGCCTAATTCGCGAGCTTACCGCAAAACCACAAAACAATAACTCCGCAACGGTCAAAATCACGACCAAAAGCACAGAACACCGAAGGTTCAAGAAAGAAAGGGAAAAAAAAAGAAAGAAAGAAAGAGACACATCCCCTCCCCATCGAGTCAAACCCGTGCATCCCCGCATTCCGAACCGCGCGCCGCGTAACCTTATCTAAATCGCAGCGCCCCTAGAACCGAGCATTACCAAAAACAAAGATCGAGAACAGGGGGGGGGGAGAAGAGGAAAATGCGTCCAAAGAATGGGGACGTTCAAGAGCACACTTACCGTACCGGTACAAGTTGCTCCTACATCCACACACACACACACTCACTCACTCACTCACTCACTCACTAATCGTAACCGTACTTGTACTTTTTTACTCCTAGACAATCCCGAACCAAACCATACCATACCGATTTCGGCTCAGTCCGGTGGTTCAGCCAAAACGACGCCGCATGACTTATGTCATTTATTCCTGGGTCGTTTCAGACGGGATCGGAGTACAAGTATCGTTCGAAATGTCAATGTCTGGCCATACCGGTCGTGGAAGTGCAAACCCAATGCAATACGGTTTGAGGGCCCTTCACGCGCGCAACCCAGCGCAAAGGCATACGGGGCGGTACGGGAGGATTAAGCTTAATATTGGTTCGGTGGGAGGGGAAGAAAAGAAAAAGAAAAGAAAAGAAAAGAAAAGAAAGAGCGCTACTTCAATCACTGCCCCTCACGAACCAGGTGATGTTATCTCGATCTAGAGTCACCAAACATACCGTACTGCACTAGGTTGGGCTACTCATGGGTGAAACGGGGGGGCGCGGTACCTTACTGATAGGGCACCTTTGTTTCCCCACTAAAGAGTGCTTTTCGAGTGAGGGGAGGTGATAGTGTGGATGAGTGATTCCTGAGGTATTTGTGGATCCGCACTGCCCGTACTCGAGTACGGTAGACTACCATAGCGAGTTTACTTCTATTTTGCTTCCAGGTTTGGTGAACGGACTGATTCACAGCTCTTTGATGCGATTGGTTTTGCAGCATTTCACATCGGTTGAAGAAGAGAAAGATGTCTCCGATGTGAGTCGTTATCCTGGACTTTATGCTTTCCTGATTGGCTTCCGATCTATGATAGCAAAGAATCTTATTACCCATCCACCGTAGAATTTCATCATGCAGATTCGGATCAGGCGCAATCAGGCACAATTAATCATCATCTTGAGCAGGTCATCCTTTCTTTTTTTTTTTTTTTCTCATTGCTAATCATAACCCGAACCCCCACCGGCCAATCAGCACCAAAAAAACCCCGAACCCCGAAACCGGACAACCATAGAGCAATAAGGATATCGATCAATGCAAGGCGCCTCCAGGATACCGATTTGACACCTTCGCCTGAAGTCCCGTCTGCAAAACTCTCGAGAAACGGTAAAGGAGTGAGAAGCGTGAATAGAAAAGAAAAGAAGAAAAAAATCTCTCGCGCGACATCAAGCAATTTTTTTTTCGTTTCGTGTCGGAAGGAGAAAGAAGAAGGAAAGAAGGAAAGAAGATAGAAAACGAACAATCTGATACCATGCATGCGTAAAGGAGCCAAACAAATTCGCGAAAAGAAGAAAAAAACGCTTTTGGGTATGTATGATATGATGCAAAACTTTTTCCAACCCCAAACCCCAACAACGCCGCAAATCAAAAGTATGATATATGCAAAAGAGAGGGAAGCGCACCGCTATTTGCGCAAGCACACTAGAGATTGCCGACCCAAGTATGGTTAACCGGAAAATATAACTGGCCCTGTCAAAGACGAGAGGAAAAAATGGAAAACAAAAAATCCCAACCCCTTTTCTTTATCTTTCTCCCTCCCCAGTTTCATCGTCTTTTGCTTTTTAATCAGAAATGTGTGGGACCAAAGCCGGGCTGCATACCGAGTGGATCACCGCCAACAGACCAGTCGCCCTTGGGAGACTTATGGGCCAAGACATAGCCAAAATTGTCATGGATAGCATTGTCTCCAGCTTGGGGTCCTGCCATACCGGATGTTCTCGGCTGCGAGCCAGAAGCCACGGCAGGCTGGGGCCTAGTGAAGGGCATACCATCCGGATGGAAACCCTCGAAAATCATGCCATACGGTACCGAGCCGTGCGACGACCAGGAGTCGTGAGTGAGCGACGGCGCGGTAGAGCCACTCCCAAGTGGGTAGCCCATTGGGTCCTGGAACAACGTCTGAGACATAGGGAGATCAAGCGGAATAGAGCCTTCGCTAGTGGGCGGCACCGGATATGAGAATGAGCCTATTAGGGTGGTGTTAGCCAGCGCTTTATAAGGGGGAATTAAAATCGACGTTTGTTCATACCTCTAGCACAGTAGGCGACAGGCCCGCTCCTACCGTCCGGCAGGCTTAGGGCAACACTCGCCGAGTGCCCAATGTGTCTTAAAAACCCGTCTATATCTTGCAAGACACGGTGCATCTCCGGGACCGTTCTCGGTGAAGTCCCATGACGATTTCTAAGACTTGCGAAACAAGTCACGCGGAAATCTTCAATTTTTCTAGAGAAGTACTTCTCAACTTCCTCCCAATGGATCCTCCCATCCGCAGGGCTAGAAAGGGGGGGTTGTCCATGGAAGCTATTGTGATCGGGGGCAGGAGAAGGGGGGGGGCCGGACCAGGGAAATTCAGAAGGATTGAACGAGGGCCCTTCACCATCCGCTAGGAGAAGCTCAGGGGTATCAAGAATAGTTGAAGCCACATTGCTAAGCATGCTCCGGTTAGCCTCGAAACGACTGGGAGGAATAAGATCCTCCCGGCGACCCCCTTCAACAGCAACCGCAGCACCAAAATTGCCTGTCAAGGTTAGATTCCGAACACATAAACAGAGATATCATAACTCACCAGCATGCCCGCCTTGACGCTCCGCGTGTTCTTCATAAGCCCGAGGGTCGTCATGGTTTTCCTGGTCTTCTTGGTCCTCGTCATCGTCGTCTTTTCCATCATCATAAAGCTCTTCTCCTTCCTCTTCTTCCTCTCCATCGCTCCCGAAACCATCATTTCCATCAAGGCCCATGACGGGCTCAGGTATCGGGTCTTCAGGTTCCTCCCTGAAGCAGATATCGCGTATTTGCTCCCACGTTAGTTTTTTAGCCCCTAAAGCTTGGTTTTTTCTTAGAAGTTTGTAATCTGTGGTCCGCGGAATAGGCTCCATCTCATCCTGACCGGGGTGGGCACTCCTCTGATGCCTGTTGATCTGGAACTTGTCACCAGCGTGAAACCTACAGTTCCTAAATGGGCAACCAAGGTGTAGGAAGTGCGCCCTCCGCAAATGTTCCCTATGCAATTTTTATGTAAGTTAGCAAAGTCCATTTTTGGGATCAAAGAGTAGGGAACGTGCTTGAGTTTGCTGAGGTTTTTCTTTTTGTTCTTGCAAGACTTCTTCTTGCAGTTCTCACGATCCCTCACCCAGTAAGGACAAGGGACACCCTTTTCACCTTCCGAGCCAGGGGGTGGAGGGTCACCACCAACTGGTGGCTCCTCTCTTCGCCCCTTTTTCTTGCCTTTCCGGTCATCATCGTCATCTTCGCTCGGACGCTTTTTGCCGCGCTGGAGGTGGGTAGACCCAGATTTCTGGAAATGGGCTCTCGACCCAGACGCCTGTCGGGTCTGTGTGCTGCCGCTCCCGCTCGCCCCACCGCCGTAGGACTGAATCTCTCCAGCAGCTTTTTGCAGAACAGGCTCATTCTCATCATCATCAATCTCGGTTATACGGGGCGATAGACAGGGCGGTTGAAGCGCCAAAGGTCTGGATGCGAAGCCACAGTTGTCATGGAACATGGATGCGCCACCTGTTCCGAATGCCAAGTCAAATTCCAGGATCAGCCACCGGTTTTGCATGGAGCGCAGCGTCGAATTCAATGTCTGCGCGAACCCGGTGCGTGCATGAAGAATGTCAAGATCCCATGCCATGGCTTTCCCGAGCATCTCGTCCGAAAGTCTGGCTGGTGCGACAGGCCGAGACACCAACTGGCGGCTGATAGAGTCTGTGGATGCTGCTATCGCCGGAGCTAGGCATGGGTCGGCACGTTTGACCTCAAGCTCTTCTTCACGAAGTACGCCGCAATCCGTCGGCAACAGTGGGAGCGTGGGTGGTGGCTCTTGTACCCCGGGAGCACCGGTCCCACCAGCCGGTGTGGTGAAAGGGCCTTCCAGGACTCGGAAGCCATCACTTTCCGGCAAAGGTCCGTTGTCGACCGGGCGAGGCACTCTCTCGACAGAACGAGACGCAAGCTCGTGCCGGATGATGTACGGCTCCAAAGTGTTGTAAAAGTGTAGGAAGTCGCTTTCTAAGACCGGCTGCCGTGAGCCCTCACGCACCTTTACCTCATGGGTGGGCCCAATAGTAGGGGCAGAAGACGAGGCAAAGGTGAGGGTAGGACTAGGAGCAACTCCAAGGCCTGGCCCGGTCCCCCCCGCTACGTGGGCCACGCGGCCATCGGGGATAGAGCGACAGGTATCCGCGCAAGCGGTCGGATTTGTATCGAGTGATATATTGTGTCGCGCTAGCAAGCGGTCAAGATCAGCTCGGCTATTTTTTTCCCGGATAATGGAAGCGAAATTAGAGTAGCTTTACCCTTTGCGGCAGCACTCCAACCAGGCGTCCCTGGGCATTTCCCAGGACCCTCTGGCTCAGGCGTAACTGCAGCGTACTCAGGGGGACGATCGTTGTGGCGAAGCCTACAGAAGAGTCATGGTTAAGTTTCGTATGAATGGAGCGGCGGCACAGGGAAGCAAAATTAAGCGAAAGAATAACTCACGGATTGGACAGCGCACTCGGAAAGGTGTGATCAGAACAACCCTTTACCCTTGTAAACTCCAAAGGGTATACAGAAGATCCAGCAGCGAGGCTCATCTGTTTGAAAGGCAACGGATCATTTTCAAGGTGGCTAGGGACTGAAGGCGTACACCTGCCTACCGACTTGAGGAGGGTGGATAACCGCGAACCCAAGCGACCACTAACAGTGATCCTAATCGGAATCGCAAAGTGTTGGGATTTTTCCTTTCCAGTTGGCACTGCGCATGCGTCCGAAACCTCACCCGGCTTAACGGGAATCACAGTCTCCACCCAAGGATTTTTTGTCGATGCTGTAGTGGGGTTCGAGGTAGAGGGAACCGAAACCGAGCTCTTTATCGCTCTAGGCGAGGCATGGGTACACAATTTTGCTCTCTTGATGACCGAGAAGAGCCGTGTAGGTAGGCGAAAGACTAAAGTATAACGATGGTGGATGGCTGCCTGCAGCGAGTAGTCGCTAGATACAGACCTCATAGTCTGTAGTTCTGGTAGGTGACAGTAGTTGAAGTGCAGCATGCGGCAGGATAGTTTGAAAAGACGAGCGTGAACACAACGTTCAAGGAGCGAAATCTAGGTGAAGTCCAGTGTATTGACTTCTCGGGCCAGAATTGAGTTAATATCCAATAGTCCAAGTATTGGTACAGCAAAAAGGAAAACGTGTGGGTAAAGGAAAGGAACGAAAACACTAAATAATGAATAATCGACAAGGTGGGAGNCACCCCGCTCCCCCGTTGAGGACTGCACTTGGGCGTGCTCCATACTACTCGTCGTATCATATCATACTCGTACAGTGCAACCCTTGTCTTCATGAGGATATCTCTACGGGCTCGGCATAAATAGTTCTCCGACGCAGTACCGTACTCGTACCGTACGCATTCACCGACACACCCGGGTACTCGTTACCCGAACCAGCTAGCCGATTCCAAAAAGTGAATTACTAGTACTCCCGAAAGCCTTGCTGCCAGGACTCGAGAATTGGGTTTGGCGAGCGAGCTTCGGACGGGAACTAGGGTAACTCGAGCGGTATGGTACTTTTGAAGTCGGCGGGTACTGTACTGTACAGTACCGTCCTCTTCCTACTGTACTCGTAACTAGCGGGATTCTTGGCAAACCCAGCCTTGTCCCGATGGAGCACACCCTTTTTCCACCCGACGGAAAAATAATAATAATAGTATCGCTACTTACTAGTCTAATGGAAAACTCGAGTGTGTCTGCATCATCCCGATGATGGGGGGAGAGAGAGGCAGACAAAAGTTTCTTTTGGCCACACCTTGTTTTGACTTCATCGGCCTCAGCTCCGGACTGGCGATAGATGATGGGTGGATGGGGGAGTACTGTACTCAGGTTTATCTCCCGTTACTAGTTATCGAATCATATGCGGGGATGGAAAGGGTGGTGATGGTGGTGGTGGTGGTTCGTCATGCTGGCGACAAAAACAAAAAAACAAAAAAAAAAACCTAGCATTATTTACCAAGGTGAGTGTGTCGTTGGATCGGTGCGCAGCCAATCACTCGCACTCTACCGTAGGAGTAATATTCTGGACCTCGCGTCGAATGGAAAAAGGAGGCAGGCAGGCAGGGTCAGCTCGGAGATTCGAGCTGACGTACGGTAGGGTACCGTAGGTACAAGTAGGTATGATAGATCGAACTTGATTGATTTAGCGTGTGGAATGGGTCGTCCGTGTGGTTTCTTTCTCTGCCACCCCCACCCCCACTCTTACCGGCTTGCCGGAGGATATGGACTGACGGCTCAGTTGGCGTAGTAACTCATTACAATTGGCACAGGAGGAGAGAGAGAGAGAAGGAGGAACATAATATGTACCGCATGTGTGTGTATGTGTGTGAGTGCAAGTCAGAAAAGTTTAGCCCTGTTAAGCGGCAGCTACCGTTTCTCACCATTGTGAAAAGGCGATCATGATACTCTGTCTCAATTTCTGGGCTGTGCTCGCCATCTTGCTACTACTACTACTACTACTACTACTACTACTACTACTGTACTGGTACAGTAATCCCCTTTCCTGTATTTTATGTCGTGCGGTGCAATACCATACGAAGGGGTTCGATATGGTATTATATGTAGAGGTGGTATACGGCATGGTATACCCAGAAAACCTGCCTTCCCGTTCAGAGCTGGATACCCTCCCCGGTTTATGTATCATATCGGAACCATNGGGGAGGTGTGTGTGTGTGGGCGGTTCACTAGATGCGCACACATCCTATTCTCTTGTCTCTCATTCCTTGGGGGTAAGCTGCCTCTACGGTATCGTTCTCTCGGTTTTGACCGTGCTCGCTGATCCATCTCAGTGAATGTGGCGGAGCTGTGGCAGTTGGGATAAAATGCCCATGGCCGAAATTCTTTACTTCCCCATCAGGCATTTATCGCCTTCACTCTTTTTCCAAGTTGGTCCATCATCATACTAGTATTCGAACCGCTCGAAAAATAGCGATTTAAAAGATTGCCTATCCAACCAACAAAGTGGCCCACAGACGAAATCAGGCTTCCCCCAGCCGACGGGAAAAACCAAGCAACAGAGCGCACCTCAGTGGTGGATAATTAGTTTCGTGAGGACCCTCGCCTCCAATGGGCCATCGCACCAAGATTCGAACACGTCGTAGCTCGCACAAAACTAGACAGAACGAGAGGAATCTGGCCACACAAAATCCACGCATATACAAGTCCCACCTTGCCCAATTTGAAGAAGAGGAGCGAGAAAAAGGAAAAAAATCGCACAAATTTAAAATCCACGCCCTAATCGAGCGATTTTATGAGGAAAAATGAGCATACACTCGTGAACGAGACTTGAGATTTGACCGAGCCGAAGCTTACAAGTGAAAGAGACTCAACCCACCCGACCCTAGTAAATGTATCAGGTGGAAGTGAAGAACTGAGGATCCCAAGGTAGCATTACTCACTTGCCAGGATATTTTCTTTTTCTCCCTCCCCCATACGGTATCCGTACAAGTACTAGTACAGTACTCCCATCGCCCTTCAAAGCTCCGCAGGGCGACGGCAAGTAACATTGCCGCCACCATATTATAATCGCCAGATAGAGCTTTCGAGCACGTTCCAACGAGTTCCATCAAGTTAAATGTTTGGAGCCGCTACCTAATCAGTGAGCAGAGGGGCACCAGGCTGATTCGACCGATTTGTAACGTTTGTGGCTATGATCGTCGCTGGTTCGACGAAAAGAGCCCACAAACCCCAGTATTAAACAACTCAAAAGTGGGATAAAAGGGCTTTCGTTAAACTCAACGAATCCAAAATGCCCCCATTCGATCCCGTCCAGGACACAAGGGGATATCGCTCAGAAAGAATAATAGCTGCGCAATAGCGAAGGAGTACGGAGCTCCCTCGAAGTTGAACAGTTTTCTGCTGCTCCACCGGGGGGGGCTACCAATTCATGCACTCATTCATTCATTTCCTTTGACTCTTTTACCTATAGCCAAGAACTTGTGACATCGGCGAAAGTGCGCGAGAGTACTGTACTCGAGCACAACAAGGCTACGAAATTTACCTCTGAAGGGGGGGAGGGCACGCCCGCAGCTACTCGACCTAGTCACTTGCACAGTTTGCAAGGTATTGCACCAGGAAGGAAGACAAACGGGCTTGGACAGAGAGAGGCTCGCAACACACACCCGAGCAGACGATACAGCTCGTCCCTGTGTCCGACAAGCCTACGGTCGGATTTGACCCGCATATCCTTCGTGCACAGAGACGGACGAACCAACTTATGCACACAGCTCTCCACTAGCAATACCTTAGTATCAGTCATTTCGTTTTGCACCTTCGATACGTACAATATACGGAGCGCAGCTCAGGCCCAGAGGCTCGAGCTCATGGTACACGAATGGAATACCGCTGTAAAACACGCACCATATCATCAACCCACAATCATCATCCTACCAACTTTTATAGCTCGGAGTCAAAAAAACGAGCGGTATCCACGACGAAAACAGTTGTCTTCTGAGAAATTTACCATCTCCCTGCGACCATCGCCCTTACCGGTACCGCCAAACCACGAAACTGCAAGTATATACTGAACAAGATATGGGAGGTATCATAAAAAAAAAAATAACAATAAAAACCACAGATTTGGCCCCCATTACTAACCCTTGACGAAATAGCTTTCCTCCACCCCAACATTCCCCTACAATACTACAAGTACAGTCCGAAATCGTGTGCATAGCACCAGCCGCTCTCATCTGCTTCCAACCACGTTGCGCGTCCGCCGTGATGCATAAGCAAACGTTGGAAGGCGGCAAAATAAGCTAACCGGGAAATAGCATCTGAAGGTATTGGCTCCTGTTGGACGAAGCAGGCAGCGCATCCCCCAGGCAGTTCGCCTGTTACGGCCATGCGTGATCCCATGGGGGACGAGGGCCTTACTAGCATCCCCTCGAGTAAGGTAAGGTGTTCACGGGACCACGCGAAAAATGGAATGGAAAACAAAAAACACACAGTCGAAAAGTTTGGGGTTGTGCACTGAGATCAGTGGGGGAGTATACTCGTTATTGCACAAAGTGTAGATTATTTTCTTCTCTCTGCGGATGTTTTTCAGCCATTGCACTTGCCCGAACGGGAATGAGATGGTTGAAAGCTCGAGCTTTGGCCCGGGAGAGCACCTTGCTACAGTACAAGCATAATACCCTCATGATGCGATGTCCTAGGAATACACGCATACTTGTATCCTTGTTTTACCAGCCCGTACGCACACACGGGAGGAATTGGGGAAAATCTAACCACAATACCAGTATGCGACACTCTTTCACCACCGATCAAATTCCGGCCCCCAGACACTTTAGCTGTCGCTCCGGGCCAATCGTGAAAGATGTCCCAGTGTAGGATTCAAACGAGGTTGCTGCCTCCTCTCGAGGCATGCCATCGGGTTCCTACAGTTATTCACGATGGTTACGACTGAAGAAGAAAAAGAGAAAGAAGAAAAAATGAGTCTACCGGTATCATACCTGTGGTCCAGCCTAACAGCACCAAACCCGTGTGATTCCTATCTCCGCCCCCAAATACTAGTGATTCTGGGCAAAGTTCTTCGTACGTAATGTACAGTAAACAAGTACGGTGCAACCCGTATTCTACAGGCGCAATTTATTTGGTCACCACAGCGCAAACCCGACCCTGTCACCGAGGCGGAAGCGATCAACTCGCCCAACCCTCATCATCATCATCACCATCACCATAGCCACGATGAACAGGACGGCGTAGAATGGTGTTCGACCGATTACCGGCACCGCCGGCACTACGGGGGCTCGCCGAATCTTGTCCATCTCACCCCTGAGACAGTTGCTGCATGGCTACTACCGTGCCCTGCCCCCCCCCCCCTTGCCGCAGCCCAAAGCAGAAGGCTAACTGCGTCACTGAACCATACAATACCTATGATATACCGGTAATACAGCATCCTCTCTTCTCGATTCCATACAATGACATGCTCTACGGTACCCATCGCCAAACAAGCGCCGTGAAGACCGTACCGTAGTCCCACGGACCAACCAGAGCATGGCTACAATTGCCCAATACAGCGCTTGCGACCATCAGGATCAATTCCCCGAGTATCCGAACATCTCCCACACGCCGCCTCGCCCTGCCGTTGAAGCGTGGAGAGAGATATCATACCGCATGCATCAGATCCATTCCTCTACGTTGCAGTTTCAGGGGCTCGGGGCAAGTCTGTCGAACCACCTCCCATTGGTTCGACGGCCTATCCACCACTCAAGGAGCAGGATTTTGCCCTAATAACCGACCGAGGTGAGGAGGGTTCGGCCGGCTATCCTCCTTCACGGAAGACCAGTGAAAGAGAAACGGAACTCTGTTGTGTACTTCACGTTACGCGCACACGCAAGTTTGGTGAGCCGGGGCCGAGTTTCTGGGGCTTCCTTTTTCCTTTTGCGCACACTTGAAGCACCAGTACTGTCTGCGAATGATACAACATCCACTGCAGTCGCAGCGAATGGAATCACTCGGTAAGCGAAATCTCCCGCCGTAGAATTTGGACAGGAATCAGAGAACGATACGACACAATCAATGCACCACGACAGGGCGAAATGGAAGGGGAAAAAAAGGAAACAAAAGCCAGAAACCCCAGGTTTGAATACCAGGGCTGTCTCATTCCCTCGATCAGATGCCCGCAGCCTGTATTCCTCAATCATATCATGAACCATTATGGCGGAGCTCTTGTTTGTTCGCTGCATTCATCTTCCTTTGCAGGAGCGAAGGGGGGAGGGAACAAAAAGGAGGGTGGGGGAGGAAATAGGCGGTTGGTTGGAGCTTGAAAGCTTCGCCATGTTACAGCATGCACCTCGACCCAATTCTTTTTTGTAAAAAAAAATAAAAAAATAAAAAAAGGGTTGTGTGATATAAACGATTATCACCCTCGCCTCGCCCCATGGACCAAACAAAACACCCGAGTTTTGGGGGGTGATCAGTGATGGTGAGTGGTTGCTGGAAAGGTTATAAAAGTGTAACGCTTACTGACTCATTGGTAGTCACGATGGTAGTGATTTGTCACGCTCTTGAAGGTTCAGATAGCGGTAGATCACTTTCCTGATGTCGCTGATTGAGCTGGTGGCCAATTATTGCGCAGTGGATAGGGTAGCCACCCCGTTTTACCAACTCTCGTAAGGTAGATCTACAGTATCCGCATCATGTTATCATACGAGATTGAATGCACAGCAATCTTTAGGGACAACCCAAAATTTCTAATGGTATGTATGCACGATAAGACGATTGGCCGGAATTGGCGATTGTGCGAAGAGATAATAACATTGACTCGAAGTCACCCCGAGACGAATAGGATACGATACTTTACCCCACGTTTCCCGAAGCCAGGAATCGGACCGTTTTTCATTCGCCCACCGGTTACGATACTGTATGTGCCCACATTCGTAGAGCGAGCACAGCGCCTACGGTATGATACAAGTGCAGCGTGCTCCAAACCCCCCCCCCCAAAAAAAAACCGCCGCGCCCAACGAGGCGGAGAGACAGTGAGGGAAACCTCAGTCCGCACGGGAACTCCGGACCACTAGGAATTCGAATTCCCCCACCCCGAGAGCCCCATCCGTTCGGGACATCATCAACTCCGAGTCGGGGGAAATGGCACTCGGCGGTTCCCTTCGTCCGTACCTACCGGTGCTCACACATTCCGACTCGCCCGCATACGGTAATCGTACCCACCAACCCTAAAACCTCCATTCCCGACAATTCACAAAAAGAGGGTCTTACAGTACTTACACCCCTCCCGAATTACAGTATGATACAGTGTTTATACCACAGTCCGAATCCAGGTGCCATTCATTCAATCAACCGAGCCGACAGGATCCACAAGATCACCGCACCCAGNTTTTTCTCCCTTCGTTTCCACGTCGTGGACGTAAAGAGGGAATTATTGTGCGTTTCTGTATTGAACGAGGACTAATGTCGTCTATTTGTAGAATGTATCCATGGTGGAAATAAATTTTCCTAAAAGCAAAAAGGGAAAAGAGAAAAGGAAAAAAAAAAAAAAGCAAATTGGTGTTACGCCATGCGCCGAACACCGTTTCTAAGATGAGATGAAAGATGAGATTTATGGGAACATGATGCTAAAAAATCAAGGAAAAGATAGATACAAGATTGAAGGAAGACACGGAGCATGGGGATGCAGAAGTGGTAAGAAAGACATGATAGGGTGAAGGAGAAGGAGAGTGAAACTGCAATAATAATAGACAAGGAGTGGAAGGAGAACAGTGCCCGGTAAAGGGAAAGAGAGAACTGGTATCATAAGCTTTAATAAAAACGGTGATTTTCAACCTGTTTTTTTTTTTTTTTTTTTTCTCGCGAGAGATTCTGGCGTCCACCGTCAATCAATCGATTGAGCAAGCACCAAAAATCACTCAACCAAAATTCATCCTGAACCTCACTCGTGGAAAAGACCCATACCCATTGGATACGAGCGGCGCCGCTACATAGCCTTGACCCATCGCCCGCGAGTTCAGCCCGTACGGCACATCATCCGTGCCTAGACTGATCTGCTCCTCATCCCCTCCCCCTCTGAAGCTCTCATGATTGTATAGACCGTTGGGGGGGGGAGAACAGGAGGTAGGATTCGGATAGTAAACAGTTTGCTGCGCGTACGGGTCCGCATCGCTCGAGTGGACAATGGCCGGGCTTTTGATCTGCGGTTCCGCATCGGTAATCACGATTTCGGGAACGTTTGACAAGAGATTTGTAGAGAGTGTACCGGGATTCATAATAGTGTTGGGAGAGTTTGAAGCGGAATAGTTCATATCTGATGATGGGCTCAAGATGGGTGAAATTTGGGATAAGAGGTAGAGAGTCCGGCTCTCATTTTCATCACGCGAGAGTTGTCGTAGCGGGTACTGGAATGAGTCCTGACTCAGCGAATGCTGGGTGTTGTTGGTGTTAAGGTGGTCGAGTTTGTGGCGTGGGTTCAAACCTAATCCTACTGCTTCCTCTTCCTCTCGTTCTTGCTCTTTATTATTGGTGGAATCCCTTCCGGAATCGATGTCCATGCCTACTCCTTCTCCGATCCTAGCACCGCTAGTTTGCTGGGGTTGTGTATATGTATGGTTCGATCTGGCTGTGGTGTAGTTGTCTCCGTGGTCGCTGTCACCACCAGAAAGGCTAACATTGGAGGTGTTCCGAGATTCTGGGCTGGAGCTTCTGTCGTCTGGATTGTCTCTGTACTCTCCGACTTGGTGGTGGTGGTGCTCGTCGCTGGCGCTGTCACCACCGCTGTTGCCGTTCTTGTCTTGATTGTGGGAGTTTGTGGAGGGGGAGGAGGAGTCATCGTCCCGCGGCGTGTCTGAGAGGAGGCATTTGTGAGCTCTTTGCGCCGGAGAGAATAGACGTTAGTCGACTCGGGAGAGATGTGAATGGTATAACTAACGCTTTTCTCGCTCATATTCCTCAAAGATCTCGATCATCTCCCGCGTGCTCTTTGCCGACTCAATCTTCTGATCCCTTCGCTGCTCGGCGCTGCCCTCGTACGTCGAGGGCATACTCTTGCATTTCGTCTTGCGTTGGTCACAGTGAATCGCTCGCGTCTTTTCGCGACCAAACCCTTCCCCGCAGGTGGGGCATTTGAAGGGCTTTAGCCAGCGCCAGACATGTTCCCTGCGAAACGTATTAGTCTCCTTCGATGCGATGAGGGGGGGGGGTAACGACAAAAGGCGCACTGATTGATATTAGAAGAACTCACTTCAACTTTCTGGGGTTCGGGAACGACTTGTTCGCGCACTCGGGATGGCCATTGGTGTTCTGGGCGTGGTATGGGCATATAAACTGGGTTCGGTCTCCGAAATTCACGGACTTTGACTTCGAGACCCGCCGAACCAGATAGTCGTCCGAATCTTCGAATTGTCGCTTGGTCGCTGGTTGAACGGGGACGGGGTATACTCTGGAGTTTGCGAGGGCAATAGCAGTAGTAGCAGATTCCGCCCCGACGGATTGTGCTACCGAACCATTGCACGGCGTCCACCCCGAATGCGAGTTCTGGCGACCCGCGGGAAATGGCTCGGAGAATCTGGGGCGAGTGGGCTCAGGTTTTGGAAGCCTGATCTTCTGCTGCTCCACCGCGGTATCGGCGGGGGTAATGGCAGTGGTGGTGGTGGTGGTGCTGGTCGCATCGTCCATGTTCCGGTCCCCGGGCTGCTTAGGAACCTCCGGACACAGACTTCGCAGGGCTGAACCTTCCCAGGTCTTGTCCCAGCCAACGCTACACCACCGCTTCAGGATGCTCTGTATATCCATTGCCAGGTGAGTTTTCGCCCAGTACATCTCGAATTCCCCGGGCATGGTCAGGATGTTTTGCTCCGAGAGGATCCGCTTGAGCACCTCGTCCACGAGTCTGCATTCGTTTCGACTGGCCCGCAGTGCGGAGAGGGAAATTTTCAGATCGTTTTGCTCAATGAGCGCCTCCAGCCGGTGTTCCTCGAACAACCATGAAGGCCGAGTTGGTCGCAGGGCCATTGGTGATGGGACGGATATACTCGTTGTGTGTGTTTAAACGGAACCTGGGCATCCGCCTTCGAGAGGGCCGGCGGGTCAAAGTACTCACCGGGCGTTGTTATAAAAGAATTTCCCTAAAGGCGCGCCAGCAGAGGAGAGCGTCAGCAAAATGTGCATAATTATTCCCCTGCATCCTCGCTTCACGAGTGGAATCAGGCGTATTGCGCGCCTACTTACCTGTCGGTTTGTGACGTGTAGAAACGCTTGGAAAGCTTGACTGGATGCGCTTTCGAACTCCCTTCTAGAACGAGGATATCTCCATTATTTATTCCCAATAGGGTGGCTGGCCGGCTGCCTGAAACTGGTGGGACTTTTTGTTCGCGGACTCACATCCAGGGACAGTCGACCAGGGGGATACCCGCCTTGTTCGTAGTTTGACGCATGACTGTTCTCGACATGAAGCGGAAGGAAATCGACAAGGCAGTCTTGCAGGAGATATGGAATAGGGTACGCGAGAATCTAAGGCTGCAAAGGTCATCATTCATCTCTTTGCTTGGTTTGCCTTTCTGATACGCCCGACCTGAGCACCGCTAAGGCTCGATCGTGGGGCTTGTACTGTATCTACCGGTGGGTCAAGGGTTGGTGGTTAAGCACAGCCTCAATATACCCACCCCTGTCCACACATCACCGAACAACATAGCCTTTTTTTTTTTTTCCCTTTCCCTTCTGGAGCCTCCCGACACATCATCAGCTTGGTTATTATGCTGGCGGGAATTGAAACCATACAGAGTACTGTATACATGAATGAGAGGAAAAAAACAAAAAAAAACATCAAAGTTTCAAAAACTATTTATAGCGTTCTCAACGACAACCAGTATGATACCGTAGCTGTACAGTAACCGGCGCATTGCAAACACTCGTCCGCTCTCTACCACCCATCCCCAGACTCCATCCTAGCCAACAACGATGACAGCAATAAAGCTCTCCTGCACCACCACCACCACCACCACCACCATCATCATCATCATCAGCATCATCACCCGCATCTGTGCGCCCGTCGCAAATCTGCCCGAGCGTTCCATTCAGGACCTCGAGTTTGAAATACTCATCCATCTTTTTACCCCGTCTTCACGTGTCAAGAAAACACCAACGAGTGCACTGTAAAATGAATGAACTACCAGAAAAAAAGAGACCATTCCCCCTTCGCTAATGTTAAACCACGTGGCAAAATGGAAGCTCGAAAATAAGAAAAAAGGAAGGAAGGAAAAAGGAAGAAGAGGAAAAAGAAAAGAAAAAATGATGGAAGTGGAGAGACTCGGGAATCCCGCTAAGTGGATAAATAGCCCTGGGAGTCAATCGCCTCCCGTTGGGTGCTGTCAACGCCTGATCGCCGACGTTAGTAAAGTTTAAATTGCATCTGGATGAATGAAGAGTCATACCAGAACATACCACTAAACTATTGGCAAGACCAGGGAACAGCTGTATGTCTAACCTTTTGCACAATCTGGGGGAAAGATTTGACCTGTGCAAGTAAGTAGATGACTTGAAACAATGTGCACACAATGTGAAAATAGTCATACCCTTTGGGTTTCTTGAGGTTAAGTCCCCCTCCCCCTTGGCCACCGACAACCGATGGCTCTCGAGTTGCCACACGCCTACCTGTATGACTCGAGGCCGGAGAGGGTGGCCCAGATAGCGTGCGTTCATCACCGGGCGACGTAGTGGAAGTCCTATCAGAGTACGGGGTCTCGCTCTCTGGGGAGCACTCATCAGGGCCCGAGGAACTGGAGGGGTGTCGCGGAGGAGGAGGAGGAGGAGCTGTGGATTTGACTAGGGGGTAGGGATTTTCAGCGGCTATAGTTGGTAAGGCCGGTTAATCAAGGCCCATGTTCTGTAGCTCGACAAGCCCCAATATCCTCGGCCACGATTTGGGCGAACGGGCGGGGACTACGTACCACGTCTTTCATGTGTCTTTTCATGTGTCTTATCGTGGGCCCGGAGCTCTCGATCTCTCTTGAACGCCTTGAGACAGCCATTGTGATTGCAGAGGAGTGGCTTATCAAGTCGATGGGTGTGCATGTGGTCTCTGATACAATTAGTTAGCATGGGACGAAGGGACAATGCTAGGGTGCGGATCCTGAGTGGCCTTTACTTTAGCTTTGAAGGATATGGGAATGCCTTTTCACACTCATCACACTTGTGTTGGCCTCTGGGTCCCGTCCCGTTCAAGGTTCTTGAACGGGGCACGTCGAAACGATGGGCATTACGGATGTGTGGATGGCCCCGATTAAGCAGAGAGCGAGGGTGGGTATGAGTACGGCGGCGGCTAGGGTTGTGTGTGGTTGGGGGTGATGAGGATATGGTGGCTCCGTCCGCACGACCCTCTGATGGAGAGATACCAGAGGCACCACTTCCGCCCGGACTGTGTCCTGTAGGATCCTTCAGTGTGTGAGTGGCAGGCCTGCCATACCGTGGATGTGGATGTGGGTGGGAATCACGTGGGTGGAAGCGATCACAGTTCCTTGGCCCCTTGCAAAAGAATGAAGTGCCACCCCTCAGCCCACCAGAGCTTCGATGGGGGAAAGCCACAGAATCCCCATCCCGAGTGCGATCACCCGCACGGGAGTGTAGGGCTTCGGCGTTGAATGGGGCGGACTTGGGGTAACTCTCCCCGAGAAAGTGGGACATGGAAAAGGCGCCCATCTCGCCTTTTGATGCAGCCTTCGAGTGACCCTGATGTAAAAGGTCGTTGATGGCGGATATGGTGTGGGTGCGGGCAGTACTAAAGCTTAGTTCCGGCATGTGTGTACCCTGTGTGTGAGAGGGGGGGTGTATGGTGAGGTACACCTCCTCGAGGACGGCATCGACCTCTGGGCAAGTTTTGCCCGCATCGATTGGGAAGCAAGCCGGATTGAGCTTTCCCGCCAACTTCTGCATGCGCACACTATCTTTCGTCAAACGCTCCCACCAAGCAGTTTCCCGTCTGTCACCCCTCCCCACATCCAAATCCATGCGGTCTGGGCTCCTACCCATTGGCATGAGGATGATATGATACAAAGGACCGACTCCCCAAGTCTGCAGTCGAAACGACTCAGAGCACAAGGTTCGGGGCAGATCGACGACAGGGGTAATAAGGAAAGCCCGTAATAGTACAGTTAGATTTTTCTTTTCTTTTCACCTCTCCAACACGTGCTGCTACACCCCTTTGACAGGTGGGGGATAAGCTCGGTCTAACTTTGTCAGTTCGAGTCCTATTCTCAGGAGGCCGGTCAGCCGTGGCGGGGAGGGACTGCGATATATGGTGGTGTGGAGGAAAAAGAAGCTTTGACTTGATAAATGAAACAAAGGAAATAGCGAATTTCTCTAGAGCCTAGACACACACGATAAGGCCGTTTAAAGCCTTTGGGAGATGTTCGCTGGGAGTTTGCGGTAGTTGTGGAACTCTTGCCACACTCGTTCGTCCCCTCCCTGCTTCTCCACCCAAAACCACAACACCTCTGAGCTGGCGTATTTTTCTTCGCTCGGCAGAGTGGTGCACTGCGCATGGTTTCCTTGGCATGCGCAGCGAGCTCTGGGGTTCCCTTTGCTCCATTTGGGGAAAATCGAGAGGAAAAGGCATGTTGAATGAGTGATCTGTCTCGTCCTGAGGTCTCAGTTGGTTAGGTTTCTGAAGTCACACTTACCCACACCGGAGGTGGAACATTGAATCAATACTCGAAAACTCACCTTTTGGGTTACCCCGCTTCCGGATTCCTCTTATGAAAAGCATTGGACGATTAAGGGTAAAAAAAATTACCCTTTTTGGCCAACTGAGATAAGGTTCTTTTGGAAATATTCTGGAGGGAATTCCTCATATCCCTTCGAAATATACTTGTATGCAAACTATGAGTAAGCCAGGAACCATAACATGATATCATACGAGCCCACTACCGTACCAGTACCCCCCATATTGCATGCAGTTAAATTACTTGTATAAGCACATATATGTGCCTACAAATTATCATATCTGCCGTGATGCAGACTACACTTTCAAGTGAAATTAAAAAGTAAGATGAAGACTGAGCATCAGGAAGTATCATTTTTGGAGAAGGAAAAGGAAGAAGAAAAAAANAGGAGGAGGAGGAGGAGGAGGAGGAGCTGTGGATTTGACTAGGGGGTAGGGATTTTCAGCGGCTATAGTTGGTAAGGCCGGTTAATCAAGGCCCATGTTCTGTAGCTCGACAAGCCCCAATATCCTCGGCCACGATTTGGGCGAACGGGCGGGGACTACGTACCACGTCTTTCATGTGTCTTTTCATGTGTCTTATCGTGGGCCCGGAGCTCTCGATCTCTCTTGAACGCCTTGAGACAGCCATTGTGATTGCAGAGGAGTGGCTTATCAAGTCGATGGGTGTGCATGTGGTCTCTGATACAATTAGTTAGCATGGGACGAAGGGACAATGCTAGGGTGCGGATCCTGAGTGGCCTTTACTTTAGCTTTGAAGGATATGGGAATGCCTTTTCACACTCATCACACTTGTGTTGGCCTCTGGGTCCCGTCCCGTTCAAGGTTCTTGAACGGGGCACGTCGAAACGATGGGCATTACGGATGTGTGGATGGCCCCGATTAAGCAGAGAGCGAGGGTGGGTATGAGTACGGCGGCGGCTAGGGTTGTGTGTGGTTGGGGGTGATGAGGATATGGTGGCTCCGTCCGCACGACCCTCTGATGGAGAGATACCAGAGGCACCACTTCCGCCCGGACTGTGTCCTGTAGGATCCTTCAGTGTGTGAGTGGCAGGCCTGCCATACCGTGGATGTGGATGTGGGTGGGAATCACGTGGGTGGAAGCGATCACAGTTCCTTGGCCCCTTGCAAAAGAATGAAGTGCCACCCCTCAGCCCACCAGAGCTTCGATGGGGGAAAGCCACAGAATCCCCATCCCGAGTGCGATCACCCGCACGGGAGTGTAGGGCTTCGGCGTTGAATGGGGCGGACTTGGGGTAACTCTCCCCGAGAAAGTGGGACATGGAAAAGGCGCCCATCTCGCCTTTTGATGCAGCCTTCGAGTGACCCTGATGTAAAAGGTCGTTGATGGCGGATATGGTGTGGGTGCGGGCAGTACTAAAGCTTAGTTCCGGCATGTGTGTACCCTGTGTGTGAGAGGGGGGGTGTATGGTGAGGTACACCTCCTCGAGGACGGCATCGACCTCTGGGCAAGTTTTGCCCGCATCGATTGGGAAGCAAGCCGGATTGAGCTTTCCCGCCAACTTCTGCATGCGCACACTATCTTTCGTCAAACGCTCCCACCAAGCAGTTTCCCGTCTGTCACCCCTCCCCACATCCAAATCCATGCGGTCTGGGCTCCTACCCATTGGCATGAGGATGATATGATACAAAGGACCGACTCCCCAAGTCTGCAGTCGAAACGACTCAGAGCACAAGGTTCGGGGCAGATCGACGACAGGGGTAATAAGGAAAGCCCGTAATAGTACAGTTAGATTTTTCTTTTCTTTTCACCTCTCCAACACGTGCTGCTACACCCCTTTGACAGGTGGGGGATAAGCTCGGTCTAACTTTGTCAGTTCGAGTCCTATTCTCAGGAGGCCGGTCAGCCGTGGCGGGGAGGGACTGCGATATATGGTGGTGTGGAGGAAAAAGAAGCTTTGACTTGATAAATGAAACAAAGGAAATAGCGAATTTCTCTAGAGCCTAGACACACACGATAAGGCCGTTTAAAGCCTTTGGGAGATGTTCGCTGGGAGTTTGCGGTAGTTGTGGAACTCTTGCCACACTCGTTCGTCCCCTCCCTGCTTCTCCACCCAAAACCACAACACCTCTGAGCTGGCGTATTTTTCTTCGCTCGGCAGAGTGGTGCACTGCGCATGGTTTCCTTGGCATGCGCAGCGAGCTCTGGGGTTCCCTTTGCTCCATTTGGGGAAAATCGAGAGGAAAAGGCATGTTGAATGAGTGATCTGTCTCGTCCTGAGGTCTCAGTTGGTTAGGTTTCTGAAGTCACACTTACCCACACCGGAGGTGGAACATTGAATCAATACTCGAAAACTCACCTTTTGGGTTACCCCGCTTCCGGATTCCTCTTATGAAAAGCATTGGACGATTAAGGGTAAAAAAAATTACCCTTTTTGGCCAACTGAGATAAGGTTCTTTTGGAAATATTCTGGAGGGAATTCCTCATATCCCTTCGAAATATACTTGTATGCAAACTATGAGTAAGCCAGGAACCATAACATGATATCATACGAGCCCACTACCGTACCAGTACCCCCCATATTGCATGCAGTTAAATTACTTGTATAAGCACATATATGTGCCTACAAATTATCATATCTGCCGTGATGCAGACTACACTTTCAAGTGAAATTAAAAAGTAAGATGAAGACTGAGCATCAGGAAGTATCATTTTTGGAGAAGGAAAAGGAAGAAGAAAAAAAACCAGGCCCAAGCCCAAGCCCAAGTTCCGACCTCAACTCTTCTATATAATATTCTTAGCGTCCGGTAGACTATTAGATGGAACGACAAACCCAACCACCCCTCAAACTATTACAACAATGCAGCCACTGCACACCTTACACCCCGCCGTTGCACAAATCGCAAAAACAATCCGAACTCCCGGGAAGGCCTCGCTATAAAAACTGATCTAACCAACAAAAAATTCCAAACGGACTTGAAAGAATGGGAGAAAAAGGAAGGAGGGAGGGAATGAAGACAATTAGGCTCGGGAGGGGAGTTTTCGAGCAGGAATGGTGGATGGGGCTAAAGGAATAGGCAAAACATCCACAAATATTACAACCAATTAAAAGTACCATACGCACGGTGAAAAAAGTCTAGATACATATTAGGTTCTCATACCTACACAACGTCAAGAGAATTCTATGCTGATCCGGGGCGGGCCCTATTTCTTCCATCCGTGCTCGGGCCTGAAGCCGTGCTTCCTCAGATGTTACTCACGTGGGATTTATTTCTCCCCAACACCATGAGGGTAAGAGAGGAACAAAAGAAACTGGCCTCGACATTGGCGGAGCGCCAATTCCGGGCCAAAATATCAAGGAAGTTGCTCCTTCCCATAACAGGTTTGGGGGGGGAGGGGGGGTCAAGCATGACACGCTGAATTATCGCCTCAACACTAACACCAGTATGCCAGGAGACCGGAGATTTACAGCTATCGAATGTTAGTCGAGTGTTCTCGGCGTTTCAGGATATTGGGTGTTATACCTCATGCACCGCAGCCATTACCCATTCGGATCTAATCACAATTATTGTATCCATCGCTCATTCCTTGGAGTATCTTGGGATTTATGTATGAATGGTTGCTTGATGGACGGTGTGAGCTGCGAGAAGCTACCGATGGTTGGAACGGGCGGTGTTGTTGAGAGGATACTTGGGCCATTGGGGACAAATGACTACCCCCTGCGAGCGATGCTCGGGGGCGAAAAGCCGGACTACACTGACGATACTGACTCTGGGAGCTAACGGGCTGGTCCCCAGCGACCGAGGGGCCCACGTTGCCACGGCCGGGCGACGCCATGGAAGGTGGTCCCGTGCTACGGAAGGTGGCATCTCGGGTTCCAGATTCGGATGCCGACGGGGGAGGGGAATCGTGTCCACTGTGGGCCTTGGACTTGCATGCAGTCGCTGCCTCCCGGTGTCTCTTCAATGAGCTCTTGCGAGAAAACACTGACCCACAGAGATTACACTGATACTTCCTCTCAGCATGGGTAATGGTCTCCATGTGACTTCTAATCATTGTTAGCCCTAACCCTAATGTTCAGAGAGACAACGAGTGGTTCGCACTTGAGTCTTGCCGGGAACTCGAAACGTTCTCCGCACTTTTCGCATTCATGTTTGAAACCTTCCTTCGAAACCGCCCCGCCACCGGTTGTGCTCCTTGGGTTCCCATCGACACTCCCCACGTTCGCTCCAAGGCTCCTGGAGCTTTGGCCCACTCCGGCGGGAGCAGCTTTTGGGGGTGGCCGGTTCAGCTTGGTCTTTGTTCTGCGAGCGGCAGTTTGCGAGCCAGCGGAAGTGCTCTCTTCACCGCTATAAGCCCTCCGTCTTCTTCCCAAGGTACTCCCTCCGGCGCGGCCAGAATTGTGAGACCCCACAGCTGTGTGCTGTTGCAGCGGAGCCAATCCCCCCTCCTGGTAAAACGGCTCAACATAGCTCTTCCTGGAGCTCATGATTTCGGTAACGGTTTCGACCTGCTCCGCCAGGTTTGCTCCATGCGTTCCCCGGGGAAATACATCCGGATTGAATGCTGTCTGGAAAAGGTCAGCTTGATGAACCGCGCCTTGACGGTGGAGTTCTCTGATAGGCCTCCTGGGATCCGCTGTTGAAGGGTTCTGGCTGCTAAACCCGCCCGAGGCATCCCCATGGTTGTGATTTCCGCGCGGCGTGGTTAGGACGATAGAGTTGAAAGGTTCCTCGGGGGAAGGTTGGAGTAGAAATCTTTCCAATGCGTAATTATCCTCCATCGCGAATTGTTCGGGGAGTTGGTGTCCTCGTGACAGCTCATCTAAAAGGGACTCGACGAATTGCTTCACACAATCGGAAAAGTAGGACCGGACCTTGTGGGGTAGTGGCATATCCGGATCCCATATTCCTGGCCGAACCGTAGCATATTTCCCGTCCCTGTCAATAATATATTCGCTAAGAATGCGCGCAAATTCTTTTCGATAATTAGAGTCGGGCCATAGAGGCTGCGACAGCAACCCAGGTTCCCAATTTAGTTCGTCCATGGGTATCTTTTTTTTTTTTTT
>PYWC01000009.1:1080716-1091726 GCA_003182015.1 Tuber magnatum | reverse complement strand
GGGGGGGGGGTAAAGTGTTCTGGGTGCAGTTTCCTTACAGGCTTCCCTACCATATATTGTCACCTCTTTTCCCCTTCCCTTTGCCGATGTTGTATCTCTTACGAGTACGTTAATGCTGAGGGCAACTTTTGTCTCAGAATCACGCTCGTGAGGATGATGATGGGGGTGATCCAGGGGGTGGGAGGGGATGATAAGTATTGAGATGAAGATACGATATCCGATTCGCTGCATGCTTTCTTCACTGCTCAGGCTAGAAGGGAGAAGCATTTAGGTGCGGCATGTAAGCGGGGCAAGTGCTCCGGCGTGTTCACAGGCATACATCTCCAACGACGGTTGAAGTTGCTCCGCCGGTGTTCTTTGAATTGAGCTTTGCCCGTGGATGGCTCCATGTGAGCAAATCATCGTACGATATGACAATCTCATGAGGCGGATTGGTGCTAGTGAGTGCTTATAGTTGTTTTCTCTGGGGGTGTGGCAAATTTTACTCCATAGTGTGGCACCCTCCCAGTTCTTTTTCGGCGCCCTGTTGGTTCGACCATTTTTATCAAGGCTTTTCTCTGAAGAGGTCCCTACGGATTATGGCACCGATACGACGAGTACGGCAGGAGAAATCACGGCACTCGGTCATCGGTGCTAGTGAAGCGCAACGTGAGAACACGGCAACCTGGGAATAAAGTGTGGCAAGTTGGGATGAGCCCAGCCAATAGGATCTTAATCTCCGGGATGTTGGAGTCGGTGGCTCTCTTTGGTACCAGTACAGTACTCGTACGGGTAAAGGCCAGCTCCAGCAGGTTGCTTCTTCCATCCAGCCAGCAATGGCGGCTGTGCACAGAAAAGGGCCAGAATGATATAACCAAGCCAGACACAAAATTGTGATCTGTTACGATAACCGTCCCCTCTCTTCCTCTACCGCATCCCTGCCAATGAGGAAAAAGTGATTTTTTTGCAATAATATTCGCCACCGGCGGAGGGCAAGATGTTGCCCCACCACACCACGCCGTACGGTCCTCGGTTGCTGCCATATTGGTGCTTCAATTTCCCCTCACTTTCGTTGCGGTTATTCGTGCACCTTCTCACTCGTGCTTGTGGGGCGGAGCGTAATTGTTGATGGCCGTGACGAATTGTTATGTCCGGTGGAGGGGAGAAGGAGGGAAATTAAATTACTACCCGTGCTACATCCGGCCGTATACCGGTATGCCGGTAGTACCGCCGTAGTATGATAGTAGTAGCAAGGCTATACTTTTTGGTCAGTTTACAAAGTATGGCGTTAGCTCATAGACAAAAGCCACAAACCACTCGGACATGTTCGTGCAGAACACATCCTGCTAAGGAACGCCCGCCGCCCCCCGCCCCTTCCCCAGCTCGGATGGATGCTGATTGGTTGGTTTTTGTATGAGTAAATCATTCGCTGATCTCTCTTCTGGCAAGACTTTTAAAAATTTACTCTCGTTCAGAGTGGGTGGGGAGTGTCCGAGTGGCTTGTGATTTCCTCTACCGGTAGCGTTCCCGCGCCCCGGATATTGTACAAGTGCTCGTACAGTCTCATACTTGTAGAGTTATTTGAGTGCGCCGCGGTGACTCAAGGCAGGAGAGTGGAGATTGGAGTGGAAATCACAGGTATCATACAAGGGTAGGAACACGTTAACCGGAATAGTCAGGGATATATTTAGCTGGTTAACCTCCGGTAACCGTTCCATAACTTCTCGCCCGACCATGTACAAGCACCAGGCAAGATGTTTTCGCACACACTACTTTGTGACCTCAACCATTTTCAAGGATATTTTGCTGGTAAGCCACTTTGGTGTGTGCGAAGACTTTTTTTTTTTGCTATTTCAATCATCCAGAAAATAGCAGTGCTTGTACTTGATGTTCAGAATCTTGTTTTTTTTTTNTGTAGCCCCAAGAAAAATATCCACAGGGCGGACGGTAGTGGTGGACTGGGGAGGGGGCGCAGCATGGCATCAGTTACCATACTTCGACCTCTGTGAACTGTCCGGAAGGGCATGCTGGATGCGAGGGTGAAGCGAGCGAGCGAGCGGGCAGGCAGGTACAGTACAGTACAGTACAGGTGCAGTATCAGTGTTAATTGGCTTTCCCCTTCCTTCGTGGCCTCGTAGCCTTGTCCCCCCGTATTGGATGTCCAGGCCTGATCTGGTCCGCTGTTGCGAGTGAATTATGCGTACGCTATGCTATACATGTTCTCGAGTACCGGTACGTGTGTGTATGCAGCATGGGTGGCATGATATTATGACACGGTATGGCCTGGGGACAGGGGGATAAAGAGAGATGGTATCAGAAGGGAGTCAGTACTATACCCAACAAATGGGTTGGAGGTTCTATGACTGATTGGTTATGTGAACGGGTGGGGGTCTGTTCGTGTAATGTAAAATCATAAGAAGAACCGCTGTTCCGCTTGCTCAGGGTTGGTTGATTGAATGTGCACAGTACCGGTACTACTACTACACGGTATCGTGCTCGAAAGGTCGCCGTTGGGCGGGGGTTGGGTGGATAGAGAGATAAGGCTGAGAATTGACCTGATGCACAACACTGCAACATTGCACTTACCTCACTTTTACTTTTTTTATTTTATTTATTTTGCTTTTTCCCCCTCGTAGTAACAGGTAACCCAGGCGGAGAGTGCACTTTGTTAGAGGGTTTCAGCTAGGTTGGAGGTGCACGGTGCTGAAGGTACGTACCGGTATCATGCTCGTGCTGTGTAAGCAATCACATGCTGCGGAGGCGTTTGAGGTGGGCAAAAAAGGTTTGCAAAAGGGATGGATGGTGGAAAAGCTACCGTAACCTGGAGCAATGTCCGAACCTGCCACCGGTACTTACGAACGTCGTCGTCGTCGTCGTCGTCGGAGACACCAGAGGAGGTCGGTAAGGTACAGTGGGGATATTGGATAATTCGGTGGGAGACATATGTTCACGGCTATCATCATGTTTGGTACTCGTGCCAAGGTTGCAGCGCTAGGGCGCTGCAACCCCGAAACTTCGCTGGCTCAGCTTTCGGGGGCACTGATCCTGATTGCCCGACAGCTCAAGGAAAGATTGCAGCTCAACAATAGATTGTGGCTCAATACAATTTTGTGGCTCAACAACACATTGTGGCTCAACATGAGTTTGCAGCTCCATACAATTTTGTGACACAAAGACAGTTCGAGGCTCAATGACAGTCTATAACTCAATAATAGTCTATAGCTTAATGACAGTCTATGGCTTAATATAATTTTGTAATTCAATACTATTACTTTAAGACATTATAAATGTTCTGAGTATAAGATATTTAAATAGTTCTATGTAGTATTGCTTTGAAAACCAAACTCCAAGTCCATTATCCTGACCTCAAACTCCTTTCACATATCAATTAGTTATGTCTTCTTCATCTGCTCTCATTCCTCCAAGTCAATGTGTGGAGCCATATCATGATATTGAAGTTTAAATCCAGGCTGCAATTACCTTCCTCCATGAGACTGGAGAAGATATACCTAATATTGCTGCACTAGCTTGCAGGTATGAAGTTCCAGAACAGCGATTGTGCAAACGGTAGCAAGGTCAACAATCAAGACATGAAAGACCAGCAGCCAATTGAAAACTCACTGAGGATCAAGAACTGGCAGTTTGCCAATATCTAGATTGTTTGGATAATATCGGTACCAGTGCACGGTTACTGATGGTCACTGGATGTGCAAATACAATTCTGCGAAATGCGTATATGGGACTCCTTCCCCCACCTACCGTGAGTGAACATTGGGGAAGAAGATTTCTTAAACGTTATCCCGATTACTTTATTCAAAAGCAATGTACCATCGACATTGATCGAAAAAGCACACACCATTCTGACAATATTTGTGAATAGTTTGACAAATACAATACTGTATGTCAAAAGTACGCAATACACAACTGTGATAAATACAACTTCAATGAAACAGGTTTCCGTATCAGGATCAGTAGAGACCAATGGATTATTACCAGAGATCCAAATAGACAGGCATATATGGGCAGTTCAACCAATCGTGAGCTAGCTTCTATTTGTGAGACGATTAGTGCTGCTGGATTTGCTTTGCCACCTATGATCATTGTTCCTGGTGTTATTCATCAGGAATCATGATATACAATGACATCTATACCTGATGACTACCTTGTTAGCATGTCGGATACTGGATACAATAATGATTATCTCACAATGGAGTGGGTGCACCACTTTGAAAAATTCTCCTCACAACACCAGGCTGGCATCTACTGACTCTTCATTCTGAATGGGTTCGGCTCCCATTGTACCAAGGAGTTCCTCGATTACTGTGATCAGTATCAAATCATTGTTTTTCATCTCCCCCCACACACCAGCCATCTTCTGTAACCTTTAGATGTAGTTGTATTTCAGCCATACAAGTATTACCATGCTGAATCAGTTGAAGCGGCTACTCATACTGGCTGTAAAGATTTTGATAAATGTGAATTTTTAGACAAAATTCACTTGATCTGAAAGCAAACCTTTAAGTGATCTACTGTCATATCAGCATTTTGTGCGACAGGTCTTGTTCCCTACAATTCTGAGCTTGTGATCTCCAAGTTATGAGAGGCAGCCATTCCAGCTGTCCTACCAGTTACTGAACCATCTGAATCCTCTACAACTATTCCTCATACTATCACTTCTCTCAAGAAAGCAGGAGATGAATTACAACAAGAGACTGGTGATTTATCACTGACTTTTTGGAACAAATTGAAGAGAGTACTCCAAGGTGGATTAGCTCAAGCCCAATCTGGAGCTTTAGCAATAGACTATTTGGAACATACATGGGCAGCCGAGCAGGCTAGAAATGCCAGACGCAGGGCACAGAGTCAGAAACAAATCCAAAAAGGAGGAGTCATGTATGCTTCACAAGCATGACAAATGGTTAAAAGGAGGGAAGATGCAGAGGTTGAGAGGGCAGAAATGCAATTACGCAGAGCACAGAATACTAAAAGACGAGCTCAGCAAGCTAAGCATAGGGTATTTCAAAATGAGTTAAAGGCTCAGGTAAAGCAAAGAAATCTAATATGTACTTGTAAAAAAAAAAATATCAAAGATGATAGTTATGGGTATTAAATGCCAGGTGAAACTGGGGAAAATCAATGTAATATAAAATATTAAGTTACCTTCAAGATAGGTATAGCTTTACTCTGATATTATGCCTGGAATAAAAAGTAACTTTAAGTTACAAAATTGTATGGAGCTGCAAACTCATGTTGAGCCACAATGTGTTGTTGAGCCACAAAATTGTATTGAGCCACAATCTATCGTTGAGCTACAATCTTTCCTTGAGCTGTCGGGCAATCAGGATCAGTGCCCCCGAAAGCTGAGCCAGCGAAGTTTCGGGGTTGCAGCGCCCTAGCGCTGCAACCTTGGCACGAGTACCAAACATGATGATAGCCGTGAACATATGTCTCCCACCGAATTATCCAATATCCCCACTGTACCTTACCGACCTCCTCTGGTGTCTCCGACGACGACGACGACGACGACGTTCGTAAGTACCGGTGGCAGGTTCGGACATTGCTCCAGGTTACGGTAGCTTTTCCACCATCCATCCCTTTTGCAAACCTTTTTTGCCCACCTCAAACGCCTCCGCAGCATGTGATTGCTTACACAGCACGAGCATGATACCGGTACGTACCTTCAGCACCGTGCACCTCCAACCTAGCTGAAACCCTCTAACAAAGTGCACTCTCCGCCTGGGTTACCTGTTACTACGAGGGGGAAAAAGCAAAATAAATAAAATAAAAAAAGTAAAAGTGAGGTAAGTGCAATGTTGCAGTGTTGTGCATCAGGTCAATTCTCAGCCTTATCTCTCTATCCACCCAACCCCCGCCCAACGGCGACCTTTCGAGCACGATACCGTGTAGTAGTAGTACCGGTACTGTGCACATTCAATCAACCAACCCTGAGCAAGCGGAACAGCGGTTCTTCTTATGATTTTACATTACACGAACAGACCCCCACCCGTTCACATAACCAATCAGTCATAGAACCTCCAACCCATTTGTTGGGTATAGTACTGACTCCCTTCTGATACCATCTCTCTTTATCCCCCTGTCCCCAGGCCATACCGTGTCATAATATCATGCCACCCATGCTGCATACACACACGTACCGGTACTCGAGAACATGTATAGCATAGCGTACGCATAATTCACTCGCAACAGCGGACCAGATCAGGCCTGGACATCCAATACGGGGGGACAAGGCTACGAGGCCACGAAGGAAGGGGAAAGCCAATTAACACTGATACTGCACCTGTACTGTACTGTACTGTACCTGCCTGCCCGCTCGCTCGCTCGCTTCACCCTCGCATCCAGCATGCCCTTCCGGACAGTTCACAGAGGTCGAAGTATGGTAACTGATGCCATGCTGCGCCCCCTCCCCAGTCCACCACTACCGTCCGCCCTGTGGATATTTTTCTTGGGGCTACAAGCAAATAACNTCTCCCCCCCCTTGGAGTGTAAATAAAAAATAAAAAATAAAAAATAAAAAAAAGCAAGGAAGAGAGAAAGGGAAAGAAAAGAAAAAGAAAAAGATTTAAAATTGTTGCATCTTATCGGAACCCCTCCAAACGGTCGGGGTCCAAGACGGACGGACTGTATTCGAATACGGTATGGTACTGTACGTTTGCTCTGATTGTCATGCTGACTGGAGACTTTCTGCTCGTGCAGGCTCACTCGGGGGTGCCCGCCCGTATTGGTGTAGCGTATATCATGGCATGGCGGGTTAATTGGTTGTCTGGCGTCTTAGCACCTGTTATTTCCGTCTCTTGCCACACTTTAAACCAACGTCTAGTCATAGCTACCGGTACAGTACTCTCCATTTCGCCCTGCGAAGCACTCCGAACCTTTCCCCGTTTTATGTCTATTGATAGTCTACTTGTAGGGCAACTAGAGCCTGCGCATCGGGATGCTTACTATATAGTAACTACAATAGTGCGGTAATGGCTTGGATTGACGATCAAACTTCTCCTCAGCATTTTGGCTTCACCCCCCCCCCCCGTACAGGGCAGTATAGTTGGGTATGATGCTTCTAAAGAAGAGCGGAACAGCTCGGCGCATCCTTCAGCCCAACATATGGTTACAGGAGGAAACACTAGCCTATTATAGTGTGAAACGCCAAAAGAAATAAGGCATCATTTCCGCCTCCTCAAGATGCAGATCTCGTGAGGAACCATTAGCCTAAGGATGGCGAGATCTATGCCTTTATCGCTGTTGCTATCTAAGCCCCCAATCACCCGGAAGGAAGGGAGAGCCTAACTTACCTGGCCGTAGGTAATCATCAACCACACGGGGGCAATGGAAAGAGCACAAACGTGACGGCAAAAGCAAACGATAGCGATCGCAAAAAAAGAAATAAAGATAGGGAGGAGGTGGCGATTGGGGAGGGGGTAAGGGAAGGAGGTGGGGAAAGAAAAGAAAAGAGACCAATCAGTAAGAACCGAGACCTCCCTTCGGCCTGCAAGACATGAGTGAGTATGATACTAGTAACGGAGAAGAAGAAAGAAATAAGAGCGAGAAATCTTCCCACCGCTTGCATCCGTTTCCCCTTTCCCTTAGCCAACTCCCGCAAACCCCCTACATCCCCGGGGGACCGCACGGAGACGGAGGGGGCAGAGACCTCATGCATGATACTCCAGTCTCGTCCAAGGTATCATACAGCCAATCGATACCCATCACCATGCACCATATACACTTATTTCGAAGGAAACAAAATAAAATAAAAACTTGAAACTCCAGCAGCGATCATCCGAGCCTTGATTTTTTTTTTTNCCCCCCCCAAAAAAAAGGAAAGAAGAAGAAAAAAGAAAATACATGGAATTGTATTCTTCCTCTTCCATCTTGTAAATTATACGAATGTCGATACCTTTTTTCCCCTTCACCCCCGTCCATCATTCTTCGACCTCTCGAGTGCGAGTGGGAAGCCGGGGGAAGGAGCTCGAGGGAAAGGGGAAAGGGGAAAAGGGCCGAGATGGGGGGCATACCGGTATCGTGGTGCTGCTGTATAATAGCATGGCATTATCTTATCTTACAAGTATGATACTCGTACGGTACCGTGCTCGTACACCCCGAAGGGTATGATAGGGTAATCGGTCACTCCACGACAATACCGACAATACCATCGTCGTACTGTGCAGCGCTGCACAGTTACCCAGTACCACATCCCACACGTGTAAGGGACTTCCGCAGGAGAGCGGGGACCCAAGGTAGCCGACCGAGCAACGATGGCGGATGAGAAGGAGTTTCCCCGTTACAATATTACATTCATAATATTATCATCTTACCGGATTGATCCCTGGTGCGGTGCGGTACCGGTAACGTACTCGAGCACCCTTCTCCCCCCCCCCCTCCCAAACCAACCCGCGACTGTGATACAAAGCCCTCGAGCACCCATGGGATGCAAAGCTGCACAAACAGTATCTCAAGTTACCCTGGGATGGCTCTACTACACGCTGCCACCTTCACCACCGCCCGCAGTACTCGTAGGCTAACACATACCATATTGTACTTCCATCACACACACCTCCCGGAACTGTGTGATTCCTGAGACCCTTTTGCTGCTCCCCTTGACCCCATAAGGCTCGGCGGGAATCCAGAAATTTCCTACAACTGTTACCGGTATGGCAAGTGAGGGCGACTACACCCTTTTTGACCACCGAAACCTCGAAGCTCTTCTCCCCGCATCACGGGACCGACTACCCGCTCCGCAATGTTCTGCGACGGTGGCCCATACCGTATGGTACCGGTATCCTCAAACCTTCACCGAAGGGCAATCTTGGTACTTGCACGGATATGAGTGCCAATCGCAGAGGGCAGTCAAAACGGTGGGGAAACCCTCTGTGCGCTTCCACATATTGACGTGCTCGCGAACGCGGTGCATTGTATACCGGCTATCTAAATCCGTCATTTTGACCCGTAGAGCCGAGTTCGGGGAACGCAAAGGGCGCATTCGGTACCAGGCGATCCTGTCATTGATTCCTACTGTACGAGCACGGTATCAACTGCTGCACCGCAAGTACTCGAGTGGTTTAATTGTTACAGTCCAACAAGCATCGGCCCCTCCAATTGACGGACTCCCCAACCCTTTACTCTTCACTTTTCCATGCATCTGTTCCCAATACCCTGTTTCCCACACTTGACCTCCGCATTCTTTCTTCACCCATTTGTGCGAACTCTCTCATACACGCAGCGTGCCCCGTAATGGGCAATAACCGAGATGGTGACAAGGTGATTAAATTTCAGTACCGTACTCTACTCGCACATCACGGAGCCAAAAACCACAAGACAAGGAAGGCGTGGACGAGCTAGTCTACCCAGAGAAATCTCACCCCGTCGGATCAGCGCGAGACCTTACCGAAGTTAAGCTCAAACTTCTGGATGGCGCGTTGGTGGGCTCAACCCGTTGGTGGCAGGTGGATCGGTTGGCGTACCGCATCGTACGCACAGTACTGTACAGTACAGTACAGTGCCGTACGGTCCGTACTTCTCAAGTTACCTCACGCGCCAACACCGGAGAGAGACATGACCGAAGCCGATTCTTACCAAACCCCCGAAATACCACTTTTTAGATGCCTCTCGTTATCGCGGCAAAGCAAGGCTGTGACAGTGATAGCTATCCCGAACGGTTAGCTGCGGAATCCCCGGAGCTAAGCCACCTTACGGATATTATAGGGGGCCTGCTAGCGGGATTCAACTTTTACTTTTTCGGGACCCGGGGGGGTGGTACTGTACAGTACTCGTACCTTTCAGTGGAGGCGATCCGAAAGCAATGCTAGCAGATTTACTTGGTCCAAGCCAATGCTCTACCATGGGGAAGGCGAGGGAAGCCCCTCGGTGTATGGAATATGATCTTCATAATAACCAGCTAATTCGCGACACGTTACACAGCACAACCAGCAGTATCATTATTTATCTGTTTCTCTTTTCTCCCTTTTTTCCGTTTCTATTGCAGTATTTACATGGTATTATTTTTATATTTCCTCGAAATTCGTCATGCCGTCGATGGTGGAGGAAGACCTCATCAGATTTCCCTGGCTCGCCACGATTGTCGCTACGGAGCGGGATCACGGAGGCATTAACATTTAATTACCGGTATCTTTCTCCAACCAGGAGAAAGGCCTACAAAACACTAAAAAAAAAAAAAAAGGGTCTATGATCATCACGCCACATCCAATAACCCAAGACATCTCAATGAGGTGGCACCTCTACCGGTATCCTCCAGTGTTGCCCTACTCATGTCACTCCGCAATCTCCACTGTTTATTCACCTGCTGACAATCCGTTGCGGTGTGCATGGACAAACAAACCCACTAAAAGTTACCCTGTCATACCCCGATACAAGATCTTGTTTCCTCATATTGTCCTTCTGGCACCCATACCCTTCTCCACTATGGGTGAACCCCAGGTTCCCCTCACTTCAGCTGTACTGGGGCCCTTGGGTTACCCAAGGCTGGGGTAAAAGAGCAAAGCAACAGAAACATATCCTGGCAGCCTACCGGACAAAAACCAGGGCTCCGGTAGGCGTTTATTGGTTTATCGGCTCAGGAACCGTTTCCGTTTCCGTTTCCGTTTCCGGCACGTACAGTACTCGATTACGATAAAATAGAAGTGATAGAACCCATGTGCCCGCCACACTCAACGGGGAGAGCTCCGTGCGTAATCTTCCTCTGTTGGATGATGGAACAGAACGAAACGGCAATGCAGTCTGCACCGGCACCCGGCCTGACATGCCGTAATGCCCATCTACCCCCACTATCGTGCACCGTCCGGTCTGGCCAGTCCGCCGAGTTCGCTAACGTTATGTCCTGTCGAGCTCCGATGTTATTATGCTGTGGATGTACTGCACAAGGGCTACACGGTGGACCATCATAACCAGAACCATGGCATAAGCCAACCCACATCTCCGCAATATTTAGCATCCCGGAAAAATAACTCGTCCATACTCGTGCCAAGGTTGCAGCGCCAGGGCGCTCGTACGGTACCGTGCTCG
>PYWC01000009.1:1029510-1049775 GCA_003182015.1 Tuber magnatum | reverse complement strand
CCCCCCTCTCCTCCACTCTTGCTCCAGGGTTGTTACCCAGCACACTGGACCAATCATGGCGAAACACAGTAGCGTTCGCCTCGATTTATCATTCGTTCCACCAACTTTGAATCTACTTGACCATATCTGCGCACCCAAAAAGTACGCGTTTGGTGATACAAATTTTCTTCCTCTTCTTTCCACGAAGCAGGCTGATCGGTTCCGAGTTCAAAAGGACTGCCTCTTCCAGCCGCTGCATCTCTCGTCATAACTCCTCCTCATTCCCAGCTTGATCAATCAATCAGCCAAGCTCGAACGAACAACGCTCAAGCCCAGCTCACTTTTCGACTCATCTTTTCTTCTTCCGTTATTATTATTATTATTATTACTATTATTACTATTATTATTGTTGTTGTTATTATTGTTATTATTGTTGTTATTATTATTATTATTATTATTATTACTATTATTATTTGATATTTTTCTCTTCTTTATCTATCTCTTACTTTTTTGTTTTCTGAACATTGTTGTGGGGATTTGTGTTGTGGTCCCCCGGATAATACAAACGGTACGCCGTCCTTCCCGTCCCTTCTCTTCCCAATATTCGCGGGGTCTTGTTCGGCTCCGTCCGCATAACCGGGTTCGCCAGGTCGTCACTGGCTCGCCATCCTTCCCATTCACCAACTCCCGACGCGCAGACCATCTGAGCCTTACTGACGATAAGCGAGTAGGTTACAGTGAATATAGGTAGACCTTACTATAATTGTTTGAAATCACCCATTTTTTCTTCTTCCTCTCTCTCTTTACAATTACTACGGGTCGATTAGAGTCAGCGGGGGTGGGAACGCAGCTGGGGAAGGAGAAAGAGGTGCGGACAGGGAAGGAAAGAAAGAACGGGCGGCGAAGGCATCAGGAGGAGAATCGAGCAAGGAGAGAGAAGAGAAAAGGGGGGTATCGAGGAGGGGATATTTAGTTTTGTCAGAGCAGTGACGCTTGCTGTATCCTTTCCGCAAAGAGATTTAGCGAAATCCGAGATAAAGATCTATCGATGGCGGCTCCGCCTTTAGGCATCACCCGAGAAGAAGGAGCTCCGCTCAATTTAAAAACCTATCTGCTCGACTTCGCGAGGTTCCAGGAGGAACATCCGGACCTCTCATCCGATGAATGTGCGAATATGTTTTATGGGGTAGTGATTGGGGACCACGGTGCTGTCCCGGTTCATGGTGAATCCGTGAGTGGTGATTTGAGAGCTGTCAACCTCAAGGCGGGTTCATGTCCCGGAGGGTCTCAATCGTCAGCGCCTCCTCTCGAGAGCCAGCAAATGTCTTATTCTAATTCGGTAAACATTTGTCTCCCCGCAGATCGGAGTTGCTGTGCCGCGGGAACTTGTATTTGTATGCTGAGAGAAAGTGTGATAACGCAGATATCCTCATTTCCAGGAACCGCTCCCACCGTACAGCAAACTTTTGCCCTCATGTCTGGCAGATCTCCCCACCAGTTTCAGGTCTCGAATTCAGTAACATGTCGCCCCGCCTACCACGAGGCCGCGATGCCCCCCAAAGCCCCACAGCTTACTTCCCTCGAGGACATTCAATCAATGGTCTTCAAGATGGGTGGCGACGAAAACCTCGCTCTCGCCGATTTTCTCAGCCAGAAAGATAGTTCTGAGCCATTCTCAATGCTGCGGCACTCAGTCAGTAGCGCTCCCACGGCCTTCTGTGGTGATTCGATGGATAAAGCCTACCCCTTCACCCTGGACGGCTCGCCAGGCATATGCGCAACTCCTATGCAACCCCAGTTGTCTAGCTCCACCTCCGGGTGCTATGCCGGAGTTGACGAGGGCTGCCTCGAGAGCCCGGGATTGCTCTCCCATCCGATGACCCGGCATTCCCGAAGCTTCTCGAATGCATCCCACATGAGCCGGAGCTCCTACATTTCGTCCCAAGGGGAGTCTACGTCTCCCACCGATCGCTTCTCCTACACGCAAAATTCCTGGGCTCCCATGAGCCGCCAGACGAGTAACGCCAGCTTGACACACGGAACAAGGATGCTCAGGGTCTCGTCGTCCACCGGGAACTCTGCATCCGGGAACGGTGGTGGGGATTACGACACTTTCTGTGGCCGAGGGGACATGGACACGATGCTTAATGGTGTTGGGCTTTTCGCAAGCGACATCGAACCCTCATCATCATTAGACAAGGCCACAGGCCAGCACATGCTGAAGCGGGCTTCGAGCACGAGCGTGGAAGACCTTGATCACTCACTGTCTATCACAGTAGAGAACGAGATGCGGAGGGATCCATCGACCGCATCGGAGGGTGTAAAGTCACGGAAGCCCAAGCGGGTGAAGGAGGAAGCAGAGCTCGCGGTTGCTGTCCAGGGCGAGGGGGTTTCCGCTGCGACCGCCGCAGGATGCGGGGTGCCGGAAAACGGAAAGCAAGGACGTCAGGCCCAGCGCATAGGGGACTCAGGATCACCCGCTAATCACCGGAATTCGGCCACTACCGATAAGGCAACTCAGCGCGAACCTAGCGAGAAGATGGAGACAACGGGGAACCTCCCTGCCGGTGGTCGAGTGTTGGCAGCGTCCAAACCGGGCAAGTCTGGCGCCAAATACGCTGCGGTCTCGGCCACAAAGTCCAGCTACGTTCGACCCCCGCAGCCAAGGGTGCACTGTAAGTTTTGCAACGAGTGTCCTGATGGGTTTCGGGGTGATCACGAGCTTCGCCGTCACACGGAGCGTGAACACACCCGCGTTCGCAGGATGTTCGTTATCAAGGACATCTCCGTGGATGGTCAGTTTCTGGCTAAGTGTAAGGCGTGCCAATCCGGGAAGAAGTATGGAATCGACTACAATGCGGCGGCTCATCTGAGGCGGCAGCACTTCAACCCGGACCCCAAGAAGGACGGGAAAAAGAAGAAGCTGACTTTCGACACTTCTACCCCCGACATGGCAGTCTTGCGGAAGTGGATCGATGAAGTCGAGGTAGTAGCAGACTACGGGGAATACCCCCTAGATGGAACGGACGATTCGGGGGCGGATGATGTGTGCGAGAGCGTTAACAAAGAATCCGCTAGCGCTGACGAAGGTGAGAAGGAGGAAGACATATCGCGGGTATCCAACCCGGGGGATATCGCCGCCGGGAATAGCGCGGCGCCGGTGGTGGCGGTCCAAGACGGGGCATTAGGTGTGTCGGGCATTCCCACACAACAAGCGCCTTTTGACAACGCCTCGTGGGAAGGGCCCGGCAACTGGTGCGGGCCCGGCAACGCCTTCGATATGTCCCATAACTATGGGTTTCAATATTCCGTCTCTGGTGGCTCGCTCCGGCTGGCGGACGCCCTGAATCCCCAAAGTAATGCTACTGGAGAGCAGAACGGCATGACCCTACACCAACATCAATTATTAATGCATTTGTCACCGAGCGGTCAGGCCATGCAGCCCTCGGTGGACGGGGAAACTACCAGTGCAATCTTCGGCGGTCTCCCGGGTCCTGCTGTTACCAAGGATACTTCGGGGATGTTCGACAATAATGATTTGGAAATGTTGATTCCGGACCCCGACCCAATTTTTCAGGTCGATGACTTACATTATTCTTAGGGGAGCTACAGATTCGTGTCTTTCCACACCGCTCTCTTGTTTTTCGTTCCCTGTTTTCCCTTCTTTTCCTTTTGCACCGCTTTCCCATCTCCCGTAATTTCTTTGCTTTAACGTTTGAAATTATGTTGATGCCTTTCTACTGTTCTTGTTTAAATATTCCCTCCGCGGCGAGGTAAGCCGCTCGCTTTCCCGGCAAAGAAAATTATAAAACAAAAAAATTAAAGAACGCACCGCACCGTTTTGCGTTTACATCCGTTTATTTCCTGGAGTCTCGTTTTCATTTTACGCTGGTTCCGGAGTTTGGTTTCGTTCTCATAAAGCTTTTTTTTTTAGTAAGGGGTTGGGGACAAGGCGCCATATCTCTCTTTTTTTTTTTTTACTATGATATTATAACCATTATTATCACTATTACTTATACTGTGATATATGGCGAGTACGATCGTTTTTCCTTCTTGGTCTTGTTCCTTGTTTATTGGCACTTTTTTTTTTTCTTTCTTTTCTTCCTCCTCCCTCTTCTTTACAATATTCAGTTGTCGATATTGTCACGATTTTCTTATTTCCTTCTCATCACTTTTCCCTGCAACGAAATATATAAATTTCAATTTTCCCTCGCGATTGGTTTTCTCTTGATTTATTTCACTCGGTGTTTTTTTATTTTATTTATTTTTTACCGTTTTTTTTTGTCCGATTTCGGTTTGTTCTAACGGGCAGGAACTTTGGCAAAAGTGGGGGGGAAAGGATGGGAGAGAATGGGTTGCTGTCCGCTGTTTTTTTTTTCTTTCTAGATGTCACCGTATGAAATAAATCAGGAAACAGAAACACAATCAACCTGATTCTCGTGTGCGTTGTGGGTAATCACCTCCACCACTTAACTCGACTCCTCCTCCCATTATACCCTTACCATCATCACATGCAGCTGAGGGCGAGGCCCAACTCACAATAGATTGGGGGACTAAGTTACAATGACATTGCAGAAATGGCGCAGCGTTCGTAGGATTGACTCAGCACACTAATCGAGCCCTCACCGAAGCGTCTTACCGCCGGCGAATCCCGAATAGCCCAATATTCGTTTCGAGCGGGTCAAGTCCTTCTCCCTCTCCCTCTCTCCATCTCTCTCCCTCTCTCCCTCTCTCCCCACATCCCTACCCCCGGCCCAGGAACAACGGATGAGTTCGCGCCTGGTGCAGGCTGTCATCACACCTTTGCGCCCAATCTTTTGTCGAACGCTGCACCTCTCCCTCTCGTTTCGCATACACCCGTTCAGGGTTCTGTGCATTAATCCCGTACCGGTAGGGCTTACGCCGTCATTCGTATGGGAAGCCACCGCACAGCCGGCCGGAGGAGCGTTGTGTCCGGGGACGGCGGTGTGAACAGGTAATAAGTATCATACTGTACTCGGGTACAGTATCATACTCGTGCAACGCGATTGCGCTGGACTCAAGGCTGAGTGGAAGGATGGGAATGGAAAGCCTCATTTGGAGAGCGTGAGTGGGGGGGTATGGCAGGAGCCAGGGGGTGGAGGCAGAGTTACGAGAAAGAGACAGAATTATCAGCCTCTATCTGCCTACTTGGTTGCCCACCCTGCACCGGGCGCCTCATGGTCACATTTGGGATGCCGCGAGTGATTGTTAGTGATATTTGTGCAGGGGATTCAGTGCCTCTAGGGTCCCGGTGGGTTTGTTTGCTCCAGTTACAATGTGTGCTACAGTGGGGAGTCGCCTGTGTGCTCAAGTACCGTATCATAATACCGGTACTCGAGTATGTGGGGAAAGCAATCGGGAAATTTTTTTTGCTTTCTTTCTTCTTCTTCTTTCTTTCTTCTTTCTTCTTTTTTCTTTTTTTCTTCCCTTTCCTCACTTCTCTTTTACAAAGTACGGTACGAGTACTCGTACAGCACGGTACTCATCCTCGAATACCTTTTTCTTTTTCCTTCCTTTTCCTTTCGATCGGTGGTTGTGGTGGATCGTGGTGTGGTTCGCCGGTCGTACTGTGCTGTAACTTGTTAGTTGGTCCTTTGCGTGGGGTTATTAATAGGGTGGGTGGGTGGAAGGAAGGAAGGAAGGAAGGAAGGAAGGAAGGAAGGAAGGAAGGGGTGGGACGGATGAATGGGTGGATGGATCACGGATGGGGAGTCTCTCTAGTTAAGTTACATAGGGTGCTGTACGAGTAGGCGGAGCTGCGGTCGTCTTGTCTCGTCTTCCTCTCCTGGTCGCCTGCTTGCCTGCTTGCCTGCGTGCCCAACTGCTGCCTAGTTCCTTGGTCTAGCGGAGGAGGGGAAAGGAAAAAAGGTGCGTGGGCAAACTACAGCAAGACGCAGCTCGATGGGTTACCGGTAGCCGCAGCATGCTCGGGATCACCACCACTCGCACAACTACGGTAGACCACGGTATTCCCTTGCCATCCACCGCTCTTGAAGGCCAAACCATCCGGGAAAAATTCGGCCTGGCTTTTTCCCCCTTCTCCCTCTCGATATCAAACTCATCTTCCCCCGTCACTGCCGAGACGATAACTGCTCGGTTCCCGTTCTCTCTTAGCGTGCCGGTATGATGCTGTACTAGTACGAGTGCCGTACTCGTAGCTTGCGGTGTGGGTGCGCCCGGGAGCTGTGATGCTCGTCTGGCTCGGGACAGCGGGTTGCCGTGGGAAAGCTTACCAATCTCGAAGCAAGATGGCTGGCTGCTTGCCCGGGCACAGCACACGTCGCTATTGCTCACCGGGATTGCGTAATCTATTATGTATGTTTATGTACAGTACTGTACTCGTACATACTTGTGCTGCGCTCAACTTGGCCCCGGAAGAGTCGAGTCGGAGTTGGACTGGACTATTGAGTTACCGTACTTGCTCGCATTCCACACAACCCGAAGCACGGCTTTTGCTACGATTACTGTATTTGCTCGTGATGTGCTCGGGCATGGGTAAAACATTCAACTGGGTTGGGGTGTGACATATTATACCCTACTCGTACTGTACCTATGATACTCGCACACGCTCACCCGGGCTTACGTGAGGCCTTCAAAATGCCTACGATTCCTCCGACGGTGGGCGGTGCCGTGCTTCTTCTGTGCCCCGGGAAAAGATGCTTGAACGGGGAAGGCTGGTATGATACGTGTTTAGCTTATCATCCAAGTCAAGCACTGTCCATACGAGTACTAGTACCAGTACACCTGTAGGGCACGTGACAGCCAGGTTGAGGGTTGAAATCTCGGTGACAAAAGCCTCACCTTATTTGCTTGCGTAGCTATAGATTGGCTGCTGGACTCTGAAAGTGTCATCTCGCAAGTTACGGGGTGCTGGTAAGGGACTTCAAGTGTGATACTGGTACGGTAAGGGGACGACGGAGGCATATCCTTTCCCCTTCTCGCTCCCCCTCCCTACCTTCCCACACGGTTGTTTTCTGTCGAGTTCAGCTGAGCACCCGGCCACTGCAGTGGAGGGGCGTGTCATGCCTGAGTCAGGATTCCAGGGCCCGGACTGGGAGAGTGATGCACCGGTTTCCGTATGATGGCCGTGTGCTGGTGGTGGGGTATCCCACTTGCGCTTGTAGTACCGGTACTTAAGGGGTCAATCGAATGGTGGAGTATCATACCCCGCTCTCTATCCACCGTTCGGTTCATTATAAACGCAACAAACGAACGGCGAAATGGCTACCGCGACGACTTCACGCTCCGGTGCTGGCGGAGGGATCGCCGCCACCCAGGCCTTGACGGCTAGACCGAACAAAATCGATTCGGGGACAATTCTGGGTGAATTGCGAAAGGTGTATACGAGTTTGTGTCCGAGGGGTTGCGCCACACTCCCCGTCTCCGCCTTCAAGGGTTACCTATCCGACACCCAAAAGGTTGCCACGTACGATGAGCATTCCGGGAATGAGGGGGACGCGAAGGAAACCGGGGTGCAAAAATTGGTGCACAACGTTTTCGGACACTCTTCCCAGGCCGCATCGGCTGAGAAGCTGCTGAGCGATGATAAGGATCTTACGTTCGATGAGTTTGTCTCTTATCATGCTGCTCCTACGAATTCGGCTTTGGCATTGCCGGATCCGAGGAAGAAGGATTGGAGTAGGCCTTTGAATGAGTATTTCATTTCCAGCTCCCATAATACCTATCTTACCGGTCACCAACTTTACGGGTCCTCCACTACCGAGGGATACATCAGTGTTCTGCGTCGGGGCTGTAGGTGTATTGAGATTGATGTTTGGGATGGGGATGATGGAGAGCCGGAGGTGTTTCATGGGTATACACTTACCAAGGAGATTTCATTTCGAGATGTTTGTAAAGCCGTTGCGAAGCATGCCTTCTCCGAGGGGGGAAGTCCTTGGCAGGGAGGTGCCGGAGAGGGGCCCATAATCATCAGTTTGGAATGCCATGCGGGGCCTGAACAGCAGGAGAAGATTGTGAAAATCATGAGGGAACAGTGGGGTGATATGCTGGTTCAGGGCATTGAGCCTGAGGATGTGGAAAACCTCCCGAGCCCGTTGGAGTTGAGAAGGAAGATTATCGTCAAGGTACGCTTTGCTCCTTTAGTTGTATCGACATCAAACTGACTCTCCAGGCAAAATATCTCCCACCACCACCGCCAAAAGCCACACATGTGGACCTAACCGCGCCAAGGGTCCCATCCCCGGCGGTCGCGGACTCTTCATCATCCGAGTCATCAGATTCCGAACTCGAGGAAATGGCCAAAAAGGCCAACAAACAGAAGCCCCCCAGGGCAAAGGTTACCCGAGCATTAGCAGCACTAGGGATATACTGCTCATCTCACCATTTCCCATCTCACGCTGCTCAACCCTTCACCGAAGAACCCACCTCCAGGATCCCAAACCACGTCTACAGCTTTTCCGAAAAAGTCTTCGCAAACCTCCACGCCCAGCATGCAGAGTCAATTTTCCATCACAACAAAAGCTACCTGATGCGAGTCTACCCCTTCGGCCTCCGTTTTTCGTCCTCAAACGCGGACCCCACGAATTCTGGCAACGTGGGGTCCAACTCGTAGCGCTCAATTGGCAGAAGTGCGATGAAGGAATGATGCTGAATGAGGGTATGTTTGCCGGAGAAGGCGGATACGTGCTGAAGCCCGAGAGCTACCGCCCCGGTGGCAAGGGGATTCACGAGGACAAGAGGAGCCTAGATCTCACCATTGAAACCATTGCTGCCGCCAACATCCCGTTGCCTGAGAAGAGCGATTCGCCAAAGAGATTCGAACCGTATGTTAAGATAGAGGTGCACACCGAGGCGGCCACCGGACTAAAGAAGAAGACTAAGGCTAAGCGGGGGATTGAATGCGCGTGGAATGAGAAATTGGAATTTAAGGGTATTGCGGGGATAGTTGAGAAGTTGACTTTTGTTAGGTAGATTCCTTCCCCTCCCTTTGGCTTTGCCGATACTTACTCCACGGTAATAGGTTCAAAATCCATGACGAGGAGTTCGGAAGGGATGATCTAGCAGCGTGGGCTTGTATCCGCCTCGATAGACTGCAGGAGGGCTATCGCTTTGTGAACCTTATTAACAACGAAGGTGAGCCCTCCGATGGGCTTATCCTAGTCAAGATTTCCAAGCGGGTGTATTAGTGTAGCAGAGCAGGCCAGCGTCGCTCTCCTCTGGGTTGCTTATACAACATGAGGCGAAGCCATTATATTACCTTACGAGTGAGCGGTTATGAAAACCAATTGCTTTTCTTGCCTCTTTCCTTCTGTTCATTGCTAGGATGTGAGCGTACTGTATTGCTTTAGAATTCACTGTGGCTGTCCGGATTGTCAATTGTATAGTAGGGTGACAAAAAACTTTTGGCCGCTGGCTCTTTTGCGCCGAAACCGGCCGTTTGCGGAGACTCACGGCTCGCCACTACAGGGTTAAGAAATTTCGGGAAACTGTAAGGATCGGGAGAATAGCTATTCCTTTCTATATTGGAAGCATGGGGCCTATGAACTTGTGGGGTTCTATGCTATGGTATAGTAAGGATTAAAAGTGACTTGGGACTTTATATGGCGAGTGCTATGCGACGGATACATGGCAACCCCCTTGGTTGAGGTTGTTAGTGGCTTCTCAATTCCACAAACTTTCCTGCTAACTTTCTTTGCCGAAAACTACACTCTAGCTTGAGTTAGTGGCCGATAGCGGGAAAACTGGCCACGTTAATAGACGAAAAGGGCGCAGTGATTTCTGTGCCCGCCTGTACTCAAGCACCATGGTATGTACGATACGAGTAGAATTGTCCGCGGGGAAGGAAAAAAATAAGGGAACAAAAAAAAAATGAAACGAAAAACTATTCCGTCGCCGGGAATTGAACCCGGATCTAGCCGGTAGCTGCTCATGAGAGCGGCTGATGCTAACCATTACACCACGACGGAAGACATTGTTGAATATAAGTTATCGAATTGCGTACTTATGCGAGTCCCCGTTATCATGGCATTCGATGTTAAACCATTTAGCAATCATTAAACAAGAGGCCCAGTGACTATCTGCAGCATTTATCGTAAACGCCTAAATGGGATCTATCCGTTAACCACTTACTCGGGCACAGGCGGAGGGGTTTAGAGTGGGATCGATACAGGATGTAGGTCTTTCTGCGAACACAATCGCAGGCATTAGCAGCATACAGAGCTTTATCGATTGATTGGCAGTCTGTTCACTGCTGTAGTCTAGCGCTTGGCAAAGAAAGGGCTTCGGTTTGCAGGTTTTTATCCTATCATACTTTGTCGACTAGAAGGGGCGGCGGGAATGGTGAAATGGCGTACGGACCCCGATCGCTCCTCGCTCCATCTCCCGAGTGCCGTACCGTATTACTTATCGCGCCTGCGAATCAGCATCCGTGGGGATATTTCCCGGGACCGGGAGAGGGGAATGTGTGTATCGTATTGTATTTTTATTTTATTTTATTTTTTATTTTATTGGGTTGGTTGCTTGGGAGGTCCTTGTCGGCTGGCTCGGTAGTGCGTCACAATATTTTTTTCGAAGGTACAGTACGTACTCGTAAATCTATTTAAGAGGCTAGTGCCCCGGGCCCCCTAATATTACATCAGTACCGGTACAGTACTGTACGAGTACTTTTGAGGTATGATATCATAACATGCCGTATGATGCCGGTAGCGGAATCAACACTTGCCTAATGAATCGAGTCACCCACTCTCCTCTAATCTATAGCACCGCTTCCACACACCTACTGGTGCATTGAGTGCCTGTGACCTTCTAAATCCCGACTTTGCACAAGATGCCAGCCAACTAGCTATAATAGCACTGGGACATGTGTCTCGAGAATTGGGAGGATGTTGTTGAAGATGAGGACATAGGGGATACCGGTATTGATTAAAATCACCAATAATGTGGAGGTTGCATGGGCTGATTAAGTTACCTAGAGTCGCGGATACCATTACTGTGTAGACTACCGGTATGATATATCAAAATGCACCCGTAGGTGCACACGCTCTTGCTGTATGCCCGCTATCATTATTAATCGCTGGAATAATAGAGTGCAATCCAATTCCATAACAAGTAACTCTTTTTTTTTTTTTTTTTTTTTACTATTCTTTAGTTTATTTTATTTGATCTAAATTGGCCTTTCCGGCTAAAGATTGCCCCCAAATTGTGGAGTTCAATTGTCCCTTCGGGAAGGAAAACGAGATTCAATTAGATTAGCTCCTCCAAACCTGGTCGATCCCAATCGTATTACACTATCCAAGATCAGTCGGGGTGGTGTTCTAATACGGATTTATTTTTTTAATTTACATAATTTACTTTTCCGGTCACTATGCGATATTTCTCTCAATAACACATACGCAGTGGAAGCTTCGAGTTAACCCTTTTCTACTCCCGAGCAGTAGAAAGAAAGGAAATATCAGGATTTGGCCAGGGAGAAATTCTCGGACGTTTCTCGGGATTCGGAAATGGGTGGGACCTCGGAGTACGAGCCGGTTGCTCGCTTCAGTGAGGAGAGAGGAGTTACCAGGGTTCTGACCAGTGTTTACCTAAAACTTGCTACTGGAGAGACTTAGGGCGCAGTGCCGTAGTTATGGTATGATACCGGATCAGGGATATTGTATAGGATTGGGCGGAAATTACAGTGCTGTATGGGCAGGCAATGGCTAGAGGCTCTTGAGGACTCTAGAAGGGGGTTCCAGCATTGAAGCAACGTAATAGTACAGTACGGTAAGCTCCCTGCTCAGCTGTATCCCCTTTATCGTGGTTAATAGCATCCACCAAGTTCTATGACCCTATCTCTTGAAGGCCCAATCCCCCAAGAATTTCTCCATGAGTACCAACAGGAAATTTATATCATACCAGTCTAGGTCAACGCATATCCCGTAGTCCACTAGTCCAAGTTCACCCAGCGACCAAATCCACCCCGTTCACCTGATAACCCGGATCGTTAAGGCCAACCCTTGCAACATCGGACCCCATCTAACCCATCGATCTAGTGTAGTAGATATCGGGAGACCTACCACCGGACCCCTAACCCCCCACGTCGCTCCTTGGCGATTGGGCAGGAGCATACAAGTGGTAAGCCTACGGGACCGTCCCCAAGAAGAAATTCAGGAACACTTTCAACTTACGGCGCAATGGAGTGGCACGAATCCGAATACCGGTGTAACTTATACATTAACCAACTTCCATCCTACTCCAAAATCCGTGCTTTTGTACGGACAAAGGGGAAGCTTTCAGTACGACTGGATGACTGACCCGTCCTCCTCCGCGTTCCCATCGAGCCAGCCGGGTTCTACCAGTTGCTTCTTCTGGAAATCGGTGGGGAGCCTCCCAACGGATGGATCGTTTGGTTGAGATAAGTACTTACCGGCAGTACGGCAGTAATAATACCCACATTAATATTACTATCAGAAGAAGAAGAAGAAGAAGAAGAAGAAGAAGCTGCGGTGGAGTACACCGTATCGGATACTGTGCCGGGAGTGCAGTCGGTTGATCTCGGAACCCGGGAAAAATAAATCTTCCTCTCCAGCCCGTATATGCCTCGCTAGGTATTTTACCTCAAACCGAGTGCCCCCAGAATTTAAATTACCTCCGTTATCCTCATTTAGGGGAGGTATATCGGTGAATGTACTGTACGGCGGTCTGTTATTTATCCATGTTTCGCCATTCCTCCCTCGAGAAGGTAAGGAACGGAGCATATAAGACTGCTGAAAGAGGTCGTCTGGTTCCTCCGGTTTGATTCCTTTACGATATTCCTCTTCCTCTCTAGCGCGACAGTCTAGTGGATTATTAGGTAGGAATCGCTTTTCAAAAATTCCTCATCATGAAGTTCTCTGGCCTCGCACCCGCCCTTGTGGCTCTCTCTGCCGGTGGCGCTTCGCCCGTATCAGCAGCCAAGATCCTCATGGCGGGCGATTCTACAATGGCGCACTCGAAGTCTTCTATCCAAGGGTTTGTACCCACCACCTTCCTCAGAGCCCAAGATACGCAATTAACGAGACGAGAAACGTAGATGGGGAACCCCCTTCGCACAATATATGACTCTCCCCGTAGTCAATCTCGCTCGCGGAGGCCGTTCGGCAAGGTCATACTACCGCGAAGGCCTCCAGGCCGCACTCGTCTCCCAGATCGAAAAAGGCGACTACGTCATCATTGAGTTCGGTCACAACGACGGGGGGAGCCCTGCGACGAGCAACCGGGCTCCGGTGAGTAGTAGTTCCCCCAGCATCTCAAGCCCATAACTAACTTTGGGGAGACCTTGGGGGATGGCACACAAACAACCGAAGTCAAAGATGTCAACGGAACGGTAGAGATTGTGCAGACGTTCGTTACCTACGAGAAGTGGTTCATTGGGGATATCATCGCGAAAGGTGGTATCCCCGTCGTTTCCTCAAGGACTCCCAACGGCGATTCCTGGAACAGCGCGCGCACCAAAATGCTAGAGCCGAACCGCTTCGTGCCATATGCTAAGATGGCTGCCGGGAACTTTACGGAGGCATCTTATGTCGACCACTACGAGGTTGCCCCCCCCCCTCCCCCCATCCAAAGCATATTCGTCCTGAATGCACAGTATTGGGGGCTCACATGCATGGGTGATAGTTCGTGACGATCTCTTTCGAGGCCCTAGGATACGAGAACGTGTACCCGAAGTTGTTCCCTAATGATAGTACACATACTTCAGCTGGGGGTGCGGACGTCGTTGCCCAGGCGTTTGTGAACGGGCTTAAGTGCACTAATCATCCACTTGCAGATTACCTAACAGATGCGGGGTATGGGTCGACGATAAAGTGCAGGTTTGTGACTCTGTTTTTGTTCTATTTTATTTGTCTATGAGAGGGACTTATGGATCTGACAATTGTGCGATGCTCAGTTAAATAATATTACGAAACGGGGCGTGGGGGTGAGAGCCGGTTGGTGTATATATTTCTATTTCCTCCTAAGGAATGGGATAATAATACTACGATATAAAATTGGTGGTTCGCATCCAATCAGTTTGGTGATTCGAAGCGAATTGATATGTGCTATTCTAGTCAATACGACAATATATAGAGTTGTTTGCTATCTGGTTCAAGCACCCCCTTTCATCTGTATTTTTTTTTTAGCTATTTTCCTCAGTCCCAGATTATCACCCCCAATCTGCATTCTACGGTGCGGTTGTTGTGCCGGGTATTCGGGAACAGGCTTGTACTCACCACACAGCCAAAATACCCAGAATTAACCTTGCAGTAAAAGGGGGTTCCACTAGCCCATGATGCACCCATAGAGGTTTGGGTCGCAACAAGATGCTGGGGGTTGGATGGAGGTTGAAAAAATCCAGAACACTGCAGGCTCAGGAACCACCGGGTTTTCTACTTAGTTCGGTAACACGAAATAACCCCCCGCCCCTTAGACCATTGCCTTCAAGCCATAAACAAGTAAAGATTAGCGTCTGCCGATGCCAGACAAGTCAGTTGTGCGACGCCAAAGACGCATCCATCTCTATCTGGAGTTGGTTTCACGAAATACCTTTGCCGGGTTTCTACGGAAGAGAAGGGAGCTGCCAATTTCGGAATAGGCTCTCACACAATACGGCATGCACTGATTCAGTCATGTACCGTCCTGTCAACCTTGTGAAAATTGTTTCTCGGATGTCGGACCCCGCGATTGGGCAGGAGCATACAAGTGGTAAGCCTACGGGACCGTCCCCAAGAAGAAATTCAGGAACACTTGTGATTTCTGTGCCCGCCTGTACTCAAGCACCATGGTATGTACGATACGAGTAGAATTGTCCGCGGGGAAGGAAAAAANCCCCACCCCCTCCTGGACTGAGATCGGTCTGGTTAAAGGGCTGGTGTACTGTTTTCATTCGGGTTGGAAGCTTCTCGAAGTTGGTTGGAAATACAGACTAGCCCCACTGTGTTAGTTTGGTGCGATCCGGGGTAATGTAGTACTCTCTCACTGGACCTAATGCCTGGCTGGGACAATCACTAGCGGTCACTCGAGCTCAGTGCTATCGGTAAAGTACCCATAGGCTAAGTTACAACCCTTAGCCCCCGAGTTACGCATGCGAACGATATAGAGTAACCTAGCTAAATCGAAGTCTCCGCTTCAGCAAACCTCTTTAATTGGGTTGCTAAACAAACCCCCTTGAGTGGAAAACGTGGGACGATAACTTTTGCTCCCGTTCAACTAGATACACACCTCCCGAGCCAGTACTACCTTTTGCAGCCCCAAGGGCCAAGAGAGAGATGGAATCGCATATCATACATATCTCCTGCCATACTGGAAGGTTCTTGGTTAACAGGGGATCCTTGCAAATTATACAGGAGAAAAAAAAGTATATGGCACACAAGCTTTCATCCCTGCTAACTTGGGCGATAAGCCTTCATTACTGTGATTTAATCTTTTGAGATCTTACGGTCGGCAAGGGGACACGTTCGGTAAGACACTGCAGGAGGACAAACAATCGGGCCTCGCGTTAGGGCCTCCGGAGTCCCCCCTCTTGGACATGGGATGCCAAAAGCATTGCAAAAACCTATCCCCTCAGCCCGAGTTTAAGACAAATATATATATCAGGCCCTGCCAGCAGGTGGAACTCTAATACCCTGGCTTGAGGTCCAACTATTGGGGTCGTACTAGTATAAGTGTCCTACGCCGGGCCAACTTAGTGAAGATCCGGGACACCGCCCGGTGGTATAAAAGAAGAGATTCCAAGTGACACGATGGCCCCCCCTGGTCGCTTGGTGGGATGTTGGCAACGATAGTGATTAGAGCACTCTATTAACGAAAGAAATGAAATCACTGCTGGTCGCCCGCCCGATTTAACTAGGATTGTGGGCTGATCTCCAAAGGAAGACTTTGTATCGGTGGTCCCAATCAGCCCAGGAATCAACTCGTGTGGGATGTCCCAAATCCTGCAGAATGGCGCAAAGCGGGAAAAAGCAATAATAATAATCGGAGACTGAAGTTAGTGGCGGACTCTTAGAAACGCACTCCTATGATCAAGGGGACAGGTCTCTTGTCCTGGGGAAATTGGTCCCAATACTCGGAAATTTAGGTGGAAAAAAAAAGATATACCAAGGTGTATATTATCTAGCAGGTGGAGAGTGGCGATTACCGTGATTCAGAAAGGTGGGACATGAGACTTGCTGACGTTATACGATCGCCAGGGATATTTTGAGTTGCACCGGGGGAGGATCTAACCTAATCGCAGAAGGAGGGGGGGGGAAAAAAAGAGGAAAGAGAAGAGCACCACCTCGACATACTTTCCCGGTGAGAGATAATCCAACATGAATCGGACACCAAAAGGGTCCTGGTAACTCCACCGACGGCACAAGCCTATCCCCTCCCTACTGAGGCGGTGCTCACCCGCTCCCGGTTACCGCTGCAAAGTTGCCTAGTGTCGCACTCCTGCATCGGAGAGTTTACGGCGAGATACGAGTCTTCCCCTCCCCGGGATTTTCTGGAAAAAATTCCCAACAAAAAGCGAGAAAAAAGAAAAAGCAAATTCAATTTATCCGAAGGTTGGATACCTCTAGTGCTTCACGCTTTAATGTTCAGTGCTACCCTGGAGAGCGGGGCCACCTGCAAAAAATAGAAGGTTTTAACGCGTTGCTTTCCTGTAACGAGCCATTTTCCAGCCCGTCTATCATAACCGCCCAGGAACAGGCACTGACGGCGCAAAAGAAAGGTGCTCAATTACCATAATTACTCGTTGAAGTCGAGGGGCCTAGGAGGATTTCGAGTGTCAGCTGTTCCCACGCGTTTTAGCTTGAGGACGACCCGATTTCTTCTCGTCTATAGCGTGCGGAAAATATATCGACAAATCATTATATATCACTCGTACATGATGGTTTTGGAAACCCGTTTCTCGAGCAACCCAACAACGTCCGGGATTCTGGGGCTATGGAGATCAATAGCCTAAATTTCTGGGTCTACGTTGAGTCGCTTTTGATGCAACTTTGACCCGTCCTCGGCGATTGCGCCATTGACAGCCTCCACCGGGATCGGTATCTCCCCAGACACCATACGGGAAACACAATTCTGCAGGTCCCCCTTGTGGTCGCGCTCATTGCTTGTACATGTGTCGTACGCATGTCTAATCTGTGGGATTTATGCAGTCCCCTTACTAAGAAGCTTACAGTACATATTTACCACGTCAGCGTGACCAGTCCCCCGCCCTCGAGCCGGAACCCTCCCCCCCTCACACGAACCCCGCAGGCGATCCAAACACAGGGAACCCCGGAGCCAGTCTCCAAGGGGCTTGCCGACTCAAGCACAAGTCAATCAGGGGAGCTTTGGGAATTCAATATTAGCTACAGAAGGTCGCTAGGGGAGGATTATTGAGAGGAAAAGGCTGGTGGGATCTTTGACGCCATTAGTGCGATGGGGGCTAAAGAAGTACTATGCACTCTCCGCCTGCCACAATAGCTATTGAGGTTTGGTTAATACTTATACTTGGTTAATGGGCCAAGGGGATGGTGAGGGCTCATATTTTACCCTGGCTGGTTAATTGTCTTCCCGACTCTGAACTATTTCTCTAATAATGTAAAGGGTGCTAGTGCCCGTATTTTGCAACCAGGGTTTAACCAGCAATGAACAAGGGAATGGGGAGGAAAAAGAAAAGTGAGGAGAAATCCCTGCATTGCTTAACGTTTTAGATCCACCAGTGAGGGCCCAAGCGGGCTTTGGCGGCTCCGAACGGGCACTATGGCCGTCCAGTCGCACGAAATGTCTCAGCTACAAGTACTAACTTATTATTTTCTCCGAAAGATTCACCATGGTTGCTAGGATTCTGCTTGAGCTACGGCACTGATCCACAAGCTTCTACCTGTGCACGGAGGCCCTACGCCAATAAAGTAAACTGGTGTAGGATAGACACCAGACTAGAAGGAATTGTTTTGCGGAACCAGCCCTCACACACTGCTTTTGTGCGTGGAAATGGGAGGGGGAAGGAATTTGTCTCAAATAACGCCAATACGATCGGCTCATCGTCTCACTCTTCCTGTCTCTGGGCGACGTCGGGCATTTAAGAGGGGGAAATTTCATTGGGGGATACCGGTAGAATGTGTTCCCCCCCCCCATGTATGATAACCATCCCAACGCAGAGATCGGAGTGGCTGAAGAGTGCCGGGACAACGTTTGCGCACAGCTGACACCTGATTCGACGGACTACATCTCCCCTTCCCGGGCTAGGATCGGGTCGCTAGGAGCACCTCGCACCTCGCACACAACGTGGTTGGGGGGGTGGGGAAGGGCAAAAGAAACATGGGAGATAAGTGCGTAAAACAAAACAAATAAATTTTCTGTGCAAAAGGCCAGGCGATCACTACACCGCACTGTACTGTACATGGATACTGGCTATATCACCGCTGTGCTCATTTTCAATCAAGTGTTATATGGAGGGGCCCCTCATTGCCCCCCTCGCCCCCACGGCTCAAGCGGGGGGAAAGTCCGTCAAAGCATGTCACACATCATACTATTAACTCAGAGCCTTTCCGGACCCCCGACGCAGTTTCATGAAAGAAACTTCCAAGTTAGCCAAGACAGAAGCACCGGGGTATAGCCAGGAGAGTTGGGTTGGATGGATTCATATTTTTTTATTACCACGTTTAGGACTAGAGTTTCCGAGATTCTTGACAGCGCGGACACGCCCTTTGTGCAGATAATACTAAAATGGGGAAGCCCCTGGACCGTGCCGAACCTGGAAATTTCCTTTCAACAACTCGAATGGGGCTCGAGAGAGGGCCCTATTGGCAAAAACCCACCGAATGGAGGGATCAACCGGGGGGAGTTAGTTAGCTAAGAGGTGAGAGTATTGGGAAAATATCATTTTCAATATTTGCTCATCAAACGTGCGTCTAATCATATTGTCAAATCCTTCTCCGCAGGGGGACCCGGTAAATACTAAGGATCGTTTCCCAAGCACTTCTTGAGTCGGTACTTGCACCTACTCGAGTCCTGCACCGTTTTTTCCACGTTTTTCTCCTCCCCACTCTTTCTTGGGAAGGCGAAATCTTCTTTACTTTTTCTTCCTCTCCCAGTGATGGGGAGGGGGGTGGGCTAATGATACTGTGCAGTACCGGTATTGTACACACCACTGGTCGCGGCCCGGCAAGTGGGAAACAAATCAAAACCACGTGGCATTTTAGGTTTATGCATTTCCTATCAACCACCCTTACATCCCATCACTCACCCTCCCTTTTACCCCTTGCTCGGCAGGCAAATTAGGCGTTCGCCGGTGTGAAAAACGTGGGAAAAATTATTGTGCGATGGGGTGTGAGAAAACAACGAACTTCATCGTACCCACCGCCCCCACTGTGTGATTTTCATTTAATTAGTGGTTGTCCTCATGATGTGCGTCCAAGTCTGCACTCTCAACAGCAAAAATGCGTTTTTGCTTGTTTTGTTTTTCTTCACAAATTTCGCCCCGGCTGCTTAGGACACCATACCGTAACCTCGAGCCCTACTCGAGCACAATCTTGTAATAGGTATGGAGGGGGGGGGGGAGAGAGAGAGCTGAAGCTCAAATGTTCTCATGACTATTCTTGTCTCTTGCCCCGACTGAACGCGCGCACACTCTCTCCCTCTACTTTTCTTTTTCTCTCCTATTCTTTTTCTCTTTTATTCCCTGTATCTTTTATTCCCCAGGTCATTGCACAGAGCCTAGACCCCCCCATCCTTTTGCGCTGGTTTTGCGATGCGACACCGCAACCGAGCAGCACGATTTCTACGCTTTTGCGCCAAACACCTTATCGGAATACAATAACGCTCTCGGGTCGACAAGGACGGAAAGCTTTGATTCCCCAAGCACTGGCCTCAGTACAGCACAGTACCAGTGGTACCAGTAACGAGAGGTAACCCGGGGCAGATTCTTTTTTTCATTTCCGGCCCCACCCCAATGACCTTGAGAAGGGTTAGTCACGGGCACGGCGAGGAAGGAGCAAGGTTTGTGGTGAAAAAGCGATAATTATTCGGAAACCAGAAAGAGAAAAAGGGCAACGATTACTGGTTTAAATTTGCTCCCTTCCCTTCCCTTCCTAAAATAACAAGAAATCTATGTCTATGATTTTTTTCTTTTTTTTCTTCCCCCAGTCCACACATCCCAATATCGATAAAAAAACCGTCGTAGGGGCACCAACATATTAAGAGACCAAAAGAACTAACCGCATCTCGGAAAAGGAGGGAGAAAGGAGGGGAAACAGAACGGGAAAACAACGGGAAAGAAAAAAGAACCCATAAAAACAACCTCTATAAAACCACCCACCCCTCACCTCCTCCCCCCTTCAA
>PYWC01000009.1:1014767-1028571 GCA_003182015.1 Tuber magnatum | reverse complement strand
GCCGCGGCCTGGCGCGCCTTGTTTATGGGTAGTTTTTGAGTACTGAGTTTCCGTAAGGCGGAATCGGTCCCACTCCCCTGGACAGTGGTAACACACAGATTTATGACTAACAAAACTAGAAAATACTGAAGTACAAGTACAGTGCTGCGCCCAAGAACGCATTGTTCATGTTAGACTAACCCACTGCCGGTATTCTCCACTACCATACTGGCCGGCATGGTTTTTGGTGTTGGTTTGGATTTACTTATTAAGCGGTTGATCATTTCCTAATATAGTAGTGACATTCGTGTTTCGCTTTTTGGACTGGAAGAGTGCCAAGATTACTTGCTATTGCCTCGCCCGATATCCCACTAATTAGTGGGCTCAGTCCCATACAAACTTGGAACCAACCTAAGTTACCACCTCCTCAAGTTAATATCTTTAAAATTCCTTCTACAAATCCCCAGAGAGCGGTAGGGAATTGAACATATCTACTTAAGTGGGGAGGTTGCCGTCGTTCAGCTACATAGGCTTGGTTATATCCCGAGTTTGTTGAGGTCTTGATTTGCAGTGTCCAGAACTATGCCCCACAGCTAAGTTCTCCGACCTCAGAGTTAAGCTACTTTACACCGATACAAAATCGATTTCCAAGTCGCCAACCAAGATACAGTATATCTCCCGGGCTGCAGTAAACACCAGCTCGAGAAAACGGGCCCTAGAAGCTTCTCTTTTTGCGAAGGAAGCACACCACCTACCGGCTGTTGTACAGTACTGAGAACTTCGAACCTTCCTTATTGTGCACAACATACATTACAGTACACGGGCTACTCCACCATTTCTAACCACTGGATGTAACTTGAAAGAACGAACAGACTCAGACTCCCCCCAAGCAAAATAGAGTCAGCGCAGCCCAACCATTCAGAACACTTCCATACTTGCTTTCTTTCTATCCTTTTTCTTTTTCTCCCCCTCTCCCTCCCCATCACTCCAAGCCCTAATGCGAAAAATAATAATCCCTCACTTGCAAAATCCTCATCGAACTCACATCACTCATTCTTGTGCGGGGGCATCTCCCCACATCTGCAGCCAGAGATCCTGGCCCAAGAAAAACTGCCGGCATGGCTCCTGCCACAGATAGGCATAAGGGGACTTCTACTGGATACTTTGTTTTTTCCAGTGGGTAGGGAGTCTTTTTTATCGGTAAGTAGTAATATCGTTGGAGAGGGGATATGGCACGTAGGTCTACGCAATCAACGGCGGAGGCAGCTGATGTTTGTCCATAGAGAAAACCACTTCTGCAGCCTCTGAAAAAAAAATGCCGAAAGACAACTGCCGTCCATTCCCGGGGGCGGCCGTGGATTGACAGGGGCTTTGGGGCTGGGTCGAGGTTACCGGAGGTCGGGGGAGATGCCATTTATGATGACACAAATGAAAGCGGCCAAAACAGCAACTTACCTTACAAGACAGGCTGCTGAGCCGTGGAAAGGAAGTAAATGTAACCTCCTCTTCACCACAAGGGACTGAAAGGTCCCACGGAAGGGCCTTTCGTAGCTCACTGGTGCAGGAGCTTTCTATCTTTCTGTATTCGGGCCCGATGCTGGTCATCTCTCATCACTCGTCTGAATTAACTCACGATCTCGATCCACAAACGACGTACCCCAAGCTATCAAGGCACGCATCGTGAATGGGGGGGGATACAAGCACGTATGAAATTACCTGAGAGGTGAAATTATGAGGAAATATCGGCTCCGGCGCTTGCGAAAGAAATCACCGTGCAGCCTCCTGGAAGGTTCTTTTTTAAAAATAGGGTCCAAGTAAATCTGCTTAACCCGAAAGAGCAAACAGGAGTCCTGGGTCCGCATCGCCAAAAACAACCGTAGACCCACCAAGCCCACCGTAGGTTTGCAGGACGAACCGCTCCTGGAAAAGTGCCGAAGCTATTTCCGTAGACAGTCAATAGGGTGAGCTGGTTGAAGCCCGGTGCTCGGTACTCGTACTCCTGTGGTTTCGTTTCTCGGTCTCAAGGAAAAAAGTCGTGACACCATTCAGGGTTTGTACCACGACGGCAGCTAGTATGACAAGTGAGGACTCGTTCATGATCTGCGGGCCTGTGAGACAAGGTTGCATGTTTATCGCGCTTCCCGACAAAATAGGGCACAGTAGGGAGGAAAATTGGCGAGACGAACTGGTGGGGCAACCGCATCCCGCTGAGGGGACCGTGCAACAACAAACCCCCCCCCCCTCACTACCGCTCGACAGACTATCGTACAGTATTGGAGGAAATCCTGATCCTTCCTGCATGGGACACCCTTCACCTAGCATGCAAGGGCGGAGGGAGCTGCCTTTATTCTCGTGGAGATTTAATTGTTCACTACGCATCCCCTCACCCATAAAAAAAAAACTCCCCAATTCCCCCCTATGCATAGGGTATGTACAGTACTCTACGGCCGGCATTCAGTGCCCTACGTATCGGTCCCATGATATGATTCCACAGATATGTGTTTTGCGAGAGCCTGTCGGGTAGCTTAAACAATTGGAAAAGTCCTACAATTGCAAAGAGGAAGCACCTTGCATCGGGTACAATGCCTTCTCGCTTTTTGCTCCCACTTGTGGGCCATCGGCCGTCCGCCATGACCCTGTCAAGTCAAATATGGGCGCCATTCCGTGATTGCAAATCAAGCCGTTCGTATCCTGGGTTCGCTAAAGAAGTACCGCGAGGCTTTGCAGCCAACATAAAAAATATATACCGGTACTCACAAGACTCTGCACGAACGAGACCGAACAGAGCAGGTTTGGGTACTCTGAGTGAGTAATTAGAACCGAGGTGGTGCAAGGAATATCTCTCCAGGGACACTATCTGCTACCCTGTACTGTACAGTACCAGCTCAAGCTATCCCTGCGGCGCTCATTGTCAAGTAAAAGCAACCTTGCACTTCTTCCGACACTCGGGGAAAATACCCCTTCACCCATCCTAGCTGTCAACTTATGTTTGGTGATTCTAGAGTTGGCGGGCAGTATATGGTCTTGTTCTCAAGCCTCGCAACCCCACTTTTATTTGACGGCGGCAGCTTGTCTCGAAAGGGTTATATCAAGGCCGCTAGAGTATAGCACCCGNTACGCAATCAACGGCGGAGGCAGCTGATGTTTGTCCATAGAGAAAACCACTTCTGCAGCCTCTGAAAAAAAAAATGCCGAAAGACAACTGCCGTCCATTCCCGGGGGCGGCCGTGGATTGACAGGGGCTTTGGGGCTGGGTCGAGGTTACCGGAGGTCGGGGGAGATGCCATTTATGATGACACAAATGAAAGCGGCCAAAACAGCAACTTACCTTACAAGACAGGCTGCTGAGCCGTGGAAAGGAAGTAAATGTAACCTCCTCTTCACCACAAGGGACTGAAAGGTCCCACGGAAGGGCCTTTCGTAGCTCACTGGTGCAGGAGCTTTCTATCTTTCTGTATTCGGGCCCGATGCTGGTCATCTCTCATCACTCGTCTGAATTAACTCACGATCTCGATCCACAAACGACGTACCCCAAGCTATCAAGGCACGCATCGTGAATGGGGGGGGATACAAGCACGTATGAAATTACCTGAGAGGTGAAATTATGAGGAAATATCGGCTCCGGCGCTTGCGAAAGAAATCACCGTGCAGCCTCCTGGAAGGTTCTTTTTTAAAAATAGGGTCCAAGTAAATCTGCTTAACCCGAAAGAGCAAACAGGAGTCCTGGGTCCGCATCGCCAAAAACAACCGTAGACCCACCAAGCCCACCGTAGGTTTGCAGGACGAACCGCTCCTGGAAAAGTGCCGAAGCTATTTCCGTAGACAGTCAATAGGGTGAGCTGGTTGAAGCCCGGTGCTCGGTACTCGTACTCCTGTGGTTTCGTTTCTCGGTCTCAAGGAAAAAAGTCGTGACACCATTCAGGGTTTGTACCACGACGGCAGCTAGTATGACAAGTGAGGACTCGTTCATGATCTGCGGGCCTGTGAGACAAGGTTGCATGTTTATCGCGCTTCCCGACAAAATAGGGCACAGTAGGGAGGAAAATTGGCGAGACGAACTGGTGGGGCAACCGCATCCCGCTGAGGGGACCGTGCAACAACAAACCCCCCCCCCCTCACTACCGCTCGACAGACTATCGTACAGTATTGGAGGAAATCCTGATCCTTCCTGCATGGGACACCCTTCACCTAGCATGCAAGGGCGGAGGGAGCTGCCTTTATTCTCGTGGAGATTTAATTGTTCACTACGCATCCCCTCACCCATAAAAAAAAAACTCCCCAATTCCCCCCTATGCATAGGGTATGTACAGTACTCTACGGCCGGCATTCAGTGCCCTACGTATCGGTCCCATGATATGATTCCACAGATATGTGTTTTGCGAGAGCCTGTCGGGTAGCTTAAACAATTGGAAAAGTCCTACAATTGCAAAGAGGAAGCACCTTGCATCGGGTACAATGCCTTCTCGCTTTTTGCTCCCACTTGTGGGCCATCGGCCGTCCGCCATGACCCTGTCAAGTCAAATATGGGCGCCATTCCGTGATTGCAAATCAAGCCGTTCGTATCCTGGGTTCGCTAAAGAAGTACCGCGAGGCTTTGCAGCCAACATAAAAAATATATACCGGTACTCACAAGACTCTGCACGAACGAGACCGAACAGAGCAGGTTTGGGTACTCTGAGTGAGTAATTAGAACCGAGGTGGTGCAAGGAATATCTCTCCAGGGACACTATCTGCTACCCTGTACTGTACAGTACCAGCTCAAGCTATCCCTGCGGCGCTCATTGTCAAGTAAAAGCAACCTTGCACTTCTTCCGACACTCGGGGAAAATACCCCTTCACCCATCCTAGCTGTCAACTTATGTTTGGTGATTCTAGAGTTGGCGGGCAGTATATGGTCTTGTTCTCAAGCCTCGCAACCCCACTTTTATTTGACGGCGGCAGCTTGTCTCGAAAGGGTTATATCAAGGCCGCTAGAGTATAGCACCCGACTGGAGTATCGCCGGCTGGTTTACCAGAAAAAAAACCCGACTCTTTAATCGGAGCTTCTGGCAAGCCAGCAAGAGATACCGAGTACTGCCCCCTTAGTAGTAGGCTATGGTATATGTATCGAAGGCAAATGCCGTACCGTACAGCCACCCTCGCAAAGCTCTCATACCCTCCACCCCTGCCTCGAGAACAATACCTACTAACAACAGCGGAACAGCAAGAGCCTTTTAGATAACCGTCCCCGGACGTGCCCCTAGGGACATTGTGAACCTTTGCCACAATTTGTTTTACCGAACAATGGAAGGAGAGGGATAGCGAGGCGCCTCCCAGGGCTAGTAGGACTTGGAAGAGTATCGGAACTTTGCGGGAGCGGCTGTACTGTACATACGGGATATCAAAAGCTCTTGCCTTCGAGACCATCCAACCGGATCTCTCTATCCACCTCCGACAACCGTAAGGTTATTCACCGACACCACCAACATCATAGTCCCGAGCGATGGTTGGGTAACTGGATCTGATATGCTTGGGCACCTCGGTTTCAGCCACATACCACGCTTCCTCCGTGATGCATGAGGTCAAGTGCCCAGTCTACGGAATCATCCATTGGCTGTGGCAGCATGTAGACCCAATGTCCGAGCGGTAAAGGGATTGGGCTGTGATATCGCACTCGTACTAGTAACGTGCGATGAGTACAATCAATTTGATATTGCCGTGCAAGCAGTGTATGGTGCAGTAGCAGGGGGCGTAAGATGAGGTACTCAGGTACATGAGCTTGGGGAACCTGTGCCCATCGCTCCTCAGTTTTCAGTAGGATGGATCGATGAAAAAATGTGGAACGATGAAAACCTTTTTGTGTCCTTTCAAAAGTTGCTATCCCGATCCCAATGGGGAATTACCATGCCAGCCCCGAACCATCCCCTTCTCACCATATCCAACCTGCCACACTCACCAGCCATAGAATGCCTTCTCCTCCCTCCCTCCCTCCCTCTCTCCGAAGCTCACGTTACCTCTACCTCCCCAACCACCTTCATTTCCATCTACCGGTAATGCTTTCGGCAAAAGTAATCATTTCCACTAAAAGAAGGAAAAAACCCTATCCCTTAGTCAATCGGCTAAGCTTAAACAGGACACCTAAAACGCGCCACCTCCACCGGTAGACTGCAGCGCGAGATGTTGACCACTGCGAAATTTCCGATGCTTATTGTAAGCATAACGGGTATCATAACTTGAGAGAAAAAAGGCCGAGGTCATGATACGAGTAGAAAAGGAGTACAACGCCATAATTTGAAACAAAGAGATACACCATCGTGTGAGAAAAATGGGGTGTGGTGGTTTTTGTTACTATTGATAGTTTGGTATTATAGACTCATTTTTCTGCCAGCGCGCCAGTGACGGGCTCCCTTTAGACGGACCACGGAGTAGAGGGGTGGAAAACGGCCGAGGGGATTCAAAAGGGGGGGCTCAAACGAAGGGCCCTTTTTTTTTTTGGAAAAAAAAAAAAAGTTATTTCTGGAAAGTAAGTACGGCATTTCATTAGAATCAGCAATTGGTGCTGTCTCGTATCCAACACTGGTACCTGTATGCGACGAAATAAATAGGATGCTACTCGAGTACTGTACTTTAGAGGCCGAGGAAAGGAGCATCCCGAGGACCTCATGGCTTAAACCCTAATACGACCCCAATTAAAGCCGAAACGGATATCCCAAACTTTGCTCCTCGGCCGTACTGTACTAATACGGTTACGATATCTCCGACAAGCCCTGGTGAAGGTGTAAGTTAAGCTTGGATGTCGAACGGTGCTTCCGGGATATTAACCCCACTTGAGATTGGTGTACCGGCGACTCCACTTGTACTCAGTACTTGTACTATCCTCGCAGCCGCTTGTTTGCGCTCGATCGGTCCAGGAACGATCGACGGTTTTTTTTTTGGAGGGGGGCAAATAGTAGCGGATTTCTCCACCCCTACTAAGGCAAGATATGTAAAAGTACCGCGCTCAATGACCAGTCAATTAAGTCCAGTGATGAACAATACATAATTAGATATGATACCATGTGCTTAACCAGATGAAGGGCGCCCTACCCTGCGCCCATCAATGCGTGTCCAGGTGGTGCACCATTGCACCAAGTCGGACTTCTTATCCTACTAAACAGAATGCAATACCGATAGTCCCACTCAAGCTGCAAGTGAACCAAAACTGCGACACCGTTTCAAAAATGTTTCTAAAGTGGGCGGCCGCCGCGTGGTTCGCCTCTCTTCAGATAATTGGACCTGCATCTGCCAGCTCATTTGTGGGCAGAATAACCTCAATTCCATGTGCCCGTACCAAATTGACCATCTCATCTCATCCCAACGGTACCCAATTTATTATGTAGGATGCTTGTGTTTCGCGTTTCTCACGCGATCGAGCAATTATTGGGTGGAAAAAAATGTTGAGTCGAGTCCCACCTTTCACCGACCTGGTGCAACAATCGGCAATTAATCAATCCCAGAGGGTTGGTGTATGGTAGACCAGATAACCGTAGTGCATGGTTACTGCAAGGTTACAAATTAATGGTAACAGTATTATCAGATAACCCCCCCCCCTTTTTTTCCTCTTTTTTTTTTTGGTTGCCTGAGGCCTGATTGGAACTTGATTTTTTGAGTGATTATAAATTTATGACACTGGTGCGAATAAAGGTACAAAAACCTGAGGCTTAAAGGTCGCGACCGTTGTGCACCGGCAACTACTTTTGATACCTCCGGATTGCTCTCGTGATGTTAAATCTCAATCTGAGATCTGGCCTTTTTTCAAACACCGCCCCAGCCTTAGGCTAGGATTGCGTTCGTCGAGGTGATATCGCATCCACAATCCAAGGCTGCACCGGTACCTTTCTCAGCAAGATAAGGGCGCAAAACGGTGAACCGTGCACGGACCGCAAAAGCTCGTGAGGCTTAAAGAGAAAACCCGAAGATCATAATATCTGTATTGTATCGCGTGAGCTGAGCTCACCCCTCCCCCTTGAGACAAGCATCAGTCAATTGGTCAAAAAGATTGAGCCTTGTGCAGAATTTTCCTTCATCAGAAGCCTCCAAAACCCCAGTCAACATGAGCTTCCCCTGCAGCCATGGTGGAGAGTCCAGCATCACGTTTTACCTACTACTCGAGTACGGTGGGGTGAGCGACATGATGTTGCTATTCCGATTGGGAAACCCAGGCGAGTGCTCCCCATGACCCCACTCGGCCTCCACCTTGTGCCCCCCAGATAATTGGACGCCCTAGCCAATGCACACCGCAGGGCCCGATGCTTTGGGTACTATAAGGGGCTGAAAAAAAAAAAAAAAAATCCATTTTATTTGATTTTGAAACGAAAATGTTTTAAAAGTCGGGGAAAAAAAGGCAATCTCTATTGCGGGACCTTAATTCTGTTTTTTTTTTCCCAATAAAACTCGCCACCCAACAAAACCTTGTGGGCAGTGAAGTGGGGTTGGCGAATGTTTCAGCACCATAATGAACCTATTTTCTCCCTCCTCTTATCAGTATCACAGGTGCCTCATCGCGTAACCACCGGAGGTGGGAGGTGGGGGTGGGGAGGAGTGGAGTTTCCTTCTCTCTCTCTCTCTTTCTTTTCTTCACTATCGAGCGCACTTTGTACAGTCGCAGTCCCATTCGGAGAGTTTTGGCACCTTTCCAAGTACAGTACCCCCAGCTCTTGGAAACGCTTTTCTAGCCTTCTCCTTCGCATTATTGAGTGGAACGAATTGTTATAAATGTCTGCAATATCCTCAGAGGCATATACAAAAATAACTACCCAAAAGGCTCTTGCTATCTCTTCCCCACTAATAAGTATATTCGTTGAGGTATAAGGGAGGGGGGCAAGAACTTTACGAATGGGACGGTATATTCTCGCTCTCATCTCCACTCGCTCCCGTGCCAAAGTGTCGGGTGCTCTGGAATACCGGTACAGTACACCTTGCAGAAAGGCAGGTGTGCGTAGCTTCCTTCATGCCCGTGCCTTAGTAAACGCACCCCCCCCCCCCCGACCCCACTCGTTCTGCCCACCCTGCAGTAAAAGTGCGCTCACGAGTCTGAAAACCCAATCCCAATCGAGGCGGTGCATGGCGCTTTCCCCGTTGGCCAATTTGAAGCACGGTTGCACTGAGGGGCGCGCTCAATTTGCGGTCTCAGGCACCGTAAGGCTGGACGGGGCCGTGATCGCTTCCCACATGATCGTATCGCACGGTAGGCAGAACGCCTGAATGCATGCCGAACCGCACTTGGGCACCCCAGAAGGTGACTGATCTTCTGGCTCAGTATGTCAAAAGTGCCTTTTTACGTGACAGCTGATTAACACTTCACACCTTTGACATCATAAACGTGGTCAAAATTCTCCTCCAGTCAACTCCCACGGAGGGTTGTCCGCCATATCTTGGTATTGTCATTTCGCCAATCAGACCAATCTCTCCAATGTGGGCGGACGGAATTGCACCCGGAACCCCCACACCGGTGGTTCTCGGACCTACCGAAACCTGTTGGTCCCCCGTTGTGCCTTATCACAACATCGCGCAAAACCACACAGAAAAAAAAAGGGGGGGGGAGGGATGAACATGAGCAACGACCGGTATGCCCATTGTGTAAAAACCCTCATGAATTCCCACAAAATCATATATGTTCAAGTGCGGTGGCTGAGAATCCAGGGATCTGTGTTTCACCGCCCATGCTCTCGATGGAACCCCTCTCCACATGGCCCATCGTGTAGAAGAGCTCGGAAATTTAGAATTTGGACAGCTCCTTTGAAAAGGCACTTGAAAAATCTCCGGTATCAGACCAACCGATTCTCCCAAATCTCTATACTTTTATCGAAAATCGGGGCATTTTACCGAGCAAAAAACCAAAAACACCGTAATCGAGCAACCTCTAGTAATTCTGTAAAACTAGGAAGAAAAAATCATGTCCAGTGTAAAATGCGCGACCTGCTACTAAAGACAAGTCTGTGTGTGCTTGTGTGATTTGATTGTATNGGGGGGAGGGAGGGAGTTGATAGGGGGTTGGAAACCCGGATTCGCGATGACTGTTATTTGATACGGCCATCTATTACGGAATCCTAAATCACCACCCCCCCCCTACCCCTAGTCCGAAGACCCCATTCACAGGCCCTGCTCCCGGGCCAAAATACATTTCCGAATGGCGAGGTATCAAGAGAGCCACGGCCGGTTGGAATTCCCCCGAAGTTCACCAGCGCTCACTCACCAGTAGTTGGCCCTCCCTTATATCAATCCCCCACTATTAAGAGATTCCCCTAGAGGGCGAAAATCCATATATTCTATCAATATGCAATTACTCTCAACCATCCTCACCCTATCACTCGGTACACCCGCTGTCTCGGCGGCAGGGACGACACCTTCCCGTCCGCCACCGGCACGACAAGTCTCCCGGAGCGAATTACCGTAAGGAGAAGTTATGACTGTCAAACGTACCGCGACGGCCGCAGCAGTCACCCCTTCCCGCCTATGCCCACTAAAAGCATCTATCAGGCGGTGACTAAGGTGGGCAAGCGGAAGACAGAGATAGAAACGCCGTCTTCGTCGCCGAGGACGCGGAGTTTCCCCAGAATGACATCATTTACGCAAACAAGGGCGGAGATATGCAACTGCGCCTGTTCATGCACTGCCCGGAACCGTGGTGGTGGTAGTGGTCTATGAGGATGCCTTAGCAATCGAGCAGACCTCCGGAACGCCTATGCCATCGGTCGCAGGGTGCGGAACATCAATGACGAGATCGCCTAGCACAATAGCGGCGGGGCTCCTCAGCGTGATGGACTTTTTAGCACAAAACTTTGGGAAACTATATTATAAGAGGCGCTGAAATTGTGATGAGGCTCATGAGAGACATGCTTTTCCCGATGGAGCGGTTGCCGAGGAGGGCTCTACGCTTGCGGGGGTTAATCCGGATTATGGGGATGTGTTGCGCTCTAACTAGCACGGGCTTGTTTGATTTGGCGGCGGGGGAGCTGACGATGGCTGTGCCAGATACCGCTAGGTACTGCTATGGGTGCCTGCGCCTGTGGAGTCAACGGTCTCTGCGCAGGGTATGAGGTAACCGCGCACCCGATGGACCGGAGGAGCTCGGATGAGGGGGCCGAGTGCATGGTAAGTCCTGTTATCCTTGCAGCCCCAGATTCGAAGGCTAAGGACGACCCAAAGTGCCTCATCCACGAGACACGATATCATCATCACCACACGTGAATCTGTGAGATGAGGGGATCCCGAGTGAGATAGGGTGNGTTCAGGGACCTGCAGGTTGAGCTATAACCAAAAAAAAGTCCATTTTATTTGATTTTGAAACGAAAATGTTTTAAAAGTCGGGGAAAAAAAGGCAATCTCTATTGCGGGACCTTAATTCTGTTTTTTTTTTCCCAATAAAACTCGCCACCCAACAAAACCTTGTGGGCAGTGAAGTGGGGTTGGCGAATGTTTCAGCACCATAATGAACCTATTTTCTCCCTCCTCTTATCAGTATCACAGGTGCCTCATCGCGTAACCACCGGAGGTGGGAGGTGGGGGTGGGGAGGAGTGGAGTTTCCTTCTCTCTCTCTCTCTTTCTTTTCTTCACTATCGAGCGCACTTTGTACAGTCGCAGTCCCATTCGGAGAGTTTTGGCACCTTTCCAAGTACAGTACCCCCAGCTCTTGGAAACGCTTTTCTAGCCTTCTCCTTCGCATTATTGAGTGGAACGAATTGTTATAAATGTCTGCAATATCCTCAGAGGCATATACAAAAATAACTACCCAAAAGGCTCTTGCTATCTCTTCCCCACTAATAAGTATATTCGTTGAGGTATAAGGGAGGGGGGCAAGAACTTTACGAATGGGACGGTATATTCTCGCTCTCATCTCCACTCGCTCCCGTGCCAAAGTGTCGGGTGCTCTGGAATACCGGTACAGTACACCTTGCAGAAAGGCAGGTGTGCGTAGCTTCCTTCATGCCCGTGCCTTAGTAAACGCACCCCCCCCCCCCCGACCCCACTCGTTCTGCCCACCCTGCAGTAAAAGTGCGCTCACGAGTCTGAAAACCCAATCCCAATCGAGGCGGTGCATGGCGCTTTCCCCGTTGGCCAATTTGAAGCACGGTTGCACTGAGGGGCGCGCTCAATTTGCGGTCTCAGGCACCGTAAGGCTGGACGGGGCCGTGATCGCTTCCCACATGATCGTATCGCACGGTAGGCAGAACGCCTGAATGCATGCCGAACCGCACTTGGGCACCCCAGAAGGTGACTGATCTTCTGGCTCAGTATGTCAAAAGTGCCTTTTTACGTGACAGCTGATTAACACTTCACACCTTTGACATCATAAACGTGGTCAAAATTCTCCTCCAGTCAACTCCCACGGAGGGTTGTCCGCCATATCTTGGTATTGTCATTTCGCCAATCAGACCAATCTCTCCAATGTGGGCGGACGGAATTGCACCCGGAACCCCCACACCGGTGGTTCTCGGACCTACCGAAACCTGTTGGTCCCCCGTTGTGCCTTATCACAACATCGCGCAAAACCACACAGAAAAAAAAAGGGGGGGGGAGGGATGAACATGAGCAACGACCGGTATGCCCATTGTGTAAAAACCCTCATGAATTCCCACAAAATCATATATGTTCAAGTGCGGTGGCTGAGAATCCAGGGATCTGTGTTTCACCGCCCATGCTCTCGATGGAACCCCTCTCCACATGGCCCATCGTGTAGAAGAGCTCGGAAATTTAGAATTTGGACAGCTCCTTTGAAAAGGCACTTGAAAAATCTCCGGTATCAGACCAACCGATTCTCCCAAATCTCTATACTTTTATCGAAAATCGGGGCATTTTACCGAGCAAAAAAACCAAAAAACACCGTAATCGAGCAACCTCTAGTAATTCTGTAAAACTAGGAAGAAAAAAATCATGTCCAGTGTAAAATGCGCGACCTGCTACTAAAGACAAGTCTGTGTGTGCTTGTGTGATTTGATTGTATGATACTGTTTTTTTTTGCTAATTCCTTCCATTGATTCGATTGAATGCTGTACTCGAGTACAGTACCCTAACCGAACTATACAGTGTCATACGAGTGCTACTGTATGATACCGTAGTCCTCTACGCGAACTGTGCTCGTACAACATCCGGGCAATCCTTCTCCTTGGTATCGTAGCAAGCACTACCGGTACCGTACTGTAGTTTACTTGTACAGTACCTTACTGACGATCTCCCTTCCGCCGTGGATCCATGCGTCTCCTGTCGCATCCACAAGCTTCATAGCACACACACATCAGTTCCAAAAAGCTGACGCGAGAAGCTGGGCATGGCAGTACAAGTACGGGCTTGTAAGCGTGTCCCCCGGTAAGACGTTTATTCACAGGTGCGGTGGTAAATTTGGGAAGCCCCTGCCATGGAACACCGGGGATTGCGACTCGGTATTTGGTGGAACCAAGTTGCTGGAGGGGGTGTCTATCGATACGAGCACTAGTACAGTGTGAATGTAGTCTACCGGGTTCCAGAGGCCGTATCACGCAAGAATTGCTTATTGCGTGACCTCGGAGGCGAGGGTGGTCGAGTCCGGGCTTACCGTAAGACATTCCGGGGTTTCTTGGGTACAGTACACTTACCCTTGGAGCCGGGGCGGATTAAGTTACCGTTAATTGTTGCTATGATAAAGTACTAGGACAAAAGGGATCGTCCGATGCCTTTTTTACAGCAAAACTGCCCGTCTTCACCACCCTCTCTCATTGTGCAATGTCTATGAGACTCTGCGCAAAATTGTCCATGTATTAGTAAACCTGTAGATAACATGATGAATATTACAGAATCCTGAAATATTATAAAATGATGGAGAAAAGGTTG
>PYWC01000009.1:954176-996780 GCA_003182015.1 Tuber magnatum | reverse complement strand
AAAAAAAAAAAAAAAAGGAAAAAAAGAAAAGAAAGAAAGAAATGTCATACCAAAAGCTTTCCCTACAGTAGCCATAAAGTTGGAGGAGAAAAAGAAAAAGAAGAAAAATCAATAACCTCCCCACCTTTCTTCCTTCCCCTTTCCCCTCCGTTCTCTCGTCGCCATCGTCCTTCCTATCATAGTCCATCCATAACCCCCGCCGCCGCCGATTCCACTGGTACTGTACTCGAGTACTGTACTGCACGTGATGATCTCGACCCTCTCCCATGAACCCTACCCACTGTTACTTCCGCAGTTTGATACTTGTCCACGTTTAAATTATTCCTTCCTTCCCCCCCTCTGATGGATCAGGAATACCGATATTCCAACCGCGGCTCGCCGTCAAACTTTAACCCACAGTAAGAAAGAAAGAAAGAAAGAAAGGAACGACGTACGAATAGGTAATAATAGTTATAAAATCCCCCAAATTGTTTTACCACCGGAGCCCTTTTTTTTTTTTTTAAATTTAAAATTTTAATTTTCCCCCCATCTTGTGCAATTCAGTCAGTCATTCAGTCACTCCTTTCCCTCCCTTCCTTTCTTCCTTCCTCCCTTCTCACCGCAATGTGCACACCACAACAAAAACCACTCTCCGTTCGCCTCAATCCGAGTGATAACCCCCCTTCCCTTCCCTCCCTCTCCCCCCGTTCCCCAACGCACCCACTAGTCGAGGCGATCGAAAGAGCAAAATAAAATAAAAAAGCCACCACCTTACGGCAAAGTGAAACCAAACTTTGTCCACCGTGCTTCCGTTTTCCTACTCGAGTACAGTACGATGCAGTTGGAGTTAGACTACTTTTCTACACTCCCCGATACAGCCTATCGTCCATCACTCCCATTCGATTCGATTCGTTCACTCGCAGCGATGTATGATACCGTTACCGTAGGCTATGTATGTACGAGTACTGTATACTGTACTGTACTGTACAGTACCTGTAGCGTATCGCTTGCTCGCTGTCTGTCCGACTTGCGCGCGCAAATCAAGTTTTGTGGTGCACCTATCATACTTGGAAGGAAATAAATAGATAAATAAATCTGAGACCCGTTGGGTGCAAGTATGGTAGTTAACTGGTACAAAGTACTGTGCTCGAGTATGATACACACGGTCGAAGACCCATCCATGAATGGAATAATGACCAACCGTGAAAGACCCACGACGACCTGTTCGGTTGGCCGGGGCTGGTACTGGGCTGGGCTTGAACTCGTTGGTTGGTTGGTTGGTTTTGTTTGTTGGGGCCGTTGCCATAAATTACCCCATCTACCCACCGTATCCCAAAAAAGGATGATGATGATGATGATGATGATGGATGGATGGATCGAAGGAACGGACAGACCGACGGACTGGAGAGGGACGGGGACGGACAAATTGGCGGTTGGTCGAGCAACCGGTTGGCTCGCGCTCTCTCCCCCTCTCCCTCTCTCCCCCTCTCCCTCTCTCCCTCTCTCCCTCTCTCCCTCTCTTTCTCTCTTTCTCTCTTTCTCTCGTGTGCGCGCTCGCTCGCTCGCTCGCACAACCCCAACCTAACTCGTACTGCGCGCTGTGCTCACCTGCAGCTTACGTCCTGAACATCCTCCCTCCTTCCCTCCTCCCAGAGGGACCTGAGAATGACAGCAGTACTCTATTTAATTTAAATCCCCCTCCCCCTCCCCCAATTATATCATATCATACATAACACTGTACAATTTCCAAGTCACCTAGCGGACCTAACGTATCGTGTATTGTGGGTACGGTAGCGTATCGCGCACGTTTTACTGCTTCTCTCCGCGATACTTTCCCTGTACCGGTACTCGTATTGTACTCTAGCACTCTATCGTGTCGCTTCTTCCCTTTTTTCTGTGGCCAAGTTTTGAACGAGCTGTGTGAGTCCGTGTGTACTGGATGCGTGAGTGGTGGTGGGTGGGTGGGTGAGCGATTGGGCAAAAGTGTGCGTCTGATCGTGTATCATTACTGCGAGTTTAATCCTCTTCTTACCGTCTCTATGCGAACATGTGCAAGGCAGGCGGCGAAACAGATCTGATATCCTGTGCCCTCCAGTCTTATGGGCTGTGGTTACGGCTACCCCATTTCAGGGCACGGAGCGCCCATGATTGGTCCAATTATCCTTTGAAGAAAAAAAAAGCATATCATACGGTACCCTGCTGTACGCCCTGCCAGTAATAATCATCTGCCTGGGGTAGGTTCGCCGCGAGGCAGACCGTCTGTGTGGGTGTAGGTGAGTGTGTGTGTGTGCAGTGTGTTATCGTGCTCCGAGCTCGATCAGTAAAATGCAACCCATTCCACCGGTGCGCCGATTAAAATCTCACTAAAGTGTCTCTCCCTTTCCCTTCCAGCCCTATCGTATTACGCTGCTATCCAAAGAAATGGGAATAAATGTCATCATTACACGAAAGGAAATTAATCAGGACAATCGAGAGGATGTACAGTACTCGAGTACTCGAGGAAAGGAGAATCGCTGAATGGGGAGAACTCGGAAACAAATTTCGAAGTTCGAGGCCGAAATCACCAGACAGGGGGGGGGGGTGGGGCGGTAGCTCAGAGATCTCATCATATCATATCCATGTGCCAGAAACTCCATAACACGTAACCCTCGAACCGGACGTGACTCAAAACACATACGGTACGGTATTTTCGTAGCCTTGTGCTCGCATGATTATTGCTCTGGGGAAAAAGAGTGGGCCAAATGAGAGAGAAAGAGAAAGAGAGAGAGGGAGTCTGGAGAGAAAGAATGAAGAAGAAAAAAGCTGTGGTAAAAGCAAGTGATACGTGCCCCCAAAACAAGACGACTTTGAAGAAATAAACGTGGAGCAAACATGGAAAACCCCATCAGAAAACCAGCTCCGCCGAATGGTGACCTTCACACTCCTAAAAACAGTTTACAAAAGAAAACTAAAATAGAAACGACTTTTAACTATTTGTGCCCCCCTTGAGATATCAATCCGTAAAGAAACCACCAAGTGTTCAATGACATTATCACTACACAGGCGTGAAATACTCGCCAAATCACTCGGAAACAATCACGATGTTGTATATGCCACGTTTAGGAAGTCGTCTGTGGGGTCAACAGCCGTAACTACTGTCCCAGTAATTCCGAGATCATTCTGCTGGAGTTGGGGATAGAAATTGTATGTGTTTGCGTGTGCAACTGTCTGCGAGTGAACCTGCCCATGGGCACCTTGGACCTGCCCCGATGCATGCCCGTATGCAAAGTATTGTGGTTGCTGCTGCATTTGCTGTTGATGTATGAGAGGGCTGCGGTGCTGTGGGTACTGCAAACCAGGCTGAGGCGGAGGCGAAACATTAATGTATCTGCCGGCTTGGGTTGGTATTCGCTGCGGTGTCGTTACCCCTGAGCTTGTTGGGGTGTGCTGTTGCTGTTGCTGTGGACTTAATGATGAATAGATATCGCGGCCAGCATTATTTGGAAAATCAAATTCACCGTTAGTCCCCATTGCTAGCTGCTGCTGCTGAATTTGCAGGTTCTGTTCTGGACTAAAGTTATGAGGACTAACGAACTGCGAGGCCCTCAACGGTGTTTGGATTCCAAATCGATCATCCACGTTGGGTGAGCTACGTGGAGGGGTGTATTGCAGATGCGCTGGATCCATGTTAAAAGTAGAAGCATCTGGGGAATGGAACTGTGGTGGTATTAAATCACAGTCCCCGCTTCCGGTGAGCTGTCTTTGCGCTGTGTCCGTGGGATCGATATCCATCTCTATATCCGGCTGCTGTATCGGCGGCGGCGGTGGCGGTTTGGAAGGTTCGGGTTTAGACGAAGCGCTGTTTTGTTGAACACGTTTGCTGGCAGCCGATGGCCTGGCACTGGGAGGTACCACTGCATCATCCTTTATCAAGTCCAGCACTGGGAGTGATATTTGCTCCATATGCCTTGCCAAGTGCACTGTCAACTTCTTCCACGTTGGGCATACATTTCCGCAGAACCTGCACTTTTCCTGCGTGGGGTGTTTGGTTGTAACTTGGTGGCAGGAATCAACGATTTGCCAGACCTTTCCAAAGTCCTCTTGTGAGGGCGCGCCCTCGTTCATGCCAGCAGCACCCTTCTTGCCCTTTCTAGCGGCCGCCTTCTGGGCTTTGACTTTGGGTTCCGCCATCTTATGCTCACGAACTAGATGTTGAACGAAATTGTCCTTCCTGTAGCAGGTATGGGTGCAGTCGGGTAGCGTGCAAGTCCACCACTCCAAGTGTCTATGTCGTTCATTTTCATGCCTAACCCAATCGGCTTTCCGCTTGAAGGATTTGGGCTCCGTGCACTCCACAAACGTGCAGGTAAAGGGTTGGACATCTTCATGAACATGCTTAGTCCAATCGGATGGTTTCTGAAACTTCTTCACCTTGAAGCAAATCGGGCACTCAAATTCGGCCGGCAAGCGTAAGACCGGAGGTTGCGGAACTCCCAATGGGAATTGTGTCGCGGTAACTTTGCCTTCGGTCGGAGAGTGCGACCCGTCGCCAACAATCTCATCGGAAGAGTAGGCTGGGAGGCCGTGTTAGCAGAATTCATGTCAGGAATACCATTGGACGATAGGGGTAATTGAACCTTCCCCTTCCACACTTCCTCCGCTTGTATTCCTCTTGTGCCCATTGACGGAAGGGTCGCTACCGGGACCAATTGAGCCAACAGGACCCCTGCACTTAGTCGCATTTCCACATCTCTTCCCGCCCCTGATCGTAGTCAGATGCTTTTGTCTATGTTCGACGAGCTTCTTAAACCTTTTACCCTGCTCGTAGACGACTCTATCGACGAGTTTCGGATGCAATGCTGGTGTGAGGCCACGGACATGCTGAGAGAAGCCCTCGGAATTGGGGGTAATATCGAGTTTTGGCAAAGGTGGTCTGGCTCCGGGGGGGGCGGTATGCTGGTTATTTTGCATGTCATCGTCATCCATATCATTATCGTCATCGTCATCGTAACCATCATGTCGATGTGGGTCCGGAGGGCAAAGCAATTTTGCTGCAGCAGTTCCACGTTTTCGAGATTCTTCCCCAAATGTAAAGTTTCTCCTGGGAGACTCGCTCTCAGCACTCTGGACTGGTGACCCAATGGGGAGAGCTGGCGGCCCTCCGTACTGCCCCAACATGCTGACAATCCCGAAAACTGGCTTTTCCTTCTGCAGTTTCGACGATGATATATCACTCTTGCTTCTTGCCCTCTTCACTGTTTGTGCAATGAATCCTCCGCTTAATGATCGGGTTGGTGGACTGATTATACCAGCTGTGCTCGCAGTGTGCGCTGTATGAGCTGAACTTTGCCCGGCGCCAGCCGCCATGCTAGTTATCTGGGCAATTGCTCCGCCAATATTTTTTGTATCGACTTTCAATGGACTCTTGGGGGCTGCTTTTGCGAAGCTACTCCCTCGTTTCATCGGGGCGAATGCCTGGCTAGCCGTACCCGCGAGCGATGCGGTGGAGTTACCCCTTTTCCTACCTTCCATGCTTAAACCAGTTCCGAGTCTCTCTCTCTCCTTCTCCCGCTCTTTATCGCCCGCATTGCTAAACCCGCGCTTCAATCTCGAGGGTATTGTGCCCCACATGCTGGGTCTTCGCTGGTGATTTAATTGCTTTTCCTTTTCCTTATCTTTATCCCTCCCAAAACTCAAGCTTTTCAGCAACCCATTTGCTAGAAATCTATCGGCGTCGCCAGCACTTAGGCGTCGGGATTTACTCATCTGACTACCAAATGTTGCTACCCGGGATGCCGTCTCGATGTTTTCGGCGTAACGACAGAACTTGATGATTGCCGCGTTTGCGGTGTTGGGTTGGTTCCTTGATGCAATCGCTGCTCCCCTACCGACTTGTGCAACGGTGTCATTCCAAGGATGCGCTGAGTAGAACTGATTTGGTCTTGGGTAATATTGAGGGTCAGTCTCACGGCGTTTTTGCTCCGCTTCTTCTTCTTCTCCTGTCTTCTTCAATTCTGATTCTGAAGGCGGATTTTCGCCCGTGTCCATTGGACCTTGGTCCTCTAATGGGTTGTCCAGGCTACCTTCAACGAATGAAGAAGCCACTGAAGAATCATCGTCTTCGTAATCATAGGCGCCAGGTAGACCTGTATCGTCGCCTTCGTCAAACAGTACTGCTCCTGTCGTCAAGCTACTCTCGCCAGGTTTGACGGAATCGTCTTTACTTTTCGCCGGCACCATTGGTCTTCTTCGGAAATCAGCGAGGCTCCTCGATCGTCCCTTGTCGGCTGGCTTGACAGAAAGATTTGCATTCCTACTAAGCCAGTCTTCAATATCGGCGTTTTTCTCTTCAAGCCCTCGTATTATTTCCTGCTCCTTAAGTGAAAAAGGGAGATCCCCAAGGCCTAATTCAACTTCTCGCCTTGCAGTTGGGTCCAATCCGCCTTTCCAGCTCCCATCTTCTCCTCTATTTACAGTCAGATTGTCCCCACACTGAGCAGCCCCAGTCCCTAAACTCGAAGAAGACCCGGTCGTAGCCTGTGAAGCGGGGGTCGGGTGCATCCCGTTGTCCTGGGGTGTGAACTCCTCCACCTTAACCACCGGCCTTTTGCGGAAATTGCTGTTCACACCTGTAAGGCCGCTGAGATTGCTAGTAGTTAGCCCCGCTGGGCTAGGGGAAACGGTTGGCCGGGGGCTCGGCGGATGGTAAACCCCTAGATTCCCATTCCCAGGAGAAGAATATGGACCAGACAATTGATCCAAAGGGTCAATTCCTTCATCGTAAAGAGCCGTATTTTCATCGGCAAGTGGTGGCATATCAACCTCATCGAAACCCGGTGTTGTATTCACACTATAGCCGGGGCCGAGATCTCGTTCTGGCGATGAGCCGGGGTCAACAACAAAGCTTACGGGGGGTGATAATGTTGACGAGGGATCTTCTGAATAGGTGTGACCCAGGTTATGAGTGTAGTAAGAGTGTTGACTTGCTGCTGGAGAAATTCCACTTCCATTAGTCAGTGAAGGTGAATGGCCTTTATTCGAGAGAGATTGATTGGTGATTGATAGTAATGGGGAGTTCGTGTGAGGATAAGACGCGGGCTGGAGGGAAGGGACTGCCGGCTGTGGGCGCTCAGAGAGATGAGTGCTGCCACTTCCCGATAAGCTGAAGAGGCTTGTATCAAATGGGCCCGGGCCATGTGCGGAGTTTGGCGTTGGGTAGACACTCCGGGAATTCAGCCCATCATTTTTGGTGATTACTGGTGGGGCCCGACTGTGTTGGGGATATGGTGGAGAGGCCATTGTTGTGTCAACTATTCGAGTACTAGATTGTTGTCCGAGCAGTGAATGATTGAGTTTTCCGGAGATGAAAAGATGTGCCGATGGAGGTTGTCGGGATGCTCGGTGCAAAAATAACTATCGCGATGGTGGGGTAGACGTATCGGAAGAGTCAGTGAGGTTGCACAAAGTTTGGATGAGCCGATGGTGGTCTAGGCAGCGCTCTAACCCGATTTCATCTGTTAGCAAATTATTTTTAGCTTAAGAGATGAATAATAGCGAGTCGACAGGCCCTTGGGTCGAACCAAGGGTTTGTCCGGTATGCCGAAAAGACAAGCCGAGACCTACCCTCGCATCACAGGGCTAAAAACCGCCACCCGTGGGCTGAGGGGGAGTTGGAAGTACGGAGGGGGGGGGGAAGAGAATAGAGGATATGGTTAGAGATCTTAAGAAACGCTATGACGAAACCAAAATATATGCTTACCGATTAGGGCATAGAAATCCCAAAAAAGAGCCCTTCTGACCGTTTGAACCCAAGTTTAGCGAAGCTGTGGCTAGCGATGCTAAGAGAGGCGTCCGTCTACCGGCTAACTGGACGATGAACTTCTGCTACTGTGTTTTGCCTCGCAAAGTGGGGACAATCGATTGATGGGTAGAAGAAAGTCTCGGAATGTATTTCATACCAGCGAAGTCACTTTTAAGCCAACACGAAACCCCAGGCCAGAGGAACGCACACGGGCCACGCAGGCCCTAGAGAGTCGTGCAACGTTTGAGACGTTGCCGATACTCTACAACTCGGCAAAATGAAGGAAGGAGGGCGAGGACTTGAGGCACCAAAGTAAATTGCGGGGTTAAATCGTGATGAGGAAGCTCTGCAAGGAGATCGGGGGGATTTCGGGGGAAACAAATCGCCAGGGAGATTATTGGGTTGCGCGGAGTAGTATATAGAGCTTGGTGTTCCAGTGAATTTCTGAACTATGGGGAAAGCCGGCGCAGTAGCGGCGTTGCTTTACGGAATGGCGGAGCGGTATCGTACGGTTTCTCCCTGGAGGTGATATCGACGCACCAAGTATTGATTTAAAAAAATTCTAGGTTCCTGTTGTAGCACCGAGGCGGCCTATCTGTCTTTAGAAATCTTTCTCTGTATCCAGTTGTGCTCAATGTGGTTGGTTGGGGGAGGGGNGGGTGAAAGGGGAGGGGAGAGGAGGAGGGGCTTGGTGCGGTTGAGGATGGCGATGAGTGAAGCGGAATGATGAGTACGTTAGGTTCCGCTTGGCTCAGGTGGGTGAAGCCTGACGCCAGGAGAGAACGAATAAGCTCCAGCAAGGGAAAAGTAGAGAATGAATCAAAGATTATTTTTTTTTTCCAATACCGGTACCCTATCCTCCCCACCAGGCACACGCTTACTCGGAAAACGTAATAAGGAACAAGAGGCAAACGTACTACTCGCAGCACAATGGAGAGAGAGGGGGATCGACAAGGGGAGGTGATGACGATGGATCGTTCACCCTTTCTCTTTTCCGTCCCCTTCGCTTCCTTCACTGCCGCACGGTACCGGCGTATGCGGAATAAAAATAAAAGGCTCGGCAAATTATAATTTATTGGCTGTCGAAATGAAGTACGTTATGGCCAAGGGGATTTCGTAGGAGGTGCGTTCCCGCACGATTGGCCCGGCAGTTCGGGGGGACTCGTGGGAGGGTGAGGGAATGGGCAGATGAATAACGGGGGGTATCAAACAGGGACAGAGAGAGAGAGAGAGAGAGAGAGAACTCTGCGAAGGAATGATGGTTTTGTCAATGCAGGACCTCCGGGACGGTGGGATCGTGCCCGGGGTGCAGGATTGCGGCTCTGGCTTGAGAATTCTCAGCAAATCGTGATACCAGTGGTGGAGGATTGGTGGAGCATGGTAGAGGTACGGTAGGTGGGTGGATGGGGGCGTGATCGCTTGAAGACCAGTTCGGGGAAAAGAAGGAACAGGAGCTTCTCTCTCGGCGCCAACAGAGTGTGCTCAAGACGTATGATGTATGTATCTGGTGTGTGTGTTTGTGTGTATGTATGTAGTCTGCCTTGTATTAAGAGGGATGCTCTGTCGCTGGCCAAGATTTCTGAGTGGGGTGGGGAGCGCTAGGTTGGGCGTGGTGAGGGAGAGGGGAGGGGGTAATGTGGTTTCAGAAGGAGAAGAAGAAGAAGCGTGGGGAGGGGCTGAGGGTGGTAAATGTGGTGTACCCTACCGCAGCTGGTTTAATCTGGCCCAGCTGCAGCGCGGTACCTGTACCGGTATACCGGCAGCAGTAGCAAATACCATCAGTCAATCCGCGTTGCCATCAAGATGGACAGGCAGCCGGGGCAGGCTGACTGACTGGCTGCAAAACACAGCGAGATCGCGGAGTACCGTGTCGCCCCTTACCCATTGGGGATGACTGAACGGCCGCAGCCAGCAATGGGAAAGATCTCTCGGCAGCGTATCATACTTGTGGATACGGTAGTAGTATGCTATACTCGAGTACGAGTATTGCAGGTTTGATTTACTTTTTGTGGCGACCCCATAAAATCTCTTACCCCCGCCCCCGGAGCCGTTGGTCAGACCGTGATGGATTGACTGAAATCTCCTATTGAAGTATCATACTCGTACTCTCCGGGTCCAAGGAGCACTGTTGATCATACATAACGATCCTTACCCGTAGTTTTTTAGCCAGTTGGCGGAATATATGGAAGTTTTTCCCCTTGCTCCAGCGGGAGACGACGGTAGATATGGTAAGCTGTGAGGGGGCCGTCGAGACATAATGGGTGGGGTTCGTTATTAGGCGATTATCTAAAAGCGCAGCAGATCCAATAGGAAGAAGAGCTCTGGTCAGTCCGTTCTCATCATCCCGATCCCGTCCGCTCGAGTATCATATAATACCGCAACCGTAAGCCAAAATCAAATCCTGGCCACGATAAACCGCGAGAAAACTCTCACGGAGCGCTCAGGGTTGGTCTGTAGGGGGTGACCTGAGGCTCTGCGCAAGGTTCCTGTAAAGTTAACCAAGGCATTTTTGGGGAAAAGACATGCGGATTACAATTTCACTATGGTATCATATCATACTTTCTTTTCTCAATGCTCAAGTGTTAGAATAAAGTTAAGTAAATCCCTGAAACCCGAAACGTTAAGATGTCGGTACTTTGCACCGCCGCTCTTCCCGACCGAAGCGAACCTTCACTCAACCCTCGGCTTCCCCGCTCCGCTCAACTGACCAGCCCACCGTAGCTGAACTATAACTAAACTCACAACCTTTCCACGGTCCTCGGGCTGGGCCCTAGCGACGCCTATGCAGCGTGCTGCGATACCGGTATTGTGCAAGTAACTCGTAACCTTGGTCATCCGAACCAGGCATTTTTTATCCCTTCCCCCACAGGGTTTGTCTACTTCCCTTCCGCAGTCATCCGGGAACACAATAACACGAGTCCCCTCATGTTTTTGGAATGTGATACAGGCAGCACCGGTGGCCCAAAAGTGCAACGTTGCGCGATATTCTCCAGCACAGCCTTCGGGTTCCATCGTTAAGCGGAGGTGGTTCCGCGGGCGGCTGTGCGAGAACGCGAGGCGAGATGGCTTGCCGGTATGGGCTGTGTGGGTGGGGTATATGGTATCGTGCTGGGAGTAGACTACACGCGTTGCACAGGCACTGTGATGCAAAATAATGTGAAGATTGTGGCATCTAATGTTGATTAAGCAGGTCCAGCATTGCGGTTGCTGTCATTGTTCGCGAGCAAGCGCGCGGGTCAAAGGTGGTACGTTTGATTGTTGGTCGTTTGATGCTATCGCAAGGGGGAGCCGGGCTCATCTTTAAGGTGTGGCGAATCCTAACTAAACCTGCCGAACGGTCTCCCAACCTGGCCCCAGCAGATCTGAGCACTAACTAATAATGGTAAACTATGCTCAAAACCACTAGGAGGGTCTTTTGCCAAAAACGGGCAGACAGGCTAACTATATCCTGCAGACTGTCGGCATTGACCACTATATATCCCGTTGGTGCTCTGTGGTATTCGTTGCGGTCAGATCCCGTCAATGGGGGTATGATAGTGAGAAGTTATCCTGGGACACATCAGGAGTGGGGAGGGAGACCCAAATACAGATTGGGCACTTCTGGATATATGGTTGTGGGCAGAGGTTTTAAAAAAAGTTTCATGATATGATAGCCCGACGTATATATGACATGATATGATAGGACTTGCTCATATGAGGGCTGTGGTAGTAGGGACTTTGTATATTGGCCCTAACTTCAGGGTAAGAGGCGATACGATCAGGAGACGGAAACTTATCAAAGTTTTGGTTATTCGTGACCTCCAATTATATGATACAAATTTTTCTTCGGCAATGATGGGCCATCCGTTTATGGGGGGGCACGTGAGTTGGTTATGATTTCATTCGTATTGAATTGAACATGCTCGAAAGCTTCCTTTGGAGCAAGAACGTACTGTACATTAACACTAACCCATCAGTATGATACTCGTCTATTTTGTTCTTGTCCGGTTCCGAATCTCCACCCGCTACCGGATCATCCCCGCATGCAATGGCTGCACCCCCAGGCTGGGGAATGTTTCTCATGTATAGTAGGGTACAGTGCCTGAAATCGGGCAGTGGGATAAACGAACAGAGAAAGCCGATTGGTGGTTCATACATTTTGTAGGAAAAATGCCATTTTTCGTAGTCTCACAAATCGGACTTGAATTGTTTAATTAAGACCATATTCTCCTGAATGAAAAAAAAAAAAATCTGACTATTGTGGTAAACATGTTGATATTTACAGGCAAGGCTCTGCCGTCCTATATTCTGTGTGAACCTTTGAAACAGGTGGTTTTACGGTGGGAAAGAAAAAAAGGGACTACCCCACCACAAGCTGCGTTGCGAACTGAAGCTCTTCCACGTGATGAAACTTGCAGCAAGCTACTCCCGTGTGTGTGAATACGATACGGTAGATGGTAGGATAAGAATCCCTAGATCCTCCGCTGTCTGACCTATGTTTCCTTAACAATTCACTCGGGCAGCGATACAGTGAAGATGAGCTGTTGGTGTTCGCTTTTCCCCCTACTTTGGCGCGATTTTTCTGTGTTGCAATGGACGGAATCGCCGACTAACAGTGAGTTGTGTCTAAGAGCTATATAGGTGAAACGGGAACCTCCCCTGCGTAGGCAGTCGAGGTGGGAGTTGGCTGATGGCACGGGGGCAGGCGGGTATATGGGTGGTGTGCGCGGGCCGGGCCAGAGCGGTGCTTTAAAGGATGAGATTTGTACCGGTGATCTGTGCTTGGTCGGCAAGCTTTGAACTGAGGGGTCGAAAAAGTATCTAACTGGGGCGTTTGGCATGTGGGGGTAAAGTAGATGGTAGCAGAGAGACTACGCTAAACAAGCAAGCCGGTTTGAATGTCCCGGCTTAGGGGGCCTGGCAGTAGTTCTCTGTTTCGTATGGTATCATACCATACCAGGTATGATACCCACCATTATTTAAAAAGGCACCTGTCAAAGGTGCATTAATTATACGCAGGTTTCCGGTTAGCTGTAAGGCAAAAGGCTCCCGTTGATCAGCAATGGTTCTATGGGTAAGGGGGCAATTCCATCTCTCCCACGCTGCTTCTATGAGTGCCCTATGAGTGCCCTTAGAAGTATGTGTTTGGGCCACAATTGATTGATAGGTCACCCCGACACCATCTGGACATTGGGGGTTTCGGGATTGCATACGACATTCCGCTCAGGAAATATTCCGAGTGAGTGCTTGTGACCACAACAGCCCCGCTCTGGTCATGACGTGAGATGCAACCAAGGGTTGAATGTGAGGCCCAAGGTTCTCCGCAATTGATCCCCACCTTTGGAGAGTATTGTATTCATGGAGCCGGTGCGGCGACGAGAATGTGATCCCCAAGAAGAAACACACCCGGACACCTCAGCAGCCGATGGTATGCGGACGACTAAACACGGTGGTATTCTCGCAATGAGATCAGGGGCAGGGGTGCGGAAGGTTTCGTGGCCTGTGGTCCGATACTCGCTGTAAGGGTGGCGGTTCAAGCGTGAAAATGCCAACGCTGTTTGTCCGTTTCAAGCAGAGCTATGGTGACAATATTTTGGGACATGCTATGAATATACTAGAGTCAGTGCAGAGTTGGAGGGTTTTGTGCGGGTGCGGATTCCATATTATTGGCAACACTCCGATCGTTGCTGTGCGACAACGGTGACGACAACCCATCCCCACCCACCGCCATGAGCTGCTCCCCTCTGGAATAGTCTGCTAGTGGTAGTATCACAAGAGTGAGGCCCCCTCGCCTACTAGCCGTGATCTGTGCAGCAGTCATCACGGAAAACAGTAGTCACCCTTAGTAAACAGTTAGTTGGTGTACCGGTGTGCGGCGGTCCTACAGCACTGGTCCACGAACCTCTTCCGGTCCACGGTATCATATTAGGTCGCATGACCCTCTTGTTCGATGTTTCATGGGAGAGTAATTTTCATCGCGGATGGGAAAATCCCTTTCATTGACCCCCCCCCCCGGTCTTGGAAACTTTTCTCATGCTTTGCGTCGGGTGGGCCAGGCCCATTTGACACCCCTTTCCTTCCAATTTCCTCCATGGCGTGACGTGTGTGCTGGCCCGGGTTTCCGTGACGAAACACAAGCCTCATCGCATTTGTTTACACCCGTACTAGAGAACTGTACACCACTTTCGAGTGATATTATGTGAACCTTAGTGTAGCTTCAGGAACGCTTTCCCTAGATTGAGTTTACCTCCACTGCTAAGCCTTCGAACACGAGGCTGGGTACACGGATAGTCTAACCCCTTGCGGTGCCTTACCGGGGCCCGTGTACAGCACGAGTAGATAAATTGGTCCAACACCACGGTATGAGAGTGGCAAGTAATTAGCAGAAAGAGGTCTGTGATGGACAACACTCCACCGCCAGAAAAGAAAAAAAAATCCTCCAAAGCGAAGCCCTTTGCCGATCGCAACCATTTATGAGTGACATCCTGTGAGGATATCATGTGTGACGTCAGCAAGCATCCGATAGCACTACGAGTATGATAGACTCTAACCCGACAGAAACTCTTCTATCTCAACAAACAAACCGACCGATACCCACAACGGCAGCCCGACCCCAATGAGATAGACTCCGCAAATCCTATATCATATTTACCAATTTACCGGTATCATGCTCGTGTGACATATCCCCGAGTATCTAGCCATCTCCGCTCAGGGCCCTCTATCCTTGTCAAGTCTGGTGCAGCGCACTTCCTCCAACCGAAAGCGTGGGGGAAAAATTTAGTAAATAAATAAGATAGAAATAAAGCGAAGGAGGGTGGAATAAGACAAGGTAAGGCAAATAACAGGCTTAACTTGTCCAAAAGCTGGCCTTATTCGCATTTGCATTGCCGCGTCAGCACCCTGTTTTCTTACTCGTGGCCGAACTAACAACGGACCATCACACTCTTGCCTATCCACCATGAAACGGCAATACCCTCCATGGCAGAAGCAACAACAATGCTCGGAAACGACCTCATAGCGTCCTATGAAGTTGACTACAAACTACTGAAAACCATCATCGACCGAAAACTCGACCATGTACGGGACTTATGTGGCGAGCCCAGGAAGGCCATCATGAAGGAGATTGAAAGGGCGATTGATGATGCCGACGAGATTGTAGGATTTCCTGCCCACCCACCCACCCATTTCTTTGTTTGTTTACCTCCCATTCCCCGTCACGACACTTGCATAAACTGACCATCATATGATAACATAGCTTGCACAAATCAGCGAGGAAGGGAGGGTGCTACAAGGTGTGCAGCGCGGAAGGCTTAGGATTCGGCTGAGGGGGTACGTTCGGGATATGGATGCCGTGCGTAGGGCTCTGGCGGTGGTGCGTGCCACGGTGCCCGGGAGGAGACGGGGGAATTTCGATCAGGAGGGGGAGGAGGATGCTACGGACGTGTGGGCACAGGAACGAGCGAGGGACCGGGCGAAGGACCGGAGAAGGGGTAGTGGTGTTGGTGGTAGTCATGCGGACCTTGAGAGCGGGGTCCTCGGTGGGCGAGTTGGAGTGGGGCATGGGGGCCAGGCCGAAAATGTTCGAGGGGCCAGTGAGAGCGAGTATACTGAAGGTGCATGTGCTGGCGATAACGAAGAAAGACTGGGCTTTATTAGAAGGTCCTTGCTCCCCTTCCCTGCCTTTGCACTCCCGGTACGGCCCGCGATGCTGAAACTGAAACAAAAAAAAACATAGGCTTGCTATTGGGCGAAGGATAGCAATCGTCATCGTCTCGATATTAGCAATGTTTATCCTAATAAACATTTCTTCGCATATTAGACGGCCCTTATTCCACTTCGTCATGGGTTAGGGTTTACCTCCCACGGCCTCATTTCATTCGTCAATCTCATATTCGTAGAACCTTGTTGGGCCCTCTTTTTTGGACCAGGAGAGTGGCAATTTGTGTAGGAATCGAGTTCATGAATAGAGGAAATTTTTTCCTCTCGGGAGGATATGATAGGTTGCGTTGTTTGTGGGCGGGGTTAGGGCCAGAGTGAGAGTGACACGTAGGCGTATTCACAATATATCACTCGGTATCTCTCTACTTTTTACAGCACCAGTTTCTTGTTTGTTTGAGGTCCGGGTTTTTTCTTTCCTTTTCGTTTAAGATAGGCGGTAAAAGGTTTGGAGGATATGTAGGGGGGGTTACTCTAGTAATTGAATTATGATATGTATTATCTTGCAGACTGTGTCCGATTACCCTCGGTCATGTGGTTCTAGGTTTCGTCCCTTCACGCCCGATAGTGAATTATGACATGGGGTAACTATTTGCGGAGAAGCTTTTGCTGGAAAGATGGTATGATAGTAACCAGGAGGAGCTGCAGAGATGGTGAATACCGTGTATGCACTCTCCAAGTAGAAGTCCTTGGTAAACCGGCTGCATGGTATCTTGAGAAAGTAAGGTATCGGTGGTAAGGGAACAGGAGGTGCAGATGCAACTGCAACAGGGGAGCAGGCAAGGTTATGTTTTCTTCTGCTCATGAACCAAAGAGACTTTAGGCTATTGCATCTCGATGTCTTGTGAGAGGGAAAATTAAAACAGGCCAGACCCGTGAGAACATGTGGATGCCTCTCAAAGGGAATGAAAAGGGGGGGGGTATGGCGTAGGGCGGTAGCAATGAGCCCATTCATACACTATGTCAATAATTCGCACACTAGTCATTTTTTCTCTGTACAATGGCCTACAGGCGCCAAAGGCTGTTTAGGTCAGTTTACACACGGGATCACTCGTACCTTCAAGGGATTTAATAACGGTTATCTTAGGTAAGGGTTCCAATGCCGTAACCTTCCCTCGTAGATCCCCCCAATGCCGCGAACTACCTGCATGTCTGTGATAGATTGAAATCAAGTTTAGGGGTCCCCCTTCGGTGATATTCTGGGACTAGGAGGGTTTTCACCACCAATGTGGAGAGGGTCAAATAGATACTTGCCGTGATAGAAGGATCCAGTGCGTATTGTTTGATTTTATGATGTCAGGATTTTTTTTATATGCACTCCTTCTTGGGTTAGCTTAGCTAGCGAGGGGGGAAACCCCCGGCTTCGGGGCATCTGTTGATAATACGGCAATGAAAAAACACAGAATTGGAGCTGATATGATATCTTCAACTCTTAACCTAAATTATCTCTTGCTCCATGTAGGGTAAGAGAAGAGAGGTGGTTCCTCCTTCGAGGCATCCTGAACCACTCGATGCTCCCAGAATGATAAACTGGAACCTTGTGGGTTAGCATTGGTAGACTGGCCTCTAGGAAATTCGGTATTTTCTGGAATAATCGAGTGAGAATCAATGAGTCGCTCGTCATGCTAGAATAGATGAAGGGCTAGTGGGGCGGGGTTCCGAGTGATAGCTAGGGGGAAAAGGAAGACGTCCTCTAAGTTACGGCGCCCGTAGCATATATTTGTGTGCTAACAGGCATTTATTGAATTATCATAGTTGACCGTGTTAATACAGGGTTAGAAGGGTCTAAATATATATATATGTTGGCGAAAAGTTATTGCTTATGATACTTCCTTGCCAAGTGGTACAATTGCCAGGGCGATTCGAAGTAATACGTAAATATAATATAATTGTACTGCTTTAAACATTCCCTTTACAGCCTTCTGCGTAGTTGCTCGTTACGGCTTTGTGCAGGTATTGGCATTTCTATGATACCGGCGATTGCATCTCCAAAATCCCCGTGCTGGATAACGCCGTAGACCGGGTGAAGTATAAAACAACTCCAGCACGTGGAGAGAAGCCAAAAACCGGCACTTCCGCGCCCAGCGCACCACCTACCTCCCCGCGAGCCCCAAGAAGAGAGACCACCCTGGGGCGACTAATAAATACCACAGCGGCACAGCGGGAGGAACAGCTCCGAACTTCGGCATTATGTGAGAAAGGTATGGCTAAAAACTTGGCCATCTTGTTCGTCTCTCCTTGCTCCTCGAGCTGAACAAATGGTAAAGATAGGAGTATATTCAAACATAATAAAAGCATTCTGATCCTACTATTGATCACCACACCTATCCCTCCCTACTCCACCATACACTCCCGCGATAACAGTGGAAAGGCATGTATTGAGAACTTTCTCCATAAATCACTAGGGCTCAGGAACAATCCACGACATTTCACCGTCCTTCTTCATGCTCTAGCAGCCAGAGAATTTACTGTGTATGATACCATATAAAAATTTCTCTACAAAATACACCTCTAGCTAACCTCATATACCTCTCCTGTGCCGAGGGCTTCCAACCCACCAGTCGTATACCCTCAGGCTAAGAGGATTCTTGGAGCAATTAAGCTATTATCACACTTTTCCTCACAATTTCCACTAATACACAGCGAGGGAGTTTTGACAGTTTTCCCCGGCCTTGGAAAATTTGTGGTTAGACACAATGCTACCTAATAGTCGGTTAGTGAAACAGGAGAGCAACCAACTATTATCTTTCGATCTAATTTATCTATCATACCTCTATTGCTTTAAAGCCCTCACTGACGCCGGAGCAGTTCTTGAGAGACAAGCCTAAATACCGGAAGAGGCAACGAACAGAAGTGTACCGCGAACAATGCCCCGAAATCTGGTCGCGAGGTAGCAAATTCCCAGGGCTATTCGTTGTTAAATCCTCTCAGTTGTCCCCTCTATTAGTTATAACATGAAAGCTTTGAGCTGCGCAATTGTACAGGTAGAGCGTTGGGTAGGCAAGGCCCCCCGACACAGCGCAGCCGGTGGGTTTGAAATGCCTGATTATGATACCATCACGACACACTGCGGGCTGGTGCAATACTGCGCTACAAGGGGTCCAGTGCTGAGGGTCCCGTTCCCCGCAAACTTTTAGCGCTCACTAGATATTCACTCAGGTCCGACCGCATTTATGTCATCACCTCTATCACTGCAATTAGTCCAGCGCTAGGGGCAGCTTGTCCGCAGTTAGCCCTCTCGGCCTAACCATAACTAGGGGCTCGTAGGGGAAAAGCCGGGATATAATTTAGTGGCAGTATTCTTGAGTTTTGAGTGATTTTTTGGCCATGGGATGGGGGCTTGAGGACTTTTCAATACTGCTATCATGTCGGAATAGCTGGGTATTTTTGCAATTCCACTAATATCCACTCAATCTCCTCTACAGGTAGAGCAGTCAGCCCGAAACATAGATAAGCTAAAGGCGGCTACTCACTAAATATGAAGGGAATAAAAGTGAGTTGTAACGGTGGTCATATTCTATCACTCGAGCGTTTCCCCTGTAGTTTGCACATCTGGCTTCTTTTCTATGGCTACTCATGCGGAGCTGGCTCGGGAATTGCTAGTCCTGATCAGAACCTAGTTACCGCCTTTGCATCAAGTTCACCATCAACAAGCTATAGCCCTACCTCTCCTCAATTTGATTGTTGCCATCGGGGACATATATCCCACCCTGGGTGCAGATGGGCATGAACAAGGTAGCCAATGTCTCAGCAACTAACATGTAACTGATGTAACTCAAGGAGATGCACTACGGCTGCACTAGGGCATAGGGCGGCTGCTGACAACCCGAGCCGTCGGAGGTCTGGCTCGAGGGGCCTATAAAGGAGAGTTGCTGGATGCAAGAAGCATTGCCTTGCCTCAGGGGGAGCGAGGGAGCCTACGGGTGGAAATAGCTGTTCTCTTGACCCCAAGAACAACCGAGTCACAGACAATCACACCATATAAAAGGAGAGCTTCAAATTATCTATCGGCGGAGGTGTGACCGAAGATATATGCCAAATAGTTGCCGTATAGCCTCCCTGCAGTACTTTTTAGAAGAAGCGGTATCTAATGCACGTTTCAACATTAGGAAAGGCTGACCAGCTTTCCCCCTGCCGATTTGACAACGGGATTTGTATCACACTCATTACTGTCCTAGAAATTTCGGTGCATTTTACAATCCCGGAAGACGTGCAGACAAAGCCGATGCCTTAGGTACGAGTGGGATGACCTCAAAGTCCCCTGCTCAATATGTCAGCTGTGTCGCTCAAAGGGGGGGGGGGTTTCGGCTCCCGACATTGGATTCCTGGATCATAAATAATCACTCGCGCTTCCGGATCCGTTCAATGAAAACAAAGTCTCATCACTCGCCAATGGTTCCGATGGCGAAATGCGTTGACAGCCCAGGTTCAGGGCACCCAATAACGTGTGAAGCCGCCGTTCTCCGCAAAAACGTCCAGCTTTGATTGCCGTGTTATATCCTTCTCGTTCCAGACGCCTAATTACCCAACCTCGGGAATAGTGGACCATCTGCCGCCGCTGCAATCGGAGAATCACGAGGGCTAACAAATGAAAAGGGGGGGGGGATAGAGGTGGGTAAAACTGGACCACGCAGATAGTGCCCGACCGCATCTGCTACCCCTCGGCAGCGGCACTCCAATCATTTCCGCAGCTGCGCACGTCAACCCATGCCCCGGAACCCGAATAGGGGAACTTCGGCGGATTGAAGTGTGATACTGCTCCAACCGCGCGGGCACTCTATCTCGAATCTGATGCGGTGAATTTCAATTGGAGATCCACCTTTAGCGCTGATTATCATATAGGAGAATGGGCAGTGTTCCAACGCAGAAATGTTGATTCGCGGTTTTTCGACCTTTCGCTAGTAGGGGTGTATCATGATCGTGTTGGGCAAATTTCCGGCTTCTCAAAGCTTGCTTCCTAGACTCAGTGGTCACCAGGTTGGATTATCGGAAGCAGGCTGGATAGATCCGATCTCCCGCCTAATTCCCTTTTTTGAACACAAACCCTAGTGACAGGCGACGTCTCTCGTTCTATCTTTGCACTTTTTGAAAATCCCGCTTCGGCACCTGCAAGCATCCAGGTTCTCTCCATCGCCCCATAGAAGTCTTGCCAAGTTGTTCATTGCTTAATCAATTGATTGGCTTCATCTCTTTTAATATATTGACAAACATTGCGATATCACTTCAGAGTACGAAACAACACGGTCACATCTCACCCCAAAAGAAATAACCCAATCCCACCAATGAAAAAATTTAATGGAACCTATTCTACAACTGAATGAAGGTAGCGGAAGAGGGGGTTACACTAGATCGTGAAGGAAAATATGTGAGGATTTCAAGAGATAACTTAGATTGGGGGGGGGGAACGATCCGAACCCACGGTATTCGAACACGGCATATTATCTGCCGATATTTGTCTCCCGCTCTAGGCGTTCAGCAGCGATGTTAGCAGTCGATCAAATAAGGTTTATGGTCAAGGATGCTTTTTAACCGCTCGCAGCTTTAGGTTCGGGAAGCAGTGTTGAAGAAAAGTGAATAAAACGCATCAACATATCGGCAAGTTCACTAAACAGCATTACGGAGACCCACAGGTGTAATCGAAATGGGGTATGGATGTAACATGTAAGTAGTTGAATCCGAACGGGCGGGAACAGCAAATACGTAGCGGGCCGGAATAAAATATAGTACCTTACTACCGAAGTTTCTTCACTTACTGCCTGTTTGGCTGGGTGCAGAGAGAATAACAAAGGGCACAGGCGAGAGCTGGGGAGGAGGATAAACTGCACAGGAGGCGGCAAAAAAAAAAAAAAGATGCACTTGCTCCCGCTCAATATGCACTCTACCCGATTATTCCGATTGTGCCTTACCTCTCCAGAGAGGCTCGTATGTACCATACCGGTAGGTTTGCTAGTTAAGGGCCTAATTCCTCGATCCCGTGCTTGCAGCGGCCCCCGAGACGACCAATGCTGAACGGGAGTAAAAGGGTGAGTTCATCACGATTCAACCAGGGAGTGCTCTAAAACTGGAATGGTGGCCGCAAAAATACTCGTTATTCTCCCCTTCCTGCATATTTCACTGCCAGACCGTAATATCATTCATTTGCGGTAGGCCGCGAGTGACGTCTGGTGTTAGAAGGTCTCCCTCCAATCGGGTACCGTATTTTTAGAGCTAAAAAAAACGGGACTTTTGGTTGGATTGTTTCACTTGCTTGTTTCCCCCCCCCTTTCCCTGGGTAAACATTCCCGCTGCAACCTCACTGTGATCACGAATATCCTTTTCGTTTCGCGATCGTCAATTCCCGTTCGGTTTTCCTGTCATAGGGAAGCAGGTTCCCGTAGACCTAAGTGCCATCAGTGAACGAGGGTCGAAAACCTGAAACCTCTGGTAACCCTCTACAGTACCTTCTATTTCCCACCACCGCCTCTGGTTCCAAGTTTCCCGTGCTTTGGTCGGACCCACCTGCCACACGCCACTTTTTTCTTTTTCTTTTCTTTTCTTTTTTTTACACCAGCTGAGTGTCCTCGCCGTCGGTACTCGTACAAGTATTTCTCCTGGCTCAAGCCATGAGCACAGTACCGTGGGGATGGTCGCTAGTTCCATGATTCAACCAATCCACCCATGAAAACGCATGGACGGAAATTGTTGGCTGGCATGCGGAAATGCAACCTAGGATAGCCCCCAAATGTCTCTCGTTCCAGGCAGGGATCCTTTTCCACACGTTCCCGGTGTGATAAAAGTAACGAGCCCAAACACAAAGGGCAAAAGTTTGCGTGACAAATTATCTGTGCGCATCCATCTGATCGCCCATACTAGATTCGGACTCAAATGTTCGGATTCATTATGCCGGGAACGTGTGCGTGAAAGACCACAAAAAAGCCCCCTTCGGATCCACGCACCATCTCCATGACCCGGTGGCTGTTGTTCTCTGTCTAATATCGTACTACCATAACACCAACTGCCAATACGGTATCTAGGTACCACTTTTGATCTGAGCACAGTCCTCACGGCACGTGCACCCGTACGGTACGGGGTACCGTGCTTGGGGGGAGGCCCAACACTATTGGTTGGAGGAGTGCTCCTAATAAGCCAGCTTCTGGCGGCGGCCCAATCATAGGCGAGCAGTTACGACAGCGACTTTGGATATTCTTGAGAATACCGGTGCTGCCAAAGAGATAGCAAGTAACTCATTGCTCGAGTACACCGTGTACGCTGCATAAGGTGCCATAATCCGGGGACAACCAGAATACACTAGCAAGGGTTAGGAAGAGTGGCTTGAGGAGAAATTGCTTCAAGAGGTAATAATATCCTACGTAATGGCCATAGAAACATAGGATTCATCTCTTTGGTTCAATTGGGCTTTTAGATGGTTCGATTTCCTCTAGAGGTTGGCTGCTCTTCGCCACACCTCGCTCACCCTTGCCAGCGCATTCAACGTTCTTCCCAGATTATGATACCGTAATGTACTCGAGTACTTGTACTTCTTTCATTACCGGTTGGAAAAGCCTTTTTACCACTCCTTTGGGCGTAGGGGTGCAATCCCCTTCAATTGCCTCTATGGCTGTCGAGCGTTACCAACAAGTACCCGTACTCATTAGGTCCGACGATCCATAGATAGGACATATAGACCAAAATGGAAAGAGCTTTTAAGAAGAGCACCAGTACGCAGGATTTAAACCAATGTATGGCCCATCGTCTGTGCGCATCAGTGCGCCCATACAAAATTCGGGGTCGAAGATTCGGGCGCTGGAACTCGTTGCCTGTAACAGGTACAGTACTGTACTCGTGAGTCGTGCCAGGCAAGGAGTATCCGAAAGTGGGGGTCGTGAATCTGTATGGGCGCTCGGATACGCACAGATTTTTGCCATATACTCGAGTACTATGCTTTGCGAAGCCTGTTTTCGGGTACATTGTGCCTGCTACGAGCATAAGTTGTAGAAATGATCTGATAGCCGCAAATCAGACCACCTACCGCATTGTGTTGGGACATTTCTAACCCATCATTCTTGGCAAACTATGTAACATTGGGGCGGGGCCGGGGTCCGATCAGCAATCAACACAAGCTGACCGAGAATTTTGTATGAGACAATTCGTTCCGACTCCGGCTGGTAGATATGCCATTTGTGTACTGGCCTCATCTCGAATCTGAGGTCAGTTTTATAGCGCAGGAAGATCGGCGACCGGGTTTCCAAAATGCCGACAGGAAGCGGGAGGCAATAACAGGATGGCCAAGGAAAACTCTTAAGGAGAATCCGAGGCTGGCCGCTGCCCTCGATTTTGGCTTTGGATTGTCTTTGCACAAGGTTTGCTGCAGATCTGGCTGAGACGCTTCACACACACTGACCGGAAATTATGTTACCACCCTGTGCTTCCCATCCGGAGAATTGATATATGATAAGTGCAAATGGGCAGTCAACCACCCCCCTACTAGACATTATCAACCTGTGAGAAATCCCGCAAGGTAGCGGGAAGATTCTAATGTGGAAGAGACATGATGAAATACAGCGCTTTACATTCACAGGGGTTTGCTTTTTCGCGCAAGCAGAGTTGAGGTCACTATCTCTACCGTATCTAGTCTCAAGACCCAAACAATCCGGGCGGGGAGACGGCGAGGAAAAAACCCGCTCGCAATGAGCTTAACCAGGGACCCAGCACTTGGGTGAGGGTAGATGTACTTTGTACTCTGATATGCCCAATCCCAGTCTCTATCAGGCCACTTATCAGACCGGTAGCTTATGCTGTATAAGGAAGGTGTCGCGTTAGCTGCACGAGTGATCTCCTATGATAGATATTGTGAACCAGACACACACCCCTTGGGAACTTTTGAGCGAGAACTTTGAAATAATTGAGATATAATACTGACAAAGGCTTTGCTAGACCTGATAGTTATTAGAAGGAAATCCTCAACGTCATGTGTCCAGGTTTGCACGTGGTAAGCGCTATTGCTTAAGTGGATCCCATGACTAGAGACGCATATCGGACTATGGTTCGCAGCGTATACACTACGCCCTCTCACTGCAGTTGCAATTTTCCAGCTGATTTTTTCTCTCCTCCTTTTTCTTTTGGAAAGGGTGGAGTTTATTTGTCAAGGCTTTACGGAATCACTCTGAAACAGCTACTTGGTGAACGGTGTTCTCGGAAGCTGTTGCTCGATGAGCTGCGCTGTACTCTACGGTACAGTACCTCTTTGAAACGGCACTCGCAGTAGGAATCCCGGAACTTCCCCCACCTTGAGGGTTCGTTGTAAACACCTGCCCTCTGAGCGGCAGATCAGGGTAGCTCAAACCAAGCTACCCATCTCTGCTAATCTCGGTAGAGCTGGTTGCAACTCGCAGCGCTAGCCCGAGGCACGAACATAAGCGTTCCGCCAAGAATACTCTGTGCCGCAGCCGGCCGAAACATGGGACGTGACAGTTTACAGAGAGCTACCTACGGCTCGGTTTAAACAAATCGTAGGCCTGCCAGCCTGTTGGTCTGTCACTCCTTGCTAAACGCCACTAAGTTGACCTACGGCCGTGCTTAATTCGTTAGTCATGGTATCCTGCGGGAGCCAACATGGTCTGGAGTACACGTTTGGCAACCTTCACTGGCAGAAAAAAGTGTAACTTTGGCATCTGTGATAAAAGGGAAAAAAGAAAAAAACAGGCCCCTAGGAGAGCTCTAAGCACATAGACTAACATATGTGTGGAATAGTCGGTCGACACTTTGGAGAATAGCTAGATATTGTGATAGCGATATTTCCTCACCCACCATTATGCAAGTAGGGGTTTTTCTTCGCAGATTTTCATGCGAACATCCCGCACTAGACTCAGCAAGCCCATGGCCCACTTCTAATTTTTTTTTCTCTGGAAAAGCCTGATTCAAGTTTAAATACGACTGGTTGTAGGGTCGGCTCGAATAAATCCAGATATATTGCCTTGGAGCGCGGCGGGTCATTCATTTATCGTCCAACCGTACCGCATACATATTATACACTAACATGCTCTTATAATTCCTCTCTAATCTCCGCAAAAGCATTGAAATAATCACCTCCAAGTGTTTAAGCCTCATAACAAGGGAGCAGGCATACTGGACTGAATAACTCCTCTCAGCTGGCCACGTCAACGGAGGAAATATGCTCGTTGAGTTAGAAGCAACGCTTGAAGCCGGAGGTCATCGAATATGAGGCGGGTTTGTCGCAGATGGGATAGTATCACCAGGCTGGTAACCTCCACGCTATGTGCTGGATTGGGGATGCTTTAATAAGTGTCGATAGTCCGGAAAAGTACCAATAATTTGAAAGCTACGCAATCATGACCATTACGCGATATTCCCTTGTTGGAATGTATCTTTCTAAAAGGTCTCCCGGCACGTGTACCCGTTACGCACTCGGCTCTGCCATCGGTTTCTGAGTGTGCTAAATGAGACGCTATGGCATGCATACGGGTCCCCACAGCTAGCAGCCGAGAGCACGTAGGCATTACCCCCCGATAAAAGCATACGATATTTAACTCATTGGGCTGCAAAAGTATTCGGGTAAACCTATTTGTAAGACCACTCCCGCAGGTCCTACTGGTCTATAGCATAGATGCTATGGGACTAGGCTGGAGATCCCCTTAATACACTCTTTTTCTTTTGCTTGGAGATAATCCTTTAGCTGTTGAATACTACTCGGTCCGTAGTGAAGGTCTTTGGACATTCGATCAGCCATGCCAATAACCATCGGTATTTGGAAGGCCATGCCATATTAACTTGGCGAGTAACGCTTGCTAAGGTTGCGAGGTCCTGCATCGCATGCCCGCATTGGACCAAGCATAGTCATTGATGCCCTAACGTGCTTTAGCTCGTGTGGTTTTGCTCGACATATTTCTCAGCTACTCCTTGTGGACTTTTATTTCGATATTGTAGTTCCTTAGGACGATTAGTACCCTGCGCCTTACTATAGGACCTGCAAGATGATATAACACCTCTTAAACCTCTCTTATCTTTGGTATGCCTGAAGATTTTTTGAATCGCTAGATGAATTGGAGCGTTAGTTGCTGCATGTCTCTCATCGAGAAGAGAGCTGGCACCCAGACACGATCACGGGAGATCACTCACTAGCATGATTATTGGTCTCGTTTTGCACACTATTCACCTATTAATTGGTTAGCGATTCATAAAAATACTCGCACCGGATTGTTGACGCGGTGGTGTGGAGTACGGATCAGCCTGGAGCGTATCAGATTTTTCCTCTTTTGCCTGGATTTTTGCGATCGCCAGAGCCTAGATGAAACCATTTCTGGATGGGGCTTTCATTCTGGGGTCCCCTGCCCCCTGGGCTGGGATGAAGTGACTATCCATAGTACCCATTATTTCGTTGTCATTCTCAGTGAGGGTTTGTCAATGAATGGCGCTTCTCAGCTCTCTGGAACTGCGGCTAATATATTTTCCTTGCTTTCGAAAGGAATTAGCTATGTGTTGAAAAATATTACTAAATAGCTTATAGATGCAACCCACCTCTACCTTGGACTCTGGTAGAGAGATCCCCCAGTGCCTTCGATGGTATGCATAAAAAGTTCAATCATGAAACACCCAAGTTGATTCCTCTGGAATAATGACGGCAAATTGCCACTATATTGTTTATGTCCCTATGATATGAGATGTCATTAATTATTATGACTATTTATAGAGCTTAACGTCGCACGGGGCACAAGATAGCGATGAGGGCTTGAAAGCTCGAGAGCGATATCGCAAGCTGGGGACATTAAACGAAGCGGACAATTCTGCTAAGCCTATTGGTTCCGTTATACGAGGCATTGGGAAGCCAATGCGCGCAGCATTAAAGCGCGACTATGCCGATCCGGAAGACATAGACCGGGCTTGTCTTTGTCGTGTGCTGCGGAGCAAAAGCCCTCAAACTGCCAAGAGCGAATTGGTCCTAGCAGGAACTGCAAGTGGCCCCTCAATGAAGTGAAGCGAACGGAGGTATATCTACTTGAATAGAGTCCAACCGTCACCGGAGTCGAAGGTGCGTGCGTTGCTATCTGCCGGGACTTTTGGTCATTCGGGTTAAATGAAATTTGCCATGTCTTCTGCCCTGGGATAATAGTTCTTCTAAACCCCTAGCTGTTATTGCTGAATTAGGTGATGCTTATAACTAATTGATCATTACAATTTAGAGTCCATGCTAAGTTCTAGAGGTTATGGAAAATCCCGGGATTGTAGGATGTAAGATAAGATAGCGATGCCACGCAAAAGAAGGGATCACTGATCCCCTGCAGTTGGTGTATCTGACAGTGACGGGCGACTCATGACCGGAGAAGTTTTCAACGTGAGGACCTATAACACTTTATAATAGGTATTGAACCCAAAACCAATAAGAAAGCGGTGCCAGGGGTTTCGCCCATAATGACCACGCATGGGAGATCGCTCTGAAGGAGTCCATAACTAATGGAGGATACTCGAGGATTCCTGTTGCATGAATAGTTAGCCTAAGTTAGCGAGTTTTAAATGTCAAGCACATCCAGCTGAATTACGACCTACCATACACTATTGGTATAGGCCAGATATAAATGTGCCCTGACGGATAAGTGGGAGAGCACTGGTTCAAAGTTCTTGACTAGGGTTTAGTAATTTGTTGAGTACACGTATCTCTGGCGATCCTGCATTCCCGCCGGTGCCGAAGGGTAGAGAACGGAGCTCTTTACCAACGGGAACTTATTGTCAATCCGGAGCTAACTCATGTTCATCTTAGAGGTTGGTTTGGTTATGCATGTTGTGAAAGGGGATGAATAGATTTGGGGGTGGTTGTAGATGTTTTCAGGGAACTATTCACTTTGTGAAATGACGTAGTCGAGAATTTGGTATCAACTTCGCATTCCCATACTTGCTGGCCATTTTGAGCATCTCGGGGAGTGCAGCCATTGTCTTACTTTGGCTACCAAGGGGATATTCCTTGGGTAGTCCTAGCGATATGTTAAAAAGCAAAATGGGAGGCGCAAGGCGAGAGACATTCCAGGTTCTGAGAGAATGGGGACGGGGCGAGTTCCTTTGTGGAGGAATGGCATGTCCCGCACAAGTATGGCATACGGCGCCTGCACCTGCCCTAGTTGTGTAAATATTCCGAGGGTACGTTGAGTTGAGCTACATGAATACGGTATCCATGGGTGCGGAGTTATGCTTGGGTATGTAACGGTGGGTAGTCTTGGCTGAAGTGGTGCCTCTGCATTAACTTCTGAAAGCGCTGGGTGTTCATAGTTGAGTGATGACTGCATGTCTGTCATTCTCTTTAGGCATACGCTCTATGAAAAAGGGCATCCCGAGTCTCGCGAAACCAATGGTATATGCAAAAGTAACCGGAGTACGAAGGTGTTATTGATACGTTGTGGGGAGGTTGTAGATAGATGTTCTCTAGCGCTCCTATACAGGCTTCTCGGTTCTGTATTGCAGATCTAGGTCAAATCTTCGGTTGGCCTGGTCAAGGAGTTGCCCAGCTGCAAATTTATATGAGCACTGGTATCAGTAGTGTAGCGCGCGCAAGCGATATACTGGTATGGTTTGCATAGCAGAGGAGTCGGAACGGGGCTCGCTAAAAAAAAAACCAAGGAAATACCCAAGAGCAAATCTAATGCCCGTCGGTAGCGAATGATGGTGTTGCCGTAGTGTTGGACACTCGTGTGGCCCTGGACGTAATGAATCCGACGGAATGGTTGAAAAGGTGGCTCACTTATCTGTAATATGGATTCCTTATGGGAATTGTGGAATAACTTCTATGCCACGGCTCTGCAGGCAATAGCAGCCTCTCACCCGAACCAATGAGGTGACTGTAGCCTAGGAGGCGAAATGCAGCAGACTCTTTACTGGTGATGGTTCTGGAAACGGTAAAATTGTTTGCTGCATTTGCACTATCGCTATCGAAATCCTGATGTGTAGAACGCTACCGGAGAGAGCGCCCGAATTAGGTCCTGCCCTCCAAACCTGATGACCTGCGCTTGAGAGGTGAAACAATGGGTTTTGAAGTACTAGTATAGTTGAACTGTGAATAGCAGTTTTTGCTAGATAGTTTCGGGGACGGAATTCCGCAGGGTGAAAAAGCGGCCATGGCACACATTTCATTTGGGGGTCGGATTGATATCTTTTGTTGCTAGTTTTTTTTTGGCTGGGTGCTATTGGCAGCCACCTGCGCCTGTCTGAGTAGACAGCCGTGAAGGTGAGTACTCAGACCGCAGCGGGCATGGGAAAAGAGCGTACATTGGAATTGAAGCTCGGTATAAATGAGGCACCATGACCACCTTTTGACTATCAGAATTCACACTCTTAATCTGAGCTTCATTTCCTAAACCCAGAAACGTCGCTTCAACCTCATAAAAGCCTCCAGTATAGCTCTTTCAATGGTGGATCAGGCGCATAGTTTTCCTACCCCCGCTCGTGCTGCGATCAACAGCTGGAATGATGATCAAGACAAGCAGCCCAATACCCACCTCTTGAATTTTGCCAATGAATTCTTCGATTTTGTTCCGGGGCAGATATCAACTCCGGGAGTAAGTTCCCCAACCGTTTAGATCTTCAATCCATTTAACTTGAGATTGAGAGAATGTGGCTTGGACTTAACGGGTTGAATTTTATAGGTCCCAGGCGTTTTATGCCCCACGTGTCAAGCACAAGGCATCGAGAGCTGGGTCATCCGCGGGAAGGTCTGTGCAAAATGTGGTACACCTTGCCAGTAAGAGAGCAATGTTGGGCCCGGATGGCTCTAGGCTGGAACGGATATCGATTGTTGGCAGGCCATAATCGTTTGCTGTGTTTGGAACGGCGGTTTCCTATGTTTCTGTCTGAAGCCTTGTTTTTTTTTTTTTGTGTGTGGAAAGAATGGGTTGGGCATAACGGACATATAGTAAGATGGCTCGAGGGGTTTCGTTATTCGTGTTTCGATGGTTCCTTATATTTTTTCCTTTGTCATGAGAGTTAGCAACTTGTGTGTTGCAAAAGTATCCTGAAATCCCGGGATGGTTTAGGGCTGGGAAACGCCAAGATTTCCGGATACTTTTGCAACGCGCAGGTACAGTACACTATTGGATATCGAGTAAGCATACGTTGGTTGTTGAGATATTGTCATCCCCAAGAAGTGAAGTCGGCACCCATTGTTATCCTTCTCCGAATATATCGGTTGGTGTTGGAGTAGGGTAGATATAACACCCATCCAGGTTTTGGCTCGGGATTTTGGGACCAGGTTCGATCCTTTTGTGTGTGGTGCCACTGGTTATCATCTTTGTTCGGATACTGATGGTGAAGTAGGTATGTGTGTTCTTGTGCAAGTCGATTTGTAAAATTTGCGCGCTCTCCCCCAGCATCGAAGGTTAATCTGGGAGTGAGAGGGTTGAGCGTTCGGGGGGACTTTTGATTTCCCCCAATAGTCTGGGAGAAAACGACTGGGGAGTTGGTGGGCACTCAATCACTACTTGGGGAATTCTTAAGTGTGGAATTTTTATGGTAAAGGAGGTGAACTATGACAGTTGATCGCTCCAACTCGCAAGCCCCAAGGGCCCCGTTGGGGGGCAGTAAGTTGGGACAACTCCGGTCTCGAAGGTTGTGCACATTAACAAGAGATATTGTCTGAGGGCAGCCGCTGTGGCCAGGAATTAACAACTTTCGGTGAGGGAAATTATGTTTCCACAGCACCAGTCCTAGAAATTCCCACACGTCCTATTATGGCGGCAAGTCTCAGTGAAACTTCGGGGCTTCGATAAGCTAATATCCCCGGAGTTAGCAAGATGATATGGTTATAGAGGATATAACTTATCTTAATTACCTTTGGGTCATCAGATCACACTCGCGCAGTCTGGATGGCAACTAGTATCAAGTGGAGACTCGATGTTCTTTCGAATATCTTTCACATCATTGTCCCTAGCGATAGGGGGTTTGAGTAGTTTATGCTAGCATGCCTAGAAGTTTTTGAAATGAGATATGCGAACCCTATCGTGAGAATATTGGGAAGTCTTGTTGAGTTAGCTAGGGAGTTGTAAGCTAAATATGTTGTGGGAAGACTGGACAAACCAAGAGCAAAGGTGCATGCTTTACGATAGTAGCTGATAGGTGTCTCGATGGGGTTTTTTTATTGGGATATTAAGAGCCAATGGGAGAGCCCCGTATCGAAGATAGCTCGAATTAGCGACCTAGTTTGGGATGCTGTCTCTTGAGTTCTCAGATTTGGTAACAAAAGGGGGAAAAAGAAGGCTTTTAACACGAGCAGAATATTGGCAAAGCCTGGGGCCACGCATGATCGGATCCATAGGGAGTCGATGAGATGTAACCAGGTCCAACCTGCCGACACAGAATCTTCGGTATTTGATGTTTTAGCCCCTCCCCTGGCAGATCAAACAGGTGTGCATGGAGACCGACAGGAGTGCGGTTCCTGAAGGCGGGGTCGGTAGCTCATTGAACGTATCTGCACTTGGTGGGGGCAAGCTTTGTCTCTTGGGATTTTCAGTCTTTCTTCTGATTATGAGCAGCTGGGGGCTGTGCTTTTCGCTTTCGCGAAGCAGGCATCGTTTCGGAAAATCTACGATCTTCGTTTTTGTTATTTGTAAATCTCCTTTCAGTAGTGCATAGCGACGGACGATTGGACCATGATCACATGAGTTCTGGCCAGGAGTAACTATATCGATGTTCGGACATGTGCGAACTCGGGGTCCCTAAAACCTACACGGTAAGGTACCAATACCGGTGGTAGAAGCCGACTATTTATTCGGATGGTCTGGTATATTCGGCTCGACCCGCCAAGAGTTGTTAGTAAAGTGTAGGAGAGAAGGAAGTGATATCGCCAGTGGAGTTGCCTGTATATACCCACCGTACAGCCCTGGAGTATACTGCAACATTTAGTGAGATTGAGAGCACTGGTGCTAACGAAAGGGTGTAAAGTGTAGAGGTGGATTAGACGTAATGCATGACATACAAAACCTTCCAAATCAGACGGATTGCACAAGTCCTCCATCCTGTAGAAAACTATTCTCCTAAATTCTTGACTTTGGGCTCTATTTGTACTCGGGATGCCCCTGAATTTTAGCCGGACAGCGGTAGGGGGGTAGATCTCCCGGGAGTGTGCGCATCCTCCAGGGTTTTTACTAGCATTTTGGTGGCTTGCAGGTTGCAGGTAATAGAAGGGGGGGGGGGTGAACAGGGGGGATACTGAATGACCTTACCACATTTGATGTTTTCCATCAGATTTTTTGATGTCTTGCTCGCTGTCCTCTCAGTTCGTTGCTCCCTCCCCTATGTCAGCTCGTTCACCATAATGGTTGGGTTTTGATATTGCCAACCAGGGTCTACATTCTTTAAGAGTCCAAATGCTGTTGCTAGTAGGCCAGTATCGTGGGGAGAGGGCCACCGAGATGTGGTTCCAAGGGATACGCTAAACCTACTACTGCGGAGACGGAATTGAGGGGATTCGACAGGGCTAAGGTGATATCCTATTGATCTGATGCTGATACCTTGGTCCAAGTATCCAGTTAACACAATTGCCGGTACTTCCGTGGCATCCAATCCAGTATTTTCGTTAGATATCACTTACTATCCCAACATATGTAATACACTTGCCATTTCGGGCTACGTTTACTGTAACAAGGCCGGAAAAGCTAGCTATCGTGACTCCGATAGGGCTGTCTGTAGGTGTGGGTGGTCTATTGCGGTGTTACTCACCGCGAGTCTCTGGCCACGAACTATATTTCCAAGAGTGGATTCAGGTTTGCAAACTTTGAAACCGGTGGTTAAAGGGAGATTCTTTTGGTTCAAGGCCTCTAACATGTTGTGTTATACAATTCAGTAGCAACGGTCATTCATTCTACCTATTTTCGTACGAGACAGCCTCTATATTATACTACCGCTGGACTTTGGTATGATACACGGGAACCCAAAATTATGTCCAAGAACGTGGCCCGCCCGCTGGAATTGGTACATATCCTCTAGTTCTTTCCCTCATTTCCTTTTTCGCTCGCCGACCAGGTTGCGACAGCGTCCTACCAAATGTTAAGGGTGGCCTAGAAGTTGACGCATAGTATAATACACACCAGTGCTCCACACACCCACAAGACAATAAATGCCAAGCTCCCTCAGCCTTCTCGAGCATCCCTTGTCAAGCACTTTTGTACTCCCACTACAGTATGCCACCGTAAGAACTTGGATGGAAGAGAGATGTGCTAGAATGTTAGAGTTCCCCTTCTCGGCTACGCAGGGGGAAACATTTCAAGTCCAGCCCTCAGTAGAGACAAACCAAAAGGAATATGCAGAGAGCCTTATTAGGAGTGGCAAGCAGGACACACTGGCACGTTTATCTCCAAGTGAGCTTTTACGGCACTTAATAATGGGTTACGTTAACGAGAGGGCCAGATCCCTAGGTTGACAATACTTTTTTCGAGGCCATGCAGAGGTGTGACTACGATTCTCAAGTGGCTATCGTGCTCTTCAGCATCAGCACGAATACCGGTAATACCGGCTGACAGTAGCTATTTCCTCGGGTGTCTCTTTCGTCAAGTATATGATATGTCAATTATCGATTTGCACCTGATTATGCGCACTGGGTATCGCGGCAGGGCCGGGGAGGAAATTCCAACTAGATGATCAGACAGTTGGTTGGCGTCTCGTATATTATGTATGATCTTCTGCATATTCTTGGGCATTGAGGGCTGGCCGAATCTCTAGAATTTGGACGACTAGTGTGCTGTTACTAAACGCTGTTTGGGTGCTGAACCACAGATTTGATTTGGTTTGGCCATCACCGGTTGGATGATTTTTTCATGCAGTCAATTGCTGGGTGACAACATTTTTATTGAAAAAAAAAAAAAAAAAAGGAAAAAGATACTGCGTAATACGGCACTGTGCCCACGCATAGGGGAATTAGATGGCGATCATAGCGGGTGCTAACATGCCTCCAGATTTGGGAGTACCCACCATTGGTTTACCTCATACAAACACAATTGACTAACGGATACGGTAGACTAGACGATATTTTTGGCTGCACTGTATTACCACACAATGGCCAAACTCCTGCACGAAAAATTTGCAACTTATGCATGGGCTGATGCTATGATACATTATGCTCTGAAGGACCTTAGGGTAAGTGGAGTAGTTAGGGGAGAAAAAATCGAAAAAAATCGAAAAAGAAGATATATCATACCATACAGTAAGTAGACAAACAAGCCCAAGCCCACTAGTGAGGGTAGTTGTCGGTGTGACTACATTCCTAACAGCTTTACTCTCCCGGAGCCCGCTATCCATGGGCTGCGAATGAATTGGCACAACCCATAGCAGTGCCCTCAAGTGTTATGTTAATCATGTACTCGTACTGTATGATAATAGGAGAGGAGCAAATCTGCAAGGTTACCCAATGTTCAGGGAAGCTCTCATTAAAGTCCCCTTGTGGTATGATAGATTCCCATTTACCTCGTTAGCATGGACAAAGATTGTAGCTACAGCTGCCTTGCCCTATTCGGGTACCTTCCCTGAACCCTTGTTGTCATGTATGATTCGTACGAAACCGAGTTGTGAGATGGTATGTATGATACCCTATTTTAATAGTGGACCCCTTTCAAACCTTTCTATCCGCTGCTGTCAACGCAACAGCACCACCACCACCACCACTACGGCGAAAAAGGTAGAAGGAAAAAAGGAAAAAAAAAAATTAGAGAACGTTACAGAAAAATTTCTCAAACATGCCTGTCTGGTATCATCCTCCGCCGGTGCTTGTTCCGAGCCCCCCTTTGCTGTGAGCATCCCACCTGAATCCATTCCTTTTCCGCAGATACTAATATTTTCGTCTTAGGCCGGGACAGCAGGCGCCAGCGCCAATGTACCATTATCCTCCTCCGATATGTATTGATCCATCGCCAGACGCAAGGGTTCCTTTGGGAGCTCCAACTATGCCATCCGCACCATTCCCCGCAGTCAACTCAAATCACGGAGCAAATTGTGCGCCACCCGTTCCACCCCCAGCCGTACAACCCTTCCCGAGTGGTGTTGCCGATCCTGCACAGAATAATTACCCTTCACCCGCCCCTCCCCCTCCGGCTCATGGAAATGGATCCAATAATGTTTACCGTCCTTCTGCTCCTTCGCAGCATGTCCCTGGCGCATATCCGCCGCCTTCATTGGCTAATGCACATGTTGTGGCGCCGCCGCCTGAGGGCAGCCCTCCTCCCTTAGGAGGCCCTATCACACCTCCTGGAAAAAATTACAAGATCTGTCATTGCTATCGCGAGTGCGAGGGAAAGCAAGCTGTACTGGAACGGGCCAACAATGGACATCGAACTAGATCAGAGATGTTTGACATTCCAGCAGAGCCCCCCCTGCGCAGATCTGTTACTCTACCTTATCAACCACAGAATCAAAAAAGTCCTGCTTATTACATGGATGAGCATGGGTGCAAGATCTCAATCCCTCCTAACTGTTGCTCCGGTCACAACAGTTCAACTTACCGACATCACCAAACACGCCATGTAGAGTTCACAACAGATGAGTCTGGTGACTTTGCTGTTGAGCTTGTACATGGATGTGGATCCTGTGGCAAAAGGTTTCGAGTTGCTAGTGGAAGTGGAGCTGTGGTTATCGGGAGAGATAATTTAGGTGCTTCTGAAAGCAGAAGTTGTGATCAATGCCTTATGAAAGAGATGGCTGGTTGCAAGGCTGGGAATAATCTACAAGTTAGGCTAGGAGAGGAGGAGAAACTCAAGCATACAGAATTTAGGGAGACTAAAAAAGAGCAGATAGAGAAGAAGATTAGGGCAGAAATTGAGAGAGAGTATGCTAAGAAGCTGGAAACTGAGAAGGCATTGAAGTTGCAAGCAACAGAAGCAGCTAAAAAAGAGGTTCTTCTCCATTTGGCTCATGAGAAGATGGAGAGAAAGCATATTCAGAAGGAAGTTGAGATTGAAATAGAACGCAGAAGGTTGGAACAAATTAGAATTGAAGAAGAGGCAAAGCAGATGGAAACTGAGAGGGTCCGAATTCATAAACAAGCTGAAATCGACCATGAGAGAAAACAAAAGGAGGATGAATATAAGGTTTCTGAAGCTTTCAAACAAATTGAGCTTAACAAGGAGGTTGAGAGAAGGATGAAAATTGAAGATGAAAGAGCAAAAAGGAAGGCAGAAGAGAAAATACTCAGAGAGGCTGAGGAGTGCAGAAAGATAGAAGCTAGAAGGCAGTTACATGAGAAGATCAAGAGAGATATCATGGAAGAGGAGGCTCAAAAGGAGAAGACTGCATATATTGTCTCACAAGCAGCCAGATTGAAAGATCTAGAAAACCAACAACTCAAAAATGCACAGAAAAAGTCTATGATGGAAGCTGAGAGAGATATCTTAAAGTTGAAAATTCAAAGAGAGTTGGAAGCCGAAGAGAGGACTAGATTGAGCTTTGAGACAATGGAAAAGCTCTCTTGCAACCAAGAGAAACTCAGCCTTCTTGAAAAAGCCTTAGCTGAACAGGCACTTAAGGAGGTTATTAGGAAAGAGGAGTACCAAAAGATGAAGGAAGAAGCAGAACTTAGAGTGCAAGTTCAATTAAGCCAAGAAGCTACACTTGAGAAGGCTAAGATCAGACAACAACTTATTGAAGAGAATGCAGCAGCTCAATTTGCAAAAGAGGCATGCAGAGTAGTGGACAATGGAAACAAGCCAGAATGGAAGGAAGGTTAGTTTATCAATGAAGATGATTTATTATAGTATCTTGAAGGGAATTCTAACTCCTTAGTAGCACTAGAGATTTATAAACAACCCTCTCTACTAGCAAATCCACCACTACCAGTGGCTTCCAGCATTATCAATCCTGTGTCAAGACTAGGCCATTTCAGCAATAGCCCGCTCAGGGATTCTCCACCAGAGATGTTCACTAATAACTCTCATATTACTTCTACTGGCACTCCTCCTCCTCCGCCACATGGGGATAAGCTCAATCTACAATGGGAAACTAATTATAAGAATGACAACTATGGTAGCAAACAATGGACTTGCTAACTTATTTAAATGTTTGCAAAGTTAGTAGGTAGTGTTTCTAGATAGATAGCTGTTACTTGTAGGTAATTCACATTTTAGCTAAAATTGAATTCAATTTTCTCTTGATTTCTACCTAGGTAGATAGGCTTACAAGTATCTAAAATCACTAGCTATTCCTTTACCAGGCTGTATTGGGTGCATGTGTGATGGCTTTTGTAAAAAAGGGATTCTCTCTTATAGATAGTTTCATATTGTAATTATATTTTTATGATTAAGCCTTATGGATTGCTACTAAGCTTTCCAAAAGAAAAAAACGTTTTATACAAATATCGTACATATATTGATAATTCTGAGATCTTGATTGTTGCTTGGAGTATAGTTTGAGTAACAATGTATAAGAATATAGGGCCCTGTACAGCATGTACAAATTTAAATAAATTACAATAAAACCTGAAAATGGAATATATTCCGAAATAGAAAAGGAGAATTTTTCTGAAAGAATTACTGCTCAGTAACACCACTATTTTTTTGAAAATTGTCTATTATCCTAATGTAAATAACAGTATCAGGTAGGGCTGTGTCTAATTGACATAGAATTTTCATGGCAGCTTTTTTGTTCGTTCTTTTCTCTATATTAATTGCTTTTGCTCCATTATCTACACCTGGAACTTTACTACTAGACCACTCTCTTAATTTACTACAACTTCAATCCAGTTCGTATATTCATTTTCTCTAACATTCTTAGCTTCGAGCTGTATAAGGTCTGTTCTCTGCCACCTTCATAAATGATGTTAATAAGAGTAATTCAAATTGTGGAAATAGAAACATGATAGGGAACGGTGTATGGGTACTTTCATCAGAAATATTTTTGATTGAGGCTCTATTGAAGAGAGTTTAAAGAGGCAATACATGGGAAAATAGTTTCAAGAAGTTGGTTTGAAGAGAGATTGTAGCACACTTAAATGCTGTATATGTGAAAATGCCAGAGGACAAGCCTTTTTCTGTTGCTTAAGCAAAGAGCAAAGAGTTAAGTGTAAGTTTTATAATTTCTCTGGTAGTTCCCAGGTAGTGGAGATTTTACTAACAGTTAAAATGAATCCACTAGTGAACAAAAGAGTTTGAAATTGTTAGAGCATTGTATATGGATTCTGGCTTTGGCTGGGATTCTGTAAAGTGTATTCCAACTGCATCTACAGAGGTTTGGAGGGACTATCTGTTACACATAAGACGAACTGGTTTCGCGTAATAGGCATGTCAGGTGATCATTGGCAAAAGGTGACATGTTCAATGCCAGGGTCCATCGGAGTATTGGGAGAAGGAGTTAATTTCTTCCAATACAACAGTGGCACAAAACACTTGTTTATGCCACTACCAAAGGTCGCCAAGAGAGGGGTTATCACAGAGTCTTCAAGAGAGGACTCTTGGCTATACTGTCGAGGTCAAACGAACTAAATTGGTTGGTTGGTTGTGGAGATAAATGCATGTAAAGATCCCTTAGCTGCCCTAATGGATAAATGCCAACTAGGAGGAGGTCGACTACTTCAATAGAAAGCCCCGGCTGCCATGCAGGCAGTAAGAGCATATTTCAAGTCTATTTGTAGAGGAATGCAGAGGAAAATCCTGATGAGAGAACGACGCCCAAGAGATGGTTGTCCGCCCATGCCCAGAGGCATAATAAGGTAGGGCCCAATTATGGCCTACCGGGTGGAAGGTTAACACAGAACATAATGAAGCCTAAACACAACAGGCACGATAAGACAGGAGTATGCCTCCTGCGGGTTGGCACAGATAGATAGGGAATCTGCCTGCATTGATAAGTCTGTATTTGGAGCTGGTCACTTCGGTATGTAGAGATGGAACCAGTAGTTGCTTGCCACAGAGAAAGGGTTTCAGTGACTACCAATAGAACGAACACTGTGAGGAGAGAGATAGAACACCCTTCCCGCTATTTGAGGATATCAGAGTCAAGCGGGGTGAAGGTTTTCAGGTTCTATGAAGTTCACACAGGGAAAAGTGGGAGGAGTAGATTGGCCGCAAACACCGAGGCGTAGAATATAAATATTGAGGTACCTCCTATGCTTTTCAGAGATCATCAGTGACGGAGAAGAGATCTTATCAACATATTCGTTATACAATAGACTTCTTATACTACTTCTAGCTTGACATTTCAAGCGAGCCTTCCTAGCAATTCCTTTGTCATGTATCGGGCCTTAGTCCAGACTTGCCTGTTCTTAGAGTCGGCTACCACCTCACACTCTATTGATATCTTCTACACTACTGAGATTCATAACTAGATTCTTAAATGAGCCTGGAGGACCATGTATCCAACGCCATCCACTGTCAATCTCAAAACTAGTTCAAAGAAAATCCTGACATCTACGAGCTGGAGTTTGAGCCCACCCTAAGCAAAGTTTTCATAGACTCAAGCATTCTCTTCTAGTTCATTGGTCACGGGATCGAGCCGGCCCTTGAGACCCTCACACTTATACGGAAAGAAGACAATATATAGCAAGAAAGGATCAAAGAAGAATCTGAGGATTCTAGAAATACAGACATGCTGCGTACCGAGAGACAGCAATGGCCGATCAGCACATATGGGTTAGGCCAAGATAGCCCATACCCACTACCACCAGCCCCACCAGGGCTAGGAGGTGACATTCCGGCATTCCGGTTAGGCCCCATGCCTACAGCTAGAAACCCAGAAGGGCTACCAGTACCCAGGGGTCCTACCGAAAGTGCTACAAAAAGACAAGGTGAACAAAGGTCGCGTTCTGGAACCCTGACTCCCTCAGGCACTACCGACTTGGGTGCCTTCACCGCAGACATCAGGACACTAATTGGCCAATTGGACTGAAGTGTAACCTAAATGCAGATTGACCAGATGGTCACCTAGGGAACCCTGTCAGATGAGGAAAAGGAAACAGCAGAAGGGCTTGCTCAAGTGTAAGAATGACTTCTGAATGGGGAAAAGCTAGTTGGAGAGGAGTTGGCGCTTTGGCAAAATAAGAGTGGGAAGCTGGAAGAGGAAGTTATAGTGGAGATTACTAGATTTAAGGGGGTAATCGAAGCCACCCACACCCACATGCAGAAGCAATTGGAACTGTAACGTGTTCGGGCCAGGCCCTAGTCACGTAGCGGTACAGTAGGAGCAGATAGCTTCGTGATCAACACGAAGCGAATGCTGCTTGCTAAAGGAGGCTTCGAGCGGGGTGTAATTGGGGATCAAAGAAGTAACCGTTCAACAAAGTATATTTAAGAATACTGTCTGTCGAAGTCTGCTGTTTCCATCATGGAAATCAGCGGTCTTTTAAATACAGCATATCACTTATCTCCAGTATGAGCGACATTGCAAAACAATGTGTGTATCAACAAATAGCACACGAAACAATTCACGTATCAAACAATACTGCGAAACCAAACATAAAACGATATGTATATCAACTGATAGCATATGAAACAATACAAGTATCAAACGATACTGTGAAACCAAACATAAAACAACCTAGTACCCGTACCAGTTACACTCCCAAAATAAAATAACAATTTCACATAATAAAACAACCGAATGAAATCCTAATAGCCGGTAATTCCGCTATTGCCCTGAAAGTCCACTTAGGACCCATCCTCATTGTCATCGCTATCATGCAGCAATCTCATATCTTCCTGTAACATCCATTCTGCACCTTTCAACCATCTTTCCAAACACTCCCCACATAGCGCTCCGCGCACAAAGCAACCTGACTCCCAGTAGTGTGGCAGGTCTACGAAGTTCCGTACTATCCGGTCCTCCCATTCCTCTCTCGCGACATTGATTCGTCTGCAATCCTCAGAGTGATAAATGTAGAATATTTTCCAGTATACGCTTTCTGGAATTATCTCTCGGTACGGCAGGTACCCCAAAATGAGGTCTCGTCCCTTTATGCTGACTTCTTCGTAGGTCGACATTTTGTTTCTTTCGCATAAGGATAAGTTTTGTAAGTGGGTAAGAGTTTGGGAGGTATGGTAGTTTGGTCTGTTTTCTTCAGCGTGTTAGAGGGGTTAGGAGGTAAGGTATTTTGGTCTGTTTTCTTCAGCGTGTTAGAGGGATGGCGGATGGTATTTATGTTTCGGTGGTAACCTCGCTTAGGTGTTGGCCTCGCTTAGGTGTCAGCCTCGCTTAGGTCTTGAGAGGAAGGGGGGTGCTGCTTAATTTCAGTTTCTTCTGTCTCCATGCAACCATCACATTTCTCTGTGCTCAGGTAGCACCCGCTACCGAAGCGGAAAACATCTGACACTGATTCTCCCCACATTCGTCCAGTTGATTCTGTTGTTATTTCTAAGAATTTGTTGCAGATGTGTATGAATAGTCAGTGTGTAAGGTATTGTCTAGGGATTATATCACGGTTCACCAACAGTCCCATTAGCTGATAGCGCAGTCTCCAAGGCACTTGCTCATAGTTTGACATTGTAAGGCTGTTGGATGGAGTGTTTTTCTTTCTTTCGCTATTGCCAGTACTCTGCCTCAGCCAGCCAGGCTAGGTATGCTACTTCATCTTCCATTACCGGATTTTCATCTTTGCTGCTTTCAAAATCGCTCTTGAAGTGGGCTGACCAAAATCCGTCCTGTATCCCTTGGTCTGTGTCCTGGCGGAGGGGTTGGATTTCTGGCAGGGTTGGGCTCCACGCCACTGTCACATGGTTTATTGTAGGGGGTAGCTCATCCTCCGGTTTGTGGTCTTCCCACCATTGATTCACCAATTCCATCGCATTTTCCAATCCTTCCAGGGGTTCCCAGCTATTCTCTGTTTCCGGGTACCCCACCCATTTTACTGGGAATTGGTCGCGGTCATACCGTCTTCTGTGGTCTTGTATGGTTTCCACTTCCCATTCCGGTTTCTCGTTAACCACGATCCGAGGTGGTTTTGTGTGGCTCCTGGGAGGGAAGGAGACATGATTGTTAGGACGGTATCTTTGCATAGTGGACGCATGGAATGTCAGTTCTCGGTTTCCGTACATTCTGCCATCCATTTCTACCAGGTAATTTTGTGTATGCTGATCATATCCGATTATCTTGAATGGTCCACGCTGTAACCGGTACGGGTTACTAGGATTTTATGTTTGGTTTCACAGTATCGTTTGATACTAGTAGTGTTTTGTGTGCTATCGCTTGATACACAGATTGTTTTATGTT
>PYWC01000009.1:928126-945593 GCA_003182015.1 Tuber magnatum | reverse complement strand
ATTTCTTGCTACGTCCCGATTCTGTTGCGAATAAACTTCTGTACAGCAGTAACGGATTACCCTTTCCTATCGGTGTATGGTGTCTGCATCATTTTGCTGCCATTCTTATGCTTCTAAACCGCGCCATTTTAATCGCATTGAATGCCGCGTTCTGGATTGCTTGGTGCCTGTTTAATAATTCGTCGGCAGCCGGTACTGCGGAGTTCTTGAAGTTCGCTAGGGGAAGTAGTGGGTAATTCTTTCCTGGAATAGCTGTGTATAGTGACATGCCGCCAGTTTCTGACCATCCCGCATTCAGGTATGCTGCTGTCTCCAGCATGGCATCAAACCAGTTGTTCTGTCTGGTGTTGACTAGGTTTCGGAGAGGTGTCTTCAATTCAGATATTTTCCTCTCGACCTGTCTATTCGTTTCATGATGGCCTGGTGCCGCCTTGATATGCTCAATGCCTAACGATCGACACTGTTTTCTCTACACATGTTTCTCTAATTGTGGGTCCTTATCGCTTACTAGAGATGTTGGGTAGCCATGGGGTGTAAATATTTTGTTGCATAGAAGTTCCCAGGTTGTTATCGCTGTTACTTGCTTCGTTGTAGGTATAAGCCACGTGAATCCAGAAAACCTATCCATTGCAACTAGGATCGTGTTGTATTCCCAACAATTGTGCAAGGGTCCCGCAAAGTCAATGGCTCTTGATACGAAGATTTCCGATGGTAGGGTAATTGTCTGAGCCTTTCCTTCTGGCAATTTTGTAGGCTCCTTATTTACCTGGCATGTGTGGCCCTGGGCCACATACGGTCTAAAGTCTTTCTGCATTTCAGGCCAAAATAGGTACTCCGTTGCGTACCGTAAGTTTCGTTCAACACTGTGGTGGCCTTGGTTGCGAATTTCGCTAATGACACATTCCCTTAGCATCGTATTTCCGTATCCAGGGCCTTCCGGGATATACAAGCAGTCTTCCCCGTATCTAGTTTTTGCGTATAGCATTCCTTTTGCAACCTTGTAAGAGGACAAATCTCCTGCGGAGTCCATATTCTCATTTACCTTCTTCAAAATGGGTTCTTTCCAGTATGCTGCTACCATGTGTGCTTGGAACGTTCCGATCATTTCATTGACTGTTTGTAAGGTGTCGCGTTCGTGTTCTATTTTGCTTCCTCTGGTTGTCTCAAGTAGGTCTTCCTCCTCTTTGTCTTCCAAGACATCGTATAGCCCGCGCCAGTATTCTGTCATTGTCGGGGGCATTACACGGACTATTGTCTCATTGGTAAGACTTTCTAGCCGTTCTGCTCATCTAATCGGTGGTGGGCTATCAGGTTCTGGCATTCGGAATGCCGCTATTGTCTCGGCTGTGAGATTTTCTATTGGTTCTGGCTCCGGCATTTGGAATGCTGGTGCTTCCGGCTTCAGCAGTGCCGGAATTGCATAAGACCTGGACGTCGGCTGGGCCAGGATGGATGGCCCTTCTCCCGCACTAATTGGTCTTCCACCAATCGTTTGTTGCCATTCCCAGTCATTGATTTCGGGGGAATCCGGAGGGCTCGGGTCAATTTCTGTACTTGGGGGGCTCGGTCCTTCACTAAGTGGGTAAGGGGTTGATTTTCCCCATCGTCTAGGGTGGTTGTTCGTGAACTTGATTTCGGTTTGATGATATGGGCAATAATCCACGTAACAGTGTGAGTAGTATAAGGTGCTATGTTGGAGTTCTTCCGGTGGCGTACTTTGCAGGGTACAATTGTCACCCCAATCGTTTTCTGCAGTGATTGAGCAGGGGCTTTCGGGGGGTACAGGAGCCTCGTTGGGGTACTCACTATAGGAGAAAAGAGTGGAAATAGGGGAGAACTCATGCGTGGGCTCTAGTGTGTTTGATTCTTGCTCATAGACCGTATTATCCGAGATGTCATCCGATTCCTTAGTATGATTATGGACATAGAGTGGATTCAAGTCTGATTCTTGCTCATATATCTGGGAAAGGGCATCAGCTAAATAGTTTGTGCTTCCTGGTGCGTAGACTATTTTCGCGTCCTATTTTCCCAAGGCACTTAGCCATCTCACTTGCTTTCCGCTTGGGTTTTTTGCCGTTCGTAGCTGTGTCAGGGGTTGGTGGTCTGTAACCATTGTAAAGCAATTTCCCATTAGTACATTGTGGAATTGATTAAGTGCTTCCACTATTGCTAAGACCTCTTTATCGGTGGTCTCATAGTTCATCTGAGCGTTGGTGAACTTTCTGCTATGTAACGTGGCTGGTCGTGACATCTCATAAGTGGGTCCCTGTCCCACCCATGCTCCAACTCCTAAATCTGAGGCATCCGTAACCAACGAAATTGGTTCCTTGTTTCGTGTGTCTATTGGTCGCATGACTTGCTGATCGATGATTCGCTTTCGGACCATCTCGAACGCGGTTTGGTGGCTCGTTGTTCATACGAATTCGGTGTTTCCCCTTAAGTCGGTTAGCGGTGCCGTTAATGTAGCATGGTGTGGGAGAAACTGGGCCACATAATTCACTTTTCCAAGGAATCGTTGTAGCACCTTCTTGTTTTTTGGTGTCTCCCATCCTGCAATGGAAGATATTTTCTGGGGGGAGGCAAGAATTCCCTCGTTGTCCACTATGTGTCCTAATACTTCCTGCTTATCCGCAAAAAGTACTGACTTCCTTTTGCTCGCAATGAATTTTGCTTTTCTCAGCCGATCACATACTTGGCATATGTGTTCCTCGTGTTCCCCTGGTGTGTTTGAAAATATGAGAATATCATCAATGTATACCCATACAAAATAATGTAAATATTCGCTTAGGAGGTCTTCCATTATTCGTATAAATGTTGCTTTTGCATTCATGTCTCCTTGGAGCATTACTTTGCTCACAAATCCTCCGAACGGGTGTTTGAATGAGTTGAACTTAACACTGTCCTTGGCCACCCATGTTTGGAAGTATGCGTTGCTTAGGTCGATCTTACTAGTGAATTTCCCTCGCCCTATTCGGTTAAGGATCTGCTGTTGGTTTGGGATTGATGGACTATCCATGACCGTGTTATCGTTTCTCACTTTCAGGGCCACCAGGGTGCGGAACCTTCCATCTGACTTTGGTTGTACAAATGTAGGTGCCGCTCCGCGTACCTCTTGTCGTACAATTACTCCACTTCGTAATTTCTCGTTTATGCAGTTCATGAGTTTTTCCTTGTAGGCTTCTGGGATTGAGTATGTTGGTTGGTGTCGTAGGTTGGTTGGATCTTTTAGCCGAATGTGGTGGCTAATCTTATGCAGTGGGGTTAGCGTTTCAGGGACCTTGTCCGGAAATACAACCTTGTATTCTTTCTGCAATGTTTTTGTGGTGGTGTCTGACACAGCGGCTCGCGTTTCACCGCTTGTTGGTTTGCATAGTATACGCAGTTTGTCATCGGGAAATTCCACTGCTGTATCGCCACACCTGATAGGAGCATTATGTTTTTTCAGGAATGGCATTCCAATCAGGGCATCATACTTTGCCAAGTTCCCTACCAACATCTCCTGATTTGTCCATTACTTTTTCCAGATTCCTACGGTTAGTCCACATATTTTGTGGCTTGAAGAGCGGGATCCTTTCAAAGCCATATTGACTGTTGTTGGTTGGGGTAGAGGCTCCGTAGGGGTGCCGTGGGCAGAGATAAAGGTGGCACTAATTATGTCGCAGCCGATTGTTCCCGTGTCAAACAGTACCTTTGCTGGGTGGCCTTCTATGTAAATCGTTCCTTCAAGAGCGTCACGGGACCTGATGGCCAATGTTGGTTGCGTTCGCAGGCTTTCTATTTCCACTGAGTTAATTTCCACTTTGTCATAGTCGGTTGCTTCCATGTGGTTTGTACTAGCCTCTCGCTTAGCGGCCTTCGCTTTTCCTTTTTTGGAATAGCAATACTTTGAGTAGTGCCCCTTTTTCCCGCATTCGAAACATGTGCCTTTGTCGCATTGTTTCTGCTTCTTATCATTCTTGTCCTTTGAATCCTTGTGGTATGGTTCGTCCTGTTTCGTATTATCCTGCGATCATGATCTTTTACTGTTCCTTTGCCGTGGTACGTGGGTCCGGTTAACTCCTGTTTCATATAGGATAGTGTCCTTCCATTCGGCCCGCTTGACTCTCTTTTCAAAGGAATCACCCTCCTCCTCCATGGGTTCTACCTCCTGTCGTAGTCTGGGATGCATTGCTTCACACAATCTTTGTTGAAGCGTATACTGAGACACCGTCCCAGTAGGTAATCGTCCATAATACATTAAGAGATCTGTCGCGACCAAGGTTACTCTTTCTGTTTTGCCATTTCATACTTGCTGGATATCCTTGAACCTTTTGTATAGTTCTTCCATGTTTCGCGACGATTGGAATCTCTCTCTCAAGTATTTTATCAGGGTCGTTCCTTGGATTTTTTCCCCACTCTCATAGTGGTTCATTGCTTGGTGGTATGCTTCCTCTGCCTTCCTGGTACAGAAGCTTCCAAAGTATGCTCCACTTCCTTCCTTAGTTTTGTCCACTCCGTGTAGGGCCCGGTATTGAGAGGTTGTTATAACCCACCGGTCAAACACTTCACATTTTAAGTTATCCTTTTCGCCCGAGAACAAGTATGGCAGGGGAAGCTTGATTTTAGGTCCTCTTTGCCTGGCCTCTGGGCTGGGCGGTCAGGCGGATTCACCTTTGGACATGTTGTGTTCGGATTCTTCATCACTGGAGCTGTCTTCTGACGAGCTTTCTGGGGAGTCACTGGGGGATTAGTCTGGTGGCTGCCTTATTACCGAGTGATCTGATGCTTCTTCATCATCGTCTTCCTTCTTAGCCGTCCTGACAGGAATGCTATCGTTCTTCGGTGGTTGCGCCGGTGCCTTTCCTTTGCTGGAGCTGGGGGGAAATAGCCCAGGAAGGCCAGTTGCTACCTTTGCTAATTCGTCAGCCCATTCGCTAAAGGGCTGCTTGGCCAAGTCTTGCGCTAGTTGTCGTTCTGCTTCGTCGATCGAGAACTTGCTCTTTGGTCCTTTCGGTTTCTTGGGTTGCCTTTTCTTGGTAAGGCCTTCTTGTGGGACCTGCTTCCCACTTCAAGTCTCTAGTGACTCAATGGTGTCGTGTTGGTGGAGCTGAACCCTTCGTGGTTCTGCCACTCCCCGATGCTAGCTTTGCTATTGGACTTTTCGTAGGTTGATCAGACCAGGTCCCTGCAGGTTTCTTAACCACTTGCGGAGGTTAAATAAATGTAACGTGTTCGGGCCAGGCCCAAGTCACATAGCGGTACGATAGGAGCAGATGGCTGCGTGATCAACAGGAAGCGAGCACTGCTTGCTAAAGGAGTGTAACGACCCAGCACACATGAGCTATGGCAAAAGGAACCTATACCGATACAGGTAGCCAGGAGGTGAACTGATAGGAACCGGCAGGCAAGTAAGTACTTGACCTATGGAGACCTGATGGCCTGGGCTCCGAGAATGAACAGAATTGGTGTCAGACCACCTAGGGACTTATGAAGGGGCAGTTGCTCAGCTAGGCCGGATGTTGAAAATCAAGGTTGATAAGGCAGAGGTTGAAGGGAAGTGGATGAGAGAACCGAATTTGTTTGTGTACAGAGAGTTAAGAAGGAATAAAGAAAGTGATGGTTGTTGTTGTTGTTGAGAGAAGAAAAGAAAGCAGAACATCAGGTAGCAACAGAAAATAGAAAGACAAGAATTTAGTAAGTGCTTATGTAAGCTCCAGTACAATTGTGACCTCCACACGCAATTGTTCTCCTATTTTCAACACTCTCCCTGCTTCGAAGGTCTTCCAAGAAGCATAAATAGTCTTGGAGATTGCATGAACTATCAAGAGCCAAAGGTAACAAAAGAAATCAAAGTAGAAAAAATGTGAAACACAAAGATGAAAATTAAACATGCCCAACAGCCTCATTAAAAACCTCTTCTGTGGAAAACCAACATGGGAAAAAACCAATGGGAGTAGGTAAAAGAGTACTGCTACTGTAAACAAGTAACCGGGGGCAAAGAAAGCATAAAAGCAACAAAAGTGAAAAACAAAAACAAAAAGAAAAGAAAAAAGAGAAAGAAGTAAAACCTATAGTTCAAAGAGACCTAGCCTGTACACATGTCTCCAATGCAGTTCACGGAGTAAAGCTTTTGTCAAAATATCAGCAGTCATATCCTGGGTATTGATATACTGAATACCAATAAGGCCTTGTTCTTGAGAATCCCAAACATGATGGTACTTTGTGTCGATGTGTTTGGTTCGCTCATGAAACTTGGCATTTTTAACAAGTTGAATCGCGCTTTGGTTGTCCACATAGATTAGGATCGGTTTGGTTAGTTGAATCTGAAGTAGTTCACTGTATAGTCTTCGAATCCAGATAGCCTCTTTTGAGGCCTCAGAGCAGGCGATGTACTCTGCTTCGGTGGTTGAAAGAGCAACCATACTTTGTTTCTTTGATTTCCAAGAAATGGCACAGTTTTCTAAAAGAAAGCAGTATCCGCCTGTAGACTTTCCATCATTGGTGTCACCAGCCCAGTCGGAGTCGGTAAAGCCATATGGCCCAGAATATATTGTTGAATTTGATGCCTTATAGATAAGTCCAAGTCTAACAGTTTGTTGAAGGTATCGGAGAACCCTTTTGACTAAAAGAAGGTGGCTTTTGTGTGGGTTCGCAAGATATTTGCTGAGGACTGAAATTGTATAAGCAAGATCAGGTCTGGTTCCAGTCATTGCATACATGAGGCTTCCAACTAGTGACTGATAGAGGTGATGGTCTTGTGCTGTAAGAAGAGAATCGGAGTTGTGATCAGATTGGCGAAGCTGCTTAGGATCCATGGGTGTTTGTAGTCCATTGCAGTTCTCAAGTCCAAATCGTTTTAAGATAGTCTGAATAAACCTTTCCTGCTTGATTGAGATACTCCCCCTCGATTGCAAGATCTCAAGACCCAAGAACTGTTTTACTGGACCCAGATCTTTCATCTTGTATTTTGAACGAAGCTTTAATTTGACCACTTGCATAGCAGTATGGTCAGGGCTTGAGAGGAGTATGTCATCCACATAAAGGATGAGAATAACCTTAGAAGAGATGTAGAGATTGCAATCGCTTACAGAGGATTTAAAGCCTATAGATTGTAGGTAAGCATCAATATCACGATACCAGAGACAAGGGGCTTCTTTTAATCCATAGAGTGCTTTTTGTAGTTGTAGTACATGCTCTCTTCCAGGTTTACTTTGACTTGGATCAAGCCACTCAATACCTTCTGGGGGTTTAATATAAACAACATCATTGCCAATTGAAGGATTAAGAAAAGCAGTTGTAACATCCATATGATGTACAATCCAACCTCTTAGAGCACTAGTAGCTAAAAGCATTCGTACTGTAGTAAGTCGTGCAACAGGAGCAAAGGTTTCACCATACTCAGCCTGCTCATATCCTCGTACAACTAAGCCTGCCTTATAGCGAGTTGAGGTATCAGCCTCTACTTTTGTGCGGTACACCCATCGACAGCTCAAAATCGGCACAGTAGTGCTTGTTTGTCTTTGTGAAACCCATGTCTTGTTCTCCAGAAGGGAATTGTACTCGCTGCACATTGCTGTTCTCCAATGCTCATGCTTAACAGCGTCAGTATAATTAGCTGGAAGATTCTCATCACAGTTCTCTGTATCATTGTTACTAGATCTAACCCCATCAGTTAACGCAAGACATGCAGCTTTTGACAATATTCGATTAGATCGTCGAAGTGGTGGTACCACTGTTGATAACTGGGGTGATTCATGTGCTGGCTGTATATCCAAGCACTTTGCAGGTGTATGCTGCGTCTGTGATCTCTCTGCTACAGGTGTAGGCTACGTTTCTTGATCTGCCAAAAAAGTGGCTCTTATGGGGGACTCAGTACAACCCATGTTCTTGATCTGGCTCTCATCAGGCCTAGCAGATTTCTCAATTAAATTAACAGTTGAAGACTGTATTATGGGGGACTCAGTACAACCCATGTCTGTATCGTGATAGTCAACTGGATCCTCTTTATCCTCATTGACTACAAGAATAGCTTCTGGAAGTAGAGGCTTCAGAATATCACTGTCAGCTTTAGCATTAAAAGAACCAGCTACTTGCCCTTCATCAAAAATAACATCAGAGGAATGAAAGGTCCTTTTCTGTTCAATATCCCATAGCTTCCATATTTTCTTTGTATCATGAACATAGCCCAACATTGCACATTGCTTAGACCGAGATCCAAATTTTCGATCAGAATGTTGAGCTGTAGGGATGAGTTTAAAGGCTAAACAACCAAATCGACGTAGGTGATGCAAAGAAGGGATGGAGCCATGAAGAAGCTCATAGGATGTTTTATTATTGATCGCATGAGAAGGAGAACGAGCATGAAGATAAACTGCCATATTAACTGCTTCTGCCCAGAGCTCAGGGTTCAATCTTGAGTCCAATAACATACTGCATGCTTTAGTAACAATGGTGCGGATCATTCGTTCTGAGACTCCATTCTTGTGTTGTGTATATGGTGGTGATGGCTCAAAGGTAATTCCAGATGTACGAAGGATACCGCGAAAGAGACGATTAGAATACTCGCCACGTCCATTGTCGCAGCGAAAACGTGTTATTGGATACTGTGGAAATTGTTTTCCTAATTGTGCCGTAAACTCTTGGAAGCAACTTGTTATTTCAGTTGCTTCTTTGGTATGTAGAAAAAATACTGATATAAAGCGGGTATGATCATCAATATATAGTATGAAGTATCGGGCACCAGAACAAGAAGGAGTTGCAAGAGGTCCTGCCAGATCTGAATGGATAAGCTCGAAGGGCCGTAAAGTGTGAGGAACTGGTTGACGAATAATTTTCCGTTGCTGTTTTGCCTGAATACATACTACACAGGAAGAAAGGTCTTGTTTCTCTTGATCTGAGAGCTCAAATATAGTACCAGCAAGTACAGTTTGTAAGGACTGTAAGTTGAGATGTGCAAAGCGTTGGTGCCAGAGATTTATTGATGTCTTTGTGATAGAGGAACCTGAATGTGCAAGTTGTGCTTGCAGACTGTGAATTGAGAGTGGAGAGCCAGCAAGTTGCCATAGTCTATCCTGTAGTGTTGCTAGCTTGCTTGGTTGTCCACCAGCTCTCTGAATAAGGCAATGAGAGGCCGAAAATGTTACTGTATACTTCTGAGAAAGTGATCCAACTGAGATCAGAGAATATCGAAGCTTCGGAACATAGAGGGCATTAATCTCAATGACAGCACCATTGTTGAGTTTGATGTTTATCCTTCCACGAGCAATACCATACAACTCAGTTCCATTTCCAAGATAGACAGGAATAGGGGCTGCAAGTGATGTAAGTGTTTGAAATGATTTCCGATCAGGTGTGAGATTATCTGAGGCTCCACTATCAATAATCCAACTATGTATTTCTCTCGAGGAGCCAATTGTATTTGCAGTCAAGGCATGTTCAGAGACATAGGAGGCAAGAAGAGCCTGCTCAGGATTGTCATTACTGTTGGTATTGTTGTTTCTGGACTGAAAGCGAGAAGAATTTTGAGTATCAAAGCGATTTCCAGAATGTAGGTTGTTTCTTCTTCTCTCTGCTCTTTGCTTTGTAAAGCAGTTATTTTCTGTATGTCCTCTCCTAACACAGTAGTTACAGATTGGACCATCACTACTGCCACTTATTCTTCTTCCACCATTGCCAGTATTTCTCCTTCTTCCACTAGCACCACCATTCATTCGTCTTCCAGTACCTCGAAAGTTTCGATTAAATCTTTGACTTCCATGACTTGGAGGTAGATGCCGGTAGCGTTCTCCTCCATGTTGATGGGAGAAGGAGGATGGTTGGACATTGGTTGTAAGAGCAGTTGTTGTAGCTGATGCTGTATTTGATCCAGTAACATCATCTTTTCTCTCCAGTATTGCCTGCTCCTTTTGCAAAATTGCTTCAATAAGGTGGTTGATATCAAGATCTTCTTGTGAGAGGATGCGATCAAGAGTTGGAAGATATTCCTCAGGTAAACGTGAGTTCAAAAGAGAGATAAGAGAGTTTGTTGAGATTTCCATATCAGTACCGAGTAGGCGAGACTGGATAGACTTCATTGCTGAGATTAAATTACCAATTCGAGCACCTGGTTCAAGCCGGAGAGCAAAGAACTGTTGTTGCAAGGTTGATCGTCCGATGTGAGAAGCTGCAACATCATACTTGTTCTTTAGTGAAGTCCACATTGTGATAGGACAGTCTAAACCACGAATATGTTGCTTGGCTTGTTGAGTACAAGAGGTGAAGATCATTCTGAAGGCTCGATTAGTTCTGTTTCGGTATTGGGTGTAGGCTGAATGTTCATCTGCAGTTGGAGGAGCTGCTGCACCGAAAATAACATCATAGGTTTGATCAGCTCTCATGAAGGCCTTGAGGTTCTCACTCCAATGATGATAATTTTTCTCATTAAGCTTCTCAGTTGTACCAAATTTGCAGGTGAAGGTTTCCATCGGTAAAGCGCTAGAGACAAGCTCATTGAGCTTGTGGGAGAAGGACATTGGAAGGATAGTTTGATGAGGAGGTTTTTGTTGGATAGAAATTGTTTTCCAAAGAGACTTATTGATGCGCAAAACCCGGGCTCATAACCTGTTGAAAATCAAGGTTGATAAGGCAGAGGTTGAAGGGAAGTGGATGAGAGAATCGAATTTGTTTGTGTACAGAGAGTTAAGAAGGAATAAAGAAAGTGATGGTTGTTGTTGTTGTTGAGAGAAGAAAAGAAAGCAGAACATCAGGTAGCAACAGAAAATAGAAAGACAAGAATTTAGTAAGTGCTTATGTAAGCTCCAGTACAATTGTAACCTCCACACGCAATTGTTCTCCTATTTTCAACACCGGGTAACGGGAGACAGGCCAGAAAGGTCTATCGCCGGCGACGGGATAGACAGGGTAACAGGGAAAAAGTTAACTTGTCCGCTGGACAAGGTTACCCTACTCTTGGGTCTTGGGTTACCAGGCCCAGAGTCCTGAGTTACCCTACCTGTCAATACAAAGTCCCTCGGGGAGTTCGGGAAAATTGACTGGAATGTTTGTCACGTGAAGCCATGCATAATACTGGAATCTGGGGTTCCGGGGGATGCTATTGGGTGAGCTACGTAGCTTCGAGGAAGCTGTAAATTGAAGACATTATTCCTATCATACCCCTCCGGCCCCACCTTGAGGTCCGGATGTCCTGGGCAAACGGTTGTGTAGTTGTGTGCAGTCTAGCAAGGAGGAATCTTTGGAGACATGCTTGCAACACCGTATACGTGGCTGCTGTCCGGTCGACCATAAGCTGTTCGCAGGATATATAAGGGGGCATAGGATGGAAAGTGGAGTACCTCCTCCAAGTTGCTAGGAGTAAAACACACGAGAACTGACTGAGTTAACGAGTGTTAACCGTGGGGGTCCCGAAGGTAGTCCCGGGTGGTGCCGGGGCGGCTGGGAGAGTTTGTACACCTACCAAGCCCAAATGTGCTCCCAATGCTATAGGCTCTGAAAGGGAAGTGCAGAGACACTAAAAGCATGATTCCTACCACAGGTAAGGTATATCCGAGGTAGTGGTCATGGGTAGTGCCCATTGGATCACTCCCGGACTATTGGGCCCTGCGGATAACATCGGAAGCCCGCAACCCGTAAAAAGTAAATAGATAAACCGCTCACGGTAGCCTCCGGAGTCAAGTAGAGATCAATGCATATGGGAAGGGTGTCATAGATAGTCTAGTTCATGAGGTGCCTTGACTGTTAGCCACCGGCAAGACACTGATGTGCAGAAACTTTCACTCCGGCGGGCAAAATAGAAATGCACCGTAGAAACGATAACCGCATAAGATGAACGCCGACTAGAGTGTGTCGACACACGCATGCCCGAAGGGTGTGCCAGGAGACGTGTCGGACCACCCTTAGCGGAGAAGGGTGTACTCAAATAGTTGGAGCAAACTGATGGGGGAGTTTCTGGCATAAGATAAAACTACCTGAAAGTCTATGCGAGAACTCTCCTACTCAAACAATCAATCCTCTCGAGACCTTAATTGAGTGAAGCGTCAGGCTTAAGGATATTAAGTTTTACTGTTTACTTTACTCTTACATCTGTATGAACTTTTGGCGACAAGTTTGAAGTTGTTCGATGCGGTCGGAACCTTGGGATCTATCGTCCTAGGGGTGCCCCCGTTACAAGGAGGCTACAAACAGGGTGTAATTGGAGATCAAAGAAGTAACCGTTCAATCAAGTATATTTAAGAATACTGTCTGTTGAAGTCTGCTGTTTCCATGGTGGAAATCAGCGGTCTTTTAAATACAGCATATCGCTTATCACCAGAATCAGCGATATTGCAAAACAATGTGTGTATCAACCAATAGCACACGAAACAATTCATGTATCAAACAATACCATGAAACCAAACATAAAACGATGTCTGTATCAACCAATAGTACACGAAACAATACAAGTATCAAACGATACTGTGAAACCAAACATAAAATCATCTGTCTATCTATCGATTGCATACGAAACAATACAAGTATCAAACGATAGCGTGAAACCAAACATAAAACAACCTAGTACCCGTACCGGTTACAGGAACAACAAACAGCAGTAAGTTGACAGCCGTACCAGAACCTAGGACACAGCATCTGCGAAACAATGAGTAGAGACCAGAAGCTCTATACAGGCCTGGATAAACTCGGGAAGAAATTGGAAGAGGAACGACGGTGCTGGGGGACCCGGGAACTGCAGTTCATTACAGACCTACAGACCCACAATCAAAAGGTGATGACAGGGCTCAGGAACATGCAGCAAAACATGACCCAGATGTTTGCTCAGTTATCAAGGGAAATCACTATGCTGGAGCAAGCAGCATTAAGCTTGCATCAGGGGAAATGAACCCATGATTGAGGAACCGGGAGAGGACAGTTGGGGCCATCCCAACATAATAAAGGGAAGGGGCCAGCCTAAAGGGACACCCGGCCAGAGACCATACAGGGTGGCTTGGAGGAATGGTAGTACCTTCAAATGTGGTTGGAGGAGTAGGAGAAACAAAGCTGGGAGATGACAGTTTGGACCATAGTGGGGAAGGAGCAATCTGCAGGCTGGGCGTGCTGCCTTGGGGAAGGCCGCGGACAGCTAAGGAAGAGGAGGAACACCAAATGATGCTGCAGCAGGCCCAGGAGTTGGCGTGACAGACTGTGTTGCATCCGAAGAATCCCACCAACCCTCCATTCATATGCAAAGCAAAGTTCTACCAGGACATCAAAACTTGGCCACACACATACCAGGACTACTTTAGCTGAAATCACATGCTATGGATAGAGGATAAAGGTAAAATTATATATGCCGTAGAAAGGACAAAGAGTGCCAATATGACACCTTTCAGCAACTGGTATAGAACAAGCATGGAAGGGCGTGAAGGGTATGCCACTCATTCTGAATTGCTAACGTGGGAACAGTTCTAGCATAAAATAATCATGCGGTTCTCATCGATCAATGAGGACTGGAAAGCTTTGGGACAGATGGGAAAAGCCAAGCATGAGAAGAATATCGACAAGTACCTTCTTCGGATGGAAAACTTGAACATCAAGACCAAGCTTCAAGGAAGGGCACAGAGAAAGATAGTCAAGGACCGACTACCTGAGGCAATACTAAGAGGGTTGTCTCATAAGTGATACAATGCTGACGCCGAATAGCTGGAGCATCTTTGAGCGGGTGGCAACCAGGAAGAGGCTGTCCTCGACAGCAAAAGGCAATGACAGGACAATCGGTCCAGCTCCGCAGGGTTTTCGGGACCATTGAAACAACTGTGGGAGGATAAAAAAAAGGAGTCAAAGCGAGGAAAGAAGGAAGGGTAACCTAGCAAGTTTCAGGGAAAGACAGGACCGCAGACTTTCCAGTCCGCACAGTTCACCCAGGCCAACAAACCGACCAAGATCCAGGGGGTTGAGCATACAGACTAGAAGAAAGCTCACAGGAGAATACACCAAACCAGAATCGATGAATGCTGGGAAAATAAAACCTGCACCCAGTGCCGACTCACCAACTACAAGTAGGAAGCTTGTACGGAAGGAGCCATTGTTGCAACGATAGGACAGTGGAAAGCAACAAAGTTCAGACCCCGAAACATGGAGGTTTGGAATACCACCCCAAAGCCAGCGGGAAACCAAACCCACGTACTACTAGCACTTAGACTTTGGGAGTTGTCAGATCACGAAGGGGGATAGCTCTGACAACCAGAAGCTGTGTATAAAAACCATGACCTATGTTCTGAGCAAGGGCAATGGCTTATTCAAGAATGTCAGAAAACCGCACTAACTGGGTTCTGGGTGTGGGCAGAGACGGAAGTGCGAAAGGAATAGTAAACCATGTATAATAGAGAAAGTTAACCCATCTCAGGGGGAGGCAATCAAGAATAACCCCTGACCTAGATGTGGGATAGCAACACTTTGTATTCCCCCCTGGATAGAGAAAGTTCAAACCTGACACAGAAGAAGAGGAGACTGTTACAGGGGGCAGCTTAGGGCATCCCAACTCTTTCCTCCAAAGATCATGCTAGGGAAGTGAGTCTGGATAGAGGCGGACCACCTGAAGGCGCTCCCCGAGTCACCAGAATAACACCACTGGCTACAGCGAGTGGGTAGGCTGCAGGTTGCTAGACGGAAGAAAGGACAGCATGCTCATCTTAAATGATACTAGGCAATAGCAGGAGTTGAACATCTAAGGCCAGGTTAGGAAGGTCATTCCCTCATCTATGCACTGGTGGCATAGACCAGTATGATCAAATATCGTCATTGAGGAGAAAGAAAACAAGAAAGGAGATGCACATATAAGGGACCAAGTTTGTTTGAGAGAGGCCTGAATGGCCGAAATTGTACAGGTACAACAACAAACACCCAAGATTATTGAATGCCCCAAAGAAAATATCCGTTAAATGAAGACAGAGTAAGCCTAAGGGGGAACCAAAGCGACGGAAAACTCAAATCCCAACACCCACACATTACAAGTGCCCACAAGGCACAGCCCACCTGAGAATACAAGGAGAACAAGTACCGATTCGCATGTTATTAGACACGGGCTCACAGATCTTAGTTATACAAGAAGTGCTGGTCCCAAGAGTAGGCCCAACACCAATACAGTGAGACAACCCAGTTAGTAGAACAGGGTTTGATGGTGCGCAGTCCCAAAATATCGGAAGATGCTATACAACCTCTACCATGCTGGAAATAGGGGTTAACCGACATTGCTCAGAAATTACGTGTGAAGTCATGAGCCAGAGGATCTATGACTTGATAATTCCATTTAGTTGGTGGCATCGCCAACACCCCCTATGGTTTATAGAAGATGAGAGCAGATGGACGTTCCAGGCAGAGCACCATAAGCAATACCTGGAACTGGAGGATGCAGGAATCTGCATTGAGTGGGACAAGACAGTGGCCTTGGACCCCGCCACAAGATATGTGGGCCGAATTGTAGGCCTAGAAGACCCACAGGCAGTGGTCATGGAAACCCTGCCAAAACCCTATTGAGAGTAGGCTGATCTCTTTCTGCCTCAAGTAGTGGAATGGCTCACAAATCATAACATCTTTGATTATGAGATCAAGGTCATCAAAGACGAGAAGCCCATATGGGGGCCAATATACCTGCTATCCGACAAAGAACAATGGGCGTTGTGAGAGTACCTTGACAAGATGCTGTGAGAAGAGAAGATAACACCAAGTCAGTCTCCTGCATGTGCATCAATATTGTTTGTACTGAAACCTGATGGGTGGCTAAGGCTGTTTGTGGACTACCGAAGACTTACCAAGGCCACAATTTGCAACAAGAACCCCCTACTGCTCATGAGTGAACTCAGGGGTCAAGTAGGTGTGTTGGGTATCTTCACCAAATTGGACGTAAAGGATGGGTACCACTTGATATGTATTAAAGTGGGAGACCAGTGGAAAACGGCCTTCCACACTCGATATGGTCATTACGAGTACTGGGTAATGTGAATTGGGCTAGTAAATGTGCCTGCTACCTTTCAGGACATAATACACGTGGTTCTAAGAAGGTTCTTAGCCTTCAGAGTAGTTGTATACATAGATGACATTCTAATCTACTCTAAGACTGAGGAAGACCAGGTCAAACTAGTCAAGGAGGTATTGGCTAAGTTATGGAAACACCAGTTAGCAGTGTCCATCACTAGGTCAGTATTCCATAAGAGGCCCATGGAATTTCTGAGAGATATAGTGAAGAGAGACCGGATCACTATGAGTGATCGAAAGGTCAAAGCCAAAAGTGAATGGAAAAGACCTGAGCCTGTAATGGATACCCAAATTCTCATGGGATTTGCAAACTGCTAATGTTGATTTATCAAGAATTCGTTGAGGACTTGTAAACCCATAATGGGGTTCTTGAAACGCGACCCAAAGGGATTCGCCGGGGGAAAGGAGCAGGAGGAGGCTTTCGAGTTCCTGAAGGAACAGTTTGTGATGGCCTGTATTTTGGCATATTTTCACCCAGACCGAAACAGGTTGGTGGAAACGGATGCAAGTAATTTTGTGCTAGGGTGTACACGGTCACAGTACAGCGAGAAAAGGCTACACCGGAGAGCATTTCACTCGCGAAAACTCAACTTGGCGGAACACAACTACTATGTTCATGAGAAAGGGTTGCTCACTATAGTTGAAGCATTCAAGGAATGGTGTCACTACCTTGCGAGAACAAGGGAACCCATTACAGTATTTACTGATTATCAGAATCTACAATACTTTCTCACGACCAAGCCCTGCAGTGTCAGGCAAATAAGGTGGGCACAGAAGTTAGCAGATTTTAACTGTAAAATCGTGTACGGACCAGGGTCAAGTGGTGGAAAGCCAGATGCATTGAGTAGACGGCTAGAGTACTGTGCCAAGAGGGGAGCTGTGCAAAGTGAGAAACTCTGAATCTTAAACCCTGCACATTGAAACAAGCTAACAGTTATAGTGGTAGGAAGAGAGGATGAACCTGGTCCAGGTCAAAGAACACCCGAGCTGAAATAGACCCGAGCTTTGAGACTATACCCAAAAGCTCAGATTGCGACACAGGGCGCAGGGAAGCGGCAGGACTTGACATCTATATCCTGAAAGGGACAGTAGTACCCACCCGTGGACAAGCGATGGTAGCAACCAGAATAGTCATAGCATGGTTATCGGGAACCTATGGCTGGGTAGCTCCTAGAAGGGGCGTTGCCATGCACTATGGGATTATGGTCAGGGCAGGAGTTATTGACAGAGACTGCCGGGGAGAGGTGAAGGTATTACTATTCAATTTGAAGGACCAGGTCTACCACATAGGGAAGGAGGAATGAGTTGTGCCACTTGTAGTGGAAAGGATTCATAATAAGGAGCTCCACAAAGAAATAGAGCTCACGCTCCATCTCCGTTACAACTCCGGTCATTGAAAAAGATTTCCTAATTGGGAATGACTCAACACCAGAGAACTATCACCACAACTACGGGTCTCGCACCCCCCCTCTGGGGGGTGCTAGAC
>PYWC01000009.1:868278-926937 GCA_003182015.1 Tuber magnatum | reverse complement strand
AAAAAAAAAAAAAAGAAATAGAGCTAGATGATACCGAGAGGGGTCAGGAAGGATTCGGAAGCATGGAAACCAGTAGGGTTGAGACCCCAACTGTAGCCAGTCAGCTGAGACAAGTAAGAAGGCTAAATCAACATTTCGATAAATTCGATCAGGGAAGGTACAAGGGCCTGACCACTGAAGAAACCATGCTAACCAACACAGTAGTTATTAAAGCAATGGCATGAAAATTTGATGCCCAATTCTTAAGACAGGAGGAGGAAAAGGAGAGGGTGGACTAGGACTAGAAGATGAGAAGAGGGGAGTTGGAGAGGCTTGGAGATGAGAGGAAGAAGATGCCGATGCATTGGACTTTAGTGGATAGCCTTCTTTACTACAAGGGACAGCTATTCATCTCAAATGATGAAGCCCTAGAAACACTGAGTGCCCAAAGCAGCCACTACTGCAGTGTTGCGTGGCATTTCAGGCAGGGAAAAACAGTAGAAACCATAACCGAGGACTTCTATTAAAATCAGCTCGCAGAAAGGATAAACGACTATGTACGATCCTGTGATAAGTGTTAACATAATGAAGGACCACGATATGCAAAGTATGGGTTTCTACAGCTATTGGAAATACCCTATGTGGCATGGATATTTATCTCAACGGACTTCACAACTCAGCTACTGAAGCCAGGAGATAATAGTCAGATCATGGTAGTAGTCAACCGCTTAACCAAGAGGGCCCAATTCATAGAGTTCAAGGAAAATGCAATGTCAAAGGATGTAGTTCAGACCTTTCTCTTGGAGGTATGGAGATTGCATGGGCTACTGACGGAGATCATCTCAGGGATCGATACGAAGATCGCAGGAGAATTTTGGGAATTCCTCTGCAAAGTCTTACCCATTAAGGGAAAAATGTCCGCAGCGTACCATCCTGAAACAAACGGGCAAACGGAAAGAACCAACCAAGTGTGGGAAGGCTATCTGCAAAGCTTTATTAACTGCAATCAGGATGGTTCACAGCAACTACTCCCACTAGCAGAACATGCCTACAATAACTCCATTGCGGGTGTGCACAGGATAATCCTAGTTTACGTGAACTATGGATACTACCTGCAGATGGAGTGGTTGAAGGAGTGAGAAGCTCGAAATCCAGGAGCGATCCTATATGCTCACTGGATGAAGGAAATACATGAACAGGTGATGGCCACACTAAACGCAACCAGAGGATCAATGGAAAAGTACCATGACAAGAAAGCTAAGCCACAGCCAAACTTTCAGACAGGAAGCTTGGTCATATTAAACACCAAGAATATTCGCACCAAGTGGTCCTTCAAAAAGCTTAGCCCAAAGTTGTATAGGCCATTCAAAATCCTAAAGCCATGCGGCGACTGAGGATTTAAGTTGGAAATCTCGGAGTACTGGGGAAATTCATCCGGTCTTCCATGTATCATTGTTGGAGGCTTACCGGATATCAGTTCGACTGGCTCCACAGGAGCCTCTCCTGGCGCCTTAAGAGATAGATGGCAACTTGGAATAGTAGGTTAGAAAGATAGCAAAGAGGGAGGTTATTTCCCATACTCGTTGGGTTCACAGGTGCACTAGGAGGATCGGTAAACTTAGGTACTTTGTGAAGTGGCAGGGGCGCTTGGAGGATGAAAACACCTGGAAACAGGTAGAACATTTAGCACATGCAGCACAGTTGGTAGAAGGGTTTCACAGGAAGAACCTGGAGATGCCGCAGATATAGAGGAAGCACAACAAGAAAAGATTTTCCTGGGCATGGCCAGGTAAACACGCAAAGGTTTTTTGGCCTATCTTGCTGAGTCCTTAAAGGAATTCAATTTGTACACTACTAGAGAAATAGATTAGGGGGAATCAAGCCGAACTCTTAAAGGGGGAAGCTCGTATTATACGTAGAATGAACTGGTATAGCGTAATAGGCATGTCACGTGATCAGTGGCAAAAGGTCACCTGTGCGATCCCAGGGTCCGTCGCAGTATTTGGAGAATGAGTTAATTTCTGTCAATACGACATTGGTACAAAACTCTCATTTACACCACTACTGAACGTCACCTAGCGAGGCGTTTTCACTGACTCCTCAAGAGAGGACCCTTGGCTATCCTGCTGAGGTCAAACGAACTAAATGAGTTGGTTGGTTGGGGAGATAAACCTATGCAAAGATCTCTCAGCTACCCCAATGCATGTATGCTAACTGGGGGGAGGTTGGCTACTCTGATAGAAGTCCAAGGCTGCCATACAGGTAGTTAGACCGAATTTCAAGTCAATTGGTAGAGGAGTGCAGAGGAAAATCCAGATCAGGGCACGATACCCAAGAGATAATAGTTTGCCCAAGCTCAGAGGCATGATCAGGTAGAGTCCAATGATGGCGTAGCGTGTGGAAGGTTAATCCTGAACATAAGGAAGCCTAAATGCCACTGGCGCAATAAGACGGGAGTATGCCCCCTGCAGGTTGATGTAGATGGATAGGGAATCTGCCTGTATTCATAACTCTCTTGTGGGGGCTAATCACTTCATATAAAGAGATGGAACCAGTAGCTGGTTGCCACTGTAAAAGGGTTCCAGTGACCATAATTAGAGCGAAAACTATGAGGAGAGGCATGGGACACCCTCCCCATCATTCGAGGAGAACACAGTCAAGTGGGGTAAAGGTTTTCAGGGTCTAGGAAGTTTACACTAGAAAAGGCGGAAGGAAAAGATAGGCCACGAACACCCAGGGATGGAATATAAATATTGAGGTACCTCCCATGCTTTTTAGATATCATTAGCGATGGAGAAGAGATCTTATCAATATATTCCTTATACGATACACTTCGAATACCACTTCTATCTTGACATTTCAAGTGACGGTTCCTAGCAATCAGTTCATCGCATATCGGGCCTTAGGCCAGACTCGCGTGTTCTTAGAGTCGGCTACTGTCCAACACTATCTACTGGAAAGTTTTAAGCCTTATAAAGTAACTGATAGAAAGAGGATACTGATGAACTTTTATAACAATTCAGGTCCATAAGGAGGCTGCACGGTATCATCACAAAAGTCTTTCCTATTGGCTTTTGTTGGAAGAGCTTTTTACAGGTATTAGCACTACTTGATACTTTGCTCAAACTAGGTCACTTTTATCTAGAGTTAAATAAGAGTACTATGACCTAGTCCTAATTGATCTAGTCCTCAGCAAGTAAGCCTCTTGGCAATTTGTGTTTGTAGAATTTGAGGAAGTGAATATCGATGATATTTCCAAAAAATCGTTCTAGCTCTACCTCAGGTAATAGCCATTCACCACTATCCCCACCCACCAGTACCCTAGTCAGCCGTGCTAGCAATTCAAGGTCCCTTCTTAGAAGTGTTATTGTTGCCTTTGTTGGCTCTCAAGGTTATACTATGGATAGGTCACCTTCTCAGCCAAAGAGGGTTTGTGTAGGAAAGACAGCTCAGAAACCATTGGTGAATGTTATAGAGAACCTGTATAAGGAGATTGTCCATTAGCAGGTTGATAAGGAAGAGTGTATGGAGCAGGTTGTAATTGAAAAGATGTGGGAACTGTATGCCAGATTGGACAAACTGACCAATAGTCAATTAGCAAAGATGGTGGCTATTTTGTAAAAGCAAGAGAATGCAGTTAGATTTTTAAGTATTTCCTTCTATGCTAGTATTAGAGATTGCAGGATTCAAGGCTGTTTAGCTGAATAGTTTGTAGTCCATCTAGTATTTAAAAGTTTATGTATTTTAAGCTGTAACGTGTTCAGGCCAGGCCTTAGTCATGTAGCGGTACGATAGGAGCAGATGGCTTCGCGGTCAACACGAAGCGAGCGCTGCTTGCTAAAGGAGGTTTCAAATGGGGTGTAGTAGGAGATCAAAGAAGTAACCAGTCAACCAAGTATATTTCAAGAATACTGTCTGTCAAAGTCTGCTGTTTCCATCGCGGAAATCAGTGGTCTTTAAACACAGCATATCACTTATCTCCAGTATGAGCGATATTGCAACACAATGTGTGCATCAACCGATAGCACACGAAACAATACAAGTATCGAACGATACTGTGAAACCAAACATAAAACAAGGTGTGTATCAACTGATAGCACACAAAACAATGCAAGTATCAAACGATATTGTGAAACCAAACATAAAACAAACTGTGTATCAACCTATAGCACACGAAACAATACAAGTATCCATACCGGTTACAGTTTCAAAATAAAATAACCATTTCATCAAACAAAACAACTTAATAAATCCTAATAGCCGGTAATTCCGCTATTCTTCTGAAATTCCGCTTAGGACCCATCCTGATCGTTATCGCTATCCTGCAACAATCTCATGTCGCCCTGCAACATCCATTCCGCACCTTCGAACCATCTTTCCAAACACTCCCCACATGGTGCTCCGCGTACGAAGCAACCAGACTCCCAGTGGTGTGGTAGGTCCACAAAGTTTCGTACCATCCGGTATTCCCATTCCTGAGTCTCGACATCGATTCGTCCGCAATCCTCGAAGTGATCAATGTAGAATATCTTCCAGTATGCGCTTTCTGAAATTATCTCTTGGTACAGTAGGTACCCCAAAATGAGGTCCTGTCCTTTTATGCTGACTTCTTTGTAGGGCGACATTTTGTTTCTTTTGCGTAAGGATAAGTTTTGTAGGTGGGTAAAGGTTTGGAGGTATGGTAGTTTGGTCTGTTTTCTTTAGTGTGTTAGAGGGATGGTGGGTGGTATTTATGTTTCGGTGGTGACCTCGCTTAGGTGTGGGCCTCGCTTAGGTGTCGGCCTCGCTTAGGTCTTCAGGGGAAGGGGGGTGCTGCTGAATTTCGGTTTCTTCCGTCTCCATGCACCACTTACATTTTTCTGTGCTCAGGTAGTACCCGCTACCGAAGTGGAACACATCTGACACTGATTCTCCCCACATTCGTCTCGTCGATTCCGTTGTTATTTCTAAGCATTTGCTGCAGATGTGTATGAATAGTCAGTCTGCAAGGTATCGTCTGTAGATAATATCACGGTTCACCAACAGTCCTATTAGCTGATGGCGCAGTCTCCAAGGCACTTGCTCATGGTTTCACATCGTAAGGCTGTTGGATGGAGTGTTTTTTCCTTTCCCTATTGCCAGTACTGCGCCTCGCCCAGCCAGGCTAGGTATGCTGCCTAATCTTCCATTACCCGATTTTCATCTTCACTGCTTTCGAAATCGCTCTCGAAGTCGGCTGACCAAAATCCGTTCTGTATCCCGTGGTTCTTGTCTGGGCGCAGGTGTTGGGTTTCTGGTAGGGTTGGGCTCCACGCCACCGGCACATGGTTGATCGTAGGGGGTAGCTCATCCTCCGGTTTGTTGTCTTCCCACCATTGATTCACCAATTCCGTCCCATTTTCCAATCCTTCCCGGGGTTCCCAGCTACTCTCTGTTTCCGGGTACCCCACCGATTTTACTAGGAATTGGTCGCGGTCATACCGTCTTCTGTGGTCTCGTATGGTTTCCACTTCCCATTCCGGTTTCTCATTAACCACGATTGTGGGTGGCTTTGCATGGCTCCTGGCAGGGTAGGATACATCATTGTCAGGGAGGTATCTTTTCACAGTGGATGCATGGAATGTCGCTTCTCGGTTTCTGTACATTCCGCTATCCATTTCTACGGCGTAATTTTGTGCATGCTCATCGTATTCGATTATCTTGAATGGTTCACGTCAGCATGGTTGCAATTTCTTGCTACGTCCCAATTCTGTTGCGAATAAAGTTCCGCATACAAGTCACAGATTACCCTTTCCTATCGCTGAATGGTGTCTGTATCGTTTTGCTGCCGTTCTCGTGCTTCTAAATCATGCCATTTTAAGTGCATTGAATGCTGCGTTCCGGATTGCTTGGTGCCTGTTTAATAATTCATCGCCAGCTGGTACTGCGGAGTTCTTGAAGTTCGCTAGGGGAAGTAGTGGGTCATTCTTTCCAAAAATAGGTTTATATGATAACATGCCGCGAGTTTCTGACCATCCTGCATTCAGGTATGCTGCTGTCTCTGGTATGGCATCAAACCAGTTGTTTTGTCTGGCGTTGACTAGGTTTCGGAGAGCTGTCTTCAATTCTCGAATTTTTCTGTCGACTTGTCCATTCCTTTCATCATGGCCGGGTGCCGCCTTGATGTGCTCAATACCTAATGATTGGCGCTGTTGTCTCCACACATGTGACTCAAATCGTGGGTCCGCATCGCTTACTGGAGATGTTGGGTAGCCATGGGGTGTAAATATTTTGCTACGTAGAAGTTCCCAGGTTGTTATTGCTGTTACTTGCTTCGTTGTAGTCATAAGCCACGTGAATCCTGAAAACCTATCCATCGCAACTAGGATCATGTCGTATCTCCATGAATTGTAGATGGGTCCCGCAAAGTCAATGCCTATTGATTCGCAGATTTCTGATGGCAGGTTAATTGTCTAAGCCTTTCCTTCTGGCAATTTTGTAGGCTACTTATTTACCTGGCATGTGTGGCACTGGGTTACATACGCCCCAAAGTCTTTCCGCATTTGGGGCCAAAATAGCTACTCCGTTGCGTACCGTAAGTTTCGTTCAACACGGTGGTGGCCTTTGTTGTGAATTTCGCTAATGACATATTCTCTTAACGTCGTATTTCCATATGCGGGGCCTTTCGGGATATACAGGCAGTCTTCCCCGTATCTGGTTTTTGCGTACAGCATTCCGTTTGCCATCTTGTAAGAGGACAGATCCCCTGTGGAGTCTATATTCTCATTTACCTTCTTTCAAATTGGTTCTTTGGTGTATGCTGCTACCATGTGTGCTCGGAAGTTGTGATCATTTCATTGATTGCTTGTAAGATGTCGTGTTGGTCTGCTATCTCGCTTCCTCTGGTTGCCGCAGCTAGGTCTTCCTCCTCGTTGTCTTCTAAGACATGGTATGGCCCGTGCCGGTGTTCTGTCATTGTTCGGGGCATTACTGAGACTATCGTCTCATTGGTAAGGCTTTCTAGTCGTTCCGCTCGCCTAATCGGCGGCGGGCTATCAGGTCCTGGCATTTGGACTGCCACTATAGTTTCGGTCGCAAGGTTATATATTGGTTCTGGCTCTGGCATCTGGAATGCCAGGGCTTCTGGGTTTAGCAGTGCCGGAATTGCATAAGACCTGGGCATTGGTTGGGCCAGGGTGGACGGTCCTTCTCCCGCACTAATTGGTCTTCTACCGGTTGTTTGTTGCCATTCCCAGTCATTGATTTCCGGGGACGCCGGAGGCCTTGGGTCGATTTCTGTACTTGGGGGGCTTGGTTTTTCATCAAGTGGGTAAGGGGTCGATCTTCCCCGTCGTCTAGGGTGGTTGTTCGTGAATTTGATCTCGGTTTGATGATATGGGCAATGATCCACGTAACAGTGTGAGTAGTGTAAGGCGCTATATTGGAGTTCTTCCGGTGGTGTACTTCGCAGAGTACACTGGTCACCCCAATCATTACCTGCAGTGACTGAGCAGGGGTTTTCGGGGGATACAGGGGCCTCGTTGGGGTACTTAGTATAGCAGAAAGGAGGAGAAGTAGGGGAGAACTCATGCGTAGGCTCCATTGTGTTTGATTCTTGCTCGTATACCGTGTTGTCCGAGATGTCGTCCGATCCCTTCAGACAATCATGGACGTAGAGTGGATTCAAGTCTGCTTCTCCCTCATATATCCCGGAAAGGGTATCAGCTAAATAGTTTCTGCTTCCTGGTGCGTAGTCTATTTTCACGTCGTACTTTCCCAAGGCACTTAGCCATCTCACTTGCATTCTCCTTGGCTTTTTTGCCCTTCGTAGGTGTGTTAAGGGTTGGTGGTCTGTAACTATTGTAAAGCAATTTCCCATTAGTACATTGCGGAATCGCTTAACCGCTTCCACTATTGCTAAGACCTCTTTCTTGGCGGTCCCATAGTTCATCTGAGCGTTGGCGAACTTTCTGCTGTGTAACGCGGCTGGTCGTGCCGTCTCATATGTGGGTCCCTGTCCCACCAATGCTCTAACCCGTAAATCTGAGGCATCCATAACCAATACAATTGGTTGCTTGTTTCGCACGTCTATTGGTCACATGACTTGGTGATCTATGATTCGCTTTCGGACCATATCGAACGTAGTTTCGTGGGTCGTTGTCCATATGAATTCGGCGTTTCCCGTTAAGTTGGTTAGCTGTGCCGTTAACGTAGCATGGTGTGGGAGAAACTGGGCCACATATTTCACTATTCCAAGTAATCGTTGTAGCTCCTTCTTGTTTTTTGGTGTCTCCCATCCTGCAATGGAAGATATTTTCTGCACGGAGGCATGAATTCCCTCCTTGTCCACTATGCGTCCTAATACTTCCTGCTTATCTGCAAGATGTACTGACTTCCTTTTGCTCGCAAAGAATTTTGCTTTTCTGAGCTGATCACATACTTGGCGTATGTGTTTCTCGTGTTCCTCTGGTGTGTCTGAAAATATGAGAATATCATCAATATATACCCATACAAAATGATGTAAATATTCGCTTAGGAGGTCCTCCATTATTCGCATAAATGTTGCTAGTGTATTCATGTCTCCTTGGAGCATTACTTTCCTCACAAATCCTCTGAACAGGGTTTTGAATCAGTTGAACCTCACACTGTCCTTGTCCACCCGTGTTTGGAAGTTTACGTTGCTTAGGTCGTTCTTACTCCTGAATTTCACTCGCCCTATTCGGTTAAGGATCTGCTGTTGATTTGGAATTGATGGACTATCCATGATGGTGTTATTGTTTCTTACTTTCAGGTCCACCAGGGGGCGGATCCTTCCATCCGATTTGGGTTGTACAAATATAGGTGCCGCTCCTGGAAGCTCCTGTCGTACAATTACTCCACTTCATAGTTTCTCGTTTATCCAGTTCATGAGTTTTTCCTTACAGGCTTTTGGGATTGAGTATGTTGGTTGGTTTTGTAGGTCGGTTGGATCTTTTAGCCCCCTGTGGTGGCTAATCTTACGCACAGGGGGTAGCGTTTCAGGGACCTTGTCCGGGAATAGATCCTTGTATTCTTCCAACAATGCTTTTGTGGTGGTGTCTGACACAGCAGCTCGGAATTCCCCGCTTGTTGGTTTGCATACCACGCGCAGTTTGTCATCGTGAAACTCCACTGCTGTATCCCCACACCTGATAAGAGCATTATGTCTTTTCAGGAATGGCATTCCAATCAGGGCATCGTACTTTGCTAAGTTCCCTACCAACATTTCCTGTTTTGTCCATTTCTTTTTCCCGATTCCTATGGTCAGTCCACATTTCTTGTGGCTTGAAGAGCGGGATCCTTTCATAGCCATATTGACTGTTGGTGGTTGGGGTAGAGGCTCCATAGGGATGCCATGGGCAGAGATAAAGGTGGCGCTAATTATGTCCCAGCCGATGGTTCCCATGTCGAATAGTACCTTTGCTGGGTGGCCTTCTATATTAATCGTTCCTTCAAGAGCGTCACTGGGCCTGATTGCCAATGTTGGTTGTGTTCGCAGGCTTTCCGTTTCCACTGAGTTAATTTCCACTTTGTCATAGTCGGTTGCTTCCATGTGGTTTTTGCTAGCTTCTTGCTTAGCAGCCTTTGGTTTTCCTTTTTTGAAATAGCAATCCTTTGCGTAGTGCTCCTTTTTCCTGCATTCGAAACATGTGCCTTCCTTGGGTCCTTTCTGCTTCTTGTCTTTCTTGTCCTTTGAATCCTCGCAGTATGGTTTAACCTTTTTCGTATTATCCTGCAATGATGATCCTTTACTATTCCATTGTTGCAGTACGCGGGTCCGATACACCCCTCTTTCATATAGCATAGCATCCTTCCGTTTGGCCCGCTTGACTATCTTGTCAAAGGAATCACCCTCCTCTCCCATGGGTTCTACGTCCTGTCGTAGTCTGGGATGCATTGCTCCATACATTCTTTGTCGTAGTGTATACTGAGACACCGTCCCAGTAGGAAATCGTCTATAATACATTAAGAGATCCGTTGCGACCAAGGTTATTCTTTCTGTTTTGCCATTTCGTACTTGCTGGATATCCTTGAACCTTTTGTATAGTTCTTCCATGTTTCGTGAGGATTGGAATCTCTCTCTGAAGTATTTTATCAGGGTCGTTGCTTGGATCCTTTCCCTACTCTCATAGTGGTTCATTGCTTGGTGGTATGCTTCCTCTGCCTTCCCGGTACAGAAGCTTCCAAAGTATGCTCCACTTCCTTCATTAGTTTTGTCCACTCCATGTAGGGCTAGGCATTGAGAGGTTGTTATAACCCACTGGTCAAATACTTCAGGTTTTAAGTCGTCCTTTTCGCCCAAGAATGAGGGTGGCAGCGGAAGTTTGATTTTAGGTCCTGTTCGCCTGGCGGATTTACCTTCAGACATATTGTGTTCGGACTCTTCGTTACTGGAGCTGTTGTCTGACGAGCTTTCTGGAGAGTCACTGGGGGATTCATCTGGTGGCTGCCTTATTACCGCATGATCTGATGCTTCTTCGTCGTCTTCTTCCTTCTGAGATGTCCCGATAGGTATGCTATCTTTCTTCGCTGGTTGCGCCGGTGCCTTTCCTTTGCTGGGGCTGGGGGGAAATTGCCCAGGAAGGCTGGTTGCTTGCTTTGCTAATTCGTCAGTCGATTCGCTAAAGGTCTGCTTGACCATGTCTCACGCTAGTTGTCGTCCTGCCTCGTCGATCGAGAATTCGCTCTTTGGCCCTTTCTGTTTCTTGGGTTACCTTTTCTTGGTAAGGCCTTGTCGTGGGGCCTGCTTCCCACTTCAAGTCTCCAGTGACTCAATGGTGTCATGTTGGCGGACCCGAACCCTTTGTGGTTCTGCCACTCCCCGAAGCTAGCTTCGCTGTTAGACTTTTCATAGGTTGATCAGACCAGCTCCCTGCAGGTTTCTTAACCACTTGGTGAGGTTAAAAAAATGTAATGTGTTCAGGCCAGGCCATAGTCACGTAGCAGTACGATAGGAGCAGATAGCTTTCCGGTCAACACAAAGCAAGTGCTGCTTGCTAAAGGAGGCTTCGAACGCGGTATAATAGGAGATCAAAGAAGTAACCGTTCAACCAAGTATATTTTAAGAATACTGTCCGTCAAAGTCTCCTGTTTCTATCGCGCAAATCAGCGGTCTTTAAATACGGCATATCGCTTATCTCCAGTATGAGCGATATTGCAAAACAAGGTGTGTATCAACTGATAGCACACGAAACAATACAAGTATCAAACTATACTGTACGACCAAACATAGAACAAAGTGTGTATCAACTGATAGCACACGAAACAATACAAGTATCCGTACCAGTTACATAAGCTCTAATAATGGTTATGATACCAGTAATAGTCTGCCCACATTGCATTCACAATTTCCTCATACTTCATCTGCATAGCATTTTCACCTTCACACTCGTTCCCACTTGACCCATCTATCTGTAAACTATCTGACACCGTATTATCCACATCGGACGATGGAGATCTTCGGAAAAAAGATTCCATATCTTCGTCAGCCACACCCTCTGGGTGATTGTTTATAAAATTATACAATGCAGTAACGGCTAGTACAATTTCAACTTGTATTAACAATGAATACTTAGGAGTGGTCATTATAATTAGAAATCAGTGCTTAAGAATTCCAAACATTTGCTCTATAGCATTTCACAGCTTTGATTTTTGAAGATTGAAAAGTTCTTCCCTGTTTGCTGGTTTTAAGATATTATCACTCTTTGTACATATATTATAGAGTATAATAATGTCATGATCTAGCTAAAGGAGCATTAGCCAGGTAATGAAATCAAGGAACAGGTTTCACACATGACCTCATTTAGAGGTCATGGGGGCTAAGTTAGCTTTTCATGCACATGACCTCCTTAGAAGGTCATGGGGCTTGTTTATGGTTAAATTGCATTTCGTACAAGATGTATGTACAGTCCGCGCTATGTGGGGAGTCTAGACGGGCCGGTAAGGCTTACGAGCAAGGCAGACTTGTTTATGTTTCGCACATGACCCCATTAGTAGGTCATATTGCTTATTTACATTTTGCGTATAATCTTAGTAGTAGGTCATGTGGTTTGTTTATGCGCTTGATTTTTATTCCATTTGATTTATATTTTCGCAAATGATCTCGTTTACAGGTCATAGGATTGTTTTATGTTTTGCACACATGACTTCCTTGAGTCATGCAATATTATAATTGATTTTGCACCTAACGTGACTTGAGGGTCAGGGCAGGGTTAGGGTTATGGGAAGAGGCCTATATAAAGACCAGGTTTTTACAGATGGGTTAGCTGTTCATACAACTATCTACTATTATTTTCTATCTACTACTTTATACTCTTTACACTACAAAAACCTTTACACTTCAAACCTTTCCACTATGTGGCCAAGCCATAGAGCCAAGGACCTATCCGCTACATAGATCAACTGGACAATATAAAGAACGACACTCTTGGTGCTGGTGAGAAACTGATTCTTAAGTGGGAATACTAAGATAGAGCCAAGAAACTTGAGGAGCTCTGGGACAAAGCGCGGTGCAGTTCAGAGGAGAAGATGAAGAAGGTCGTTACTTGTCGCGAGTACAACCAGTAGTGGGAAGCCATAACAAATAACTGGAATTGTATACTTTAACAATACAAAGCATAACTAGATAATAACTTACTAGTAGAAGAAAAGATAGGTGCTTACCTATTGCAAGATTGATAGTGTTCTTTGAGATGATATCCGACACCTCTATATGGAGTCAAAGATCCATCACGTAATTCATATTGAGCATTCGAGATAGCATTTTCACTCCAGAATAGTAAACCCTTTCCCCAATGCATTTTTCAACACCTTTCCATCATATGGACAGCCTTCCCAGCCAGCTGGCACATAGTCAAAGTGCATGTCAAAGTGGCATGTCGCCATGACATTTTGGATCAATTATCTCCTTTTATTGCGACAGCTGATGGTTTCATCGAATAGAATATGAGCAGGAATATGAGTTCCATCAATAACACCTAAAGCATCTTGAAAGAAGAGAAAGAATTTCTTGTTTCTTTCCACATCCCATGGGGATTCATTTAGCAGAAGCACTATGATACTCTCATGTAGTGTGACAAGTCCATCTAGTACCTTATGAAAATAACTAGTGATATTTTACCTAGTAGTTCGATACTTCAAATAACACTTAAAAGAGACCTCTTACTGGCTAACAGTCTCTGGACTGTGCTGAAATCTCTCTTACCCATTACAGCTTGGATATTGTATCTGATAGTTTAGACAAATATTACTACTAGTTCCTGAATAGTAGCATACTTGGTGTTGTTTAAGAATTTACCTGATTCTAGCCAACTACACAACTGAAGAAAACCACCTCTTGATATTCTCAATGCTTCACATATGCAGCGCGGATTGGTATTTGGCAAAAACAGTTTTCGTATATAAGCATACCCAGTAAGGGCTGACATAGGACACCTTTCTGCATTGCATCGAAACTCATGCATTGGTCCACCTGCCAGAGGGATCGATACCTCAAGCTTTTTGGTACCAAGATTGCCTGGCTCTCTATTGGCCTATTGGTTGCTGGTGGGGCAGTATCTATACTTTTGGCCTATAGCTTTTCTTAAAATAGTTGAAAGTGGAAACATTGATAAACTTTAACAAGTAGGTAAGAATTAAATAACTATCAAGTACAGTATTTACTATCTAAATTTTATTTATAGAGACTATTATATTCATTACATCTCTATCTAGATCAGATAAAATTCCCAATTTTGAAAAATTGCTATACTCTTTGAAGAAGTACAATTTTTGTGGCATGCCATCCTGGGCTCACTTTAAATATATCTAAATAGTGAAAAAAATAGTATTAAAGTGGAAAAATTGCAATTTTTGTGGTATGCCATACATGGTGTAAATAATCTTTTATACTTACTACTTGCTATCAGGCTGGAGATATTTCTGATTTGGGTTGTAGGATTTCTCTTACTTGGTATTATGTGGTTCTGCTTATAATAAACTAAGGAAATTTTATTGAAAAAAGTAGATCTATACAAAGGTTAATAGCAAACTAAAAATAACAGTAAACTTCATTTTCTTTTATTAACTCTACAGCTAGTAAGCTAATTAAAAGAGATATCAGAGTAAAATTTTACAATATAAGAAAATATAGTTAGCATAATAGTTAATAAAAGGATTAAAATAATAATAATAACTAATAGTTTGTTTCTCTTCTAGTTAACTTTATTCATAGTCAGCAGAAGCAAGCATGATGCAAAGTAAGTGTTGTAGGATAAAAGCTTTTTTTTTAGTAGTATAGTTTATAATATCATACTATAGAATAAAAAAAAACTAACCCAGTACCAGTGTATATAATATTAGTAGTTGTTAACTCTAGTTTCTTCAAACTGCCTCCTTTTTTCTAATTAGAGATTGATCCTGTAGGCTAAGATAATAAGAATGGATATACAATACTAGAAGAATTAGAGGCTGGGTATTGGGATTAGGGTTTTTCGAGTAAATTAGATTTTGGCTTATTATGTATGGTACTGTATATTATTAAATTCTATTACAAAATTGCTGATTTTGTGTACTTCAATTAAAATAATATAAGTTTATATTGTTTACTGTTTTGTGTAGATAGAATCCTTTTTTCTTCTATTATTTGGAAGAAAATATAGGTAATAACTAGTACTAGTATTATATACAATAGGTTAAAAAATTTTATTTTATTTTATAGTATTATGAACTATTATACTGAAATTTTTTTTTTTTTGTTAGGACATGCTTACTTCTGCATTACACTTACTCCTACCACCTATCAGTGAAGTAAAATAAGAGAGAAACTGGTTATTACTATATGGGTGCTGTTATGTGAAAAATGTACTATTGTATTTTAGAGAGTGTAAAGTTATTAAGATTTAAAGTTTGTATAGCAACTAAGTGAATCTTGAGAAAAATAGGAAAACCAATTTAACTACTAAATTTTATAATAATAGTACAACTAATGGTTTAATTTCTCTTAAACTAGGGTCAAAAGACTTAGAACCCATGGTTATAAAGACTGATGATAAAAAAAGTAAGGAATACTGTAATTAAAAATCAACCTTAAAAATTACATCTTTGCAGACAAGTAATATACTTAGTATCTCTCTAGTTGACAATTCTCAACTGCCTTTTCTCTTCTTATTCAGAGAGTCTGAAGAGCATTCCCAACCAGGTCACTTTATTGATCCAGTATCTGATATTGTACTCGTTTTCATAATAGTTGTACCATGCTTATAATCTCTGTCCAAGTCCATTTCCTGTTCTCCAGAAGCTTTCTGTACAACTAATCATTAGTTAGTTTATAATTTCTCTAATAGAATATAAAGCATAGCATTTGGTGCTGAAACTTACTGGTGCTACTTTCTTCATTATTTCTACTATCCAATATGGTATTAACTAGTTGAGTTTTAGACTTCTTTGCGCTTTGTACAGATAAGCTTTTCTTTTCCCTAACTGTAGTAATTAGTGTTGCTGTTCACTGGAAATAAAGCCACTGAGATTGGTATTGAGGAGGAAAATATTTTGAGTACTTATGCCAGAGATCATGTTGCTTCTCCTGATTTAAACCTGTATCAGGAATAGCTGGGGGTGTAATAGTTAGAAATGAGTCTAGAGAAAAGTGCTTTTTTGCAAAGATCAACTCTGACCCATGGGTGATCGGGTAGTTTATGTGCTTCAGCTACCCGTGGAGCTGTCTTTGTCAATCGAAAAAATTGGAAGCTCTGAATACATTTAAAGGTTTTGAGATGTTGTGATAAAGCCTGATCCCAATTGCGAAATATGGTTGCTAGCATATCATCAAAAAGCCTTATTGCTTTAATCTTTCTGGCCTTATCTGCAGAGTCAACTAGTGAGGCATAATGCTCAGGAATCCATACCTGAGTTCTATTGGCCTTTTGCTTTACAGTTCCAAATCCTTAGTTGACACTATTACATATATGACCCTGGATTTGAAATCCAAGTATAATGGAGTTAAAATCATGGCTAAAAACTAATCAGCAAAGATACCATAGCATAGTATTGTTCTTGTTTTGTCCCCCATAGTGATTCACCCACAGCCATAGCTCAGACTTCTCATTCAGAATTGATGTTAAAAAGAGACGCAGTAGTGACACAACTTGATTAGCATCTTTTCCTTGCTGGGCCTCCGTATGTATTATATGATGATGTTGTTCAGTACCTTTGTTGACAACACCTAAGACATATAGCTTGAAAGGTGACTAGTAGTACCACTCTGATGGCTGTTGCAGAATATGTAGAATTTCCACTACCTGTTGAAAGTCAAAGGAATAATGACTAACCTTCGCTTTATCTTCCTTTGCTATCTTAATACCATTTTCACACTCACTTCTGCAAGCCCAATACTCCTTGTCATGAATTTCCAACTGTTCTAGATCATGAGCTTCATTGACTTGCACATTATCACTCCCTTCCAACAGTGCTTTGCTATCTGACACCTCCTGTAGATGGATGCTTAGCTTGAGCCCAGAGTTAGTTTAAAGTATTGCACATTCATTACAAGTATTTTTAGAGGACATGCAGGTTTTTATAAAGTGGAAAACCTCCTGAGTTTTCCAATACTGGTAGAAGTACTCATATGATAGTATCTCCTGTAGATTGCGAGGCTTAATCTCCTTAACATACTAGTTATACAGTACCTGATATGACAGATGTGATGGTAGTAATATGGTATGTTCTACCTCCTTATACTTTACAATCTTACCATTTTTCAAACATCTTTTAAAAATACAGGTTGCAATAGACTCACCTTCATCTGTCGTGATTTGTATTAGACATTCTTCTAAACCAAGTACCACTGCCTCTGCCATATGATTGTGTGACTTTTTCCCTTGATTACTATGAGCTTTTAGTACTGGTATGCGAAGAGTATGAATATGATTTAAAATTGCCAAAATTGTCCTTCTATCCATATCCCAGAAGTTGCGAAAAGGCTCCTGACATACTTGACCATCAAATGGTAAGCAGTACTTTACCTGTTTTTGTTTAAACTCCTTTGACTACAAATATTAGCCTTTTGTTTTATATTGTATTTACAAGATATTATCACTTACTAGCAATTGAGAAGATAAAAGATATATCATCATTATCTGTTTCTTTTTTCTCTCCACTGTATCATGAAATCTAAGTCATTCTTCCTACTCCTCTGTACTAGCTTTTGGAGTACAGTTTTAAGAGCAAGTGCAAGACTTTAGAAACTGTCTAATACATTCATATAAATCAGCAGAATCTATGCAAGGTTTTCTGTTGGTGTACATTATTTACTTTACAACTAATAAGAAGTTAATTTATCTTACCGGAGAGTAAACTAAAATCTGGATTTGCAAATTGTAAATCTGTATCAGTATCTAGCTCTTCAGACTTCCAAAGGGATTCATGATCACTGTTTTCAATATCAGCAATATAACCAGTACTCAGAGAAGAGGCTGCTGTGGTAAGAAAATTGTGTTCTATTGTTTTAGAAAGAATTTAGAGATATTTTTAATAGTAATAGAGCTCAGAGAAAAGAAAATGCTTCAATCCAAGTACTAGTTGAGAAGTTCTACTTCACTATGTTAACATCTTACAAAAATATTGGCCAATCAGATCATCTGATAACTCCTGTTGCACTTATTATTCATACTACAGATTTATCATACTTGTTGCAATCAAGAAAAATAAATGAAAATTACAAAATATGCTATAATCATGAATTCTGCTTGTAAAGGGAAGCTATAAATAAATTTCTGATAGATTTTTATCTTGTCAATATTTTTATACAATAAAAAAAAACAGAATTTTCGAAATATTCACTTGAAAACTCTACTCTGTACTCAATTTTCTTGATAAATATTTCTTAAGACAATTAGAAGGTACTCTATTGGCTCAAGAAGTTTTATATAGATTGAAGTATATTTGTTGCATTGGGAAAGTGGTACATTTTTTGCATAACAAGACCTATATTATGGGAAGAAATAATTTAAAAAAGGTAATTTTTAGATCTGCTTAAAAGCATGACTGCTAGTATAGAACTCTGATTAGATAATATAATACTATAATATATTATATGGGTGTCAATATGGGAAAATGGGCCAGAGACTTTAAAACTAGTTTTGAGTTATTATAATTAGAAGTTTACATAGTAACGATGGGAATTTCGATAAATTTCTAAATGTAATTTTGTAGAAAGATTTTCAAATACCAGTCTGATAATGGTAGACCATAATTGTTGAGTAATATAGATAGTATTAAAATTACTTTGTCTATATATGGTTGTAGAAGAACAGTGTTACACGTAAGACAAACTGGTATCGCGAAATGGGTGTGTCACGTGATCCTTGGCAAAAGGTCACATGTGCGATCCCAGGGTCCGTCGGAGTATTGGGGGAATGAGTTAAGTTCTACCCATATGACACCTGCACAAAACCCTCATTTATGCCAGCACCGCAGGTTGCCAACTGAGGGGTATTCACTGGGTCTTCAAGAGAAGACTCTTGGCTATCCAGAAAATGTCGAACCGATTCAATCGGTGGGTGGGTTGCAAAGATAACCGCATGGAAAGACCAAACCTGGTGTGCGGACGAGACCCAAGAGACAATTATTCATTCACACCCAGAGGCATGACAAGGTAGAGCCAGACGAAGGCCTACCACATGAAAGGTCAAGCCAAAGAGACGAGGCCTAATCACCATAGGTGTGATAAGACAGGAACACGCTTCCTGCAGGTTGACGCAGAGGGAGGGGACATCCACCCGGATTGATAAGTCTGTCGTTGGAGCTGATCATTGCGTATGTAGAGATAGGACCAGTAACCACTTACCAGGGTGAAACGGTTCGTGTGACTATGATTAACATGAATACCATGAGGCAAGGGGCGGGACACGCTCCCCGCAGTTCGGAGATATCAGACTCAAGTGGTGTAAAGGTTTTCCAGGTCTATGAAGTTCGCAAAGAGAAAGGTGGGAGGAGTAGATAGGCCGCGAACACCCAGAGGCGGAATATAAAGACCGAGGTGCCTCCCACGCCTTACATATATCATCAGCAATGGAGAAGTGATCTTTTTAATATATCGGTTATACGATACATTCTACAATATACCCCTATCTTGAGATTCTAAGCACCTCTCCCTAGCAATCACTTCGTCACATATCGGGCCTTAGTACAAATTCGCTTGTTCTTACTGTTGGCTACCGCCTAACACCATATTGATAACTTCTACGCTACTCAGGCTCATGACCACCCCATTCAAGGAGCCTGGACGAGTGCTTATCTAGGACCCTCCACCATTTATCTCAAATCTGCCTCTAATGAAACCCACATGGATACAAGATCCAGTTTGATCTCAGCATCAGCGAATTATCTGAGAACAAGAATGCTGGCTTCCGGTTCCCTGATCACAGGATCCAGTGGGCCCTCAAACCCCTCACACTCCTAGAAAGAAGTGGCAGGATGTTGCAAGCAAGGTTCGAAGAGTGATGGGAGGATTCCTGCGACACCGACATGCTACATACTCAGAGACAGCAAAGGCTGATCAACGCATAGGGACCAGGCCAAGATAGTCCCTTTCCACTACCACTACCGCCCCCAGGAGGTGACATTGCACCGCTATTGCTAGGTTCGACACCTACACCCAGGAATCCGGCAGGGCCCCCATTACCCAGGGGCCCGACACAAAGTGTCATGAAGAGAGGAAATGGGTGGAGATCACACTCAGGTACCCCAACCCCCTCAGCAACTACTGACTTTGGTGCCTTTGCCGCATACATTTGGACACTAATTGGTGAATTGTACCAGAGGGTCACCCAAACCTAGAATGACCAGATGGTCGCATATGGGACCCTGTCGGGCGAAGGGAAGGAGACGGCGGATGGTCTTGATCAAGTAAGAGGGCGACTTCCGAATGGGAAAAAGCTGGTGGGAGAAGAATTGGCGCTCTGACAAAGCAAGAGTAGGAAATTGGATGAAGAAGTAGTTGCAGAGATCACCAGATTTAAGCAAGTGATCGAACCTGCGCTCACTCGCATGGGCGAGCAATTGGAACACCAAGCAGCAGTCGGTGGATAGCTGTACCAGGACCTGGGATGCACCATCGAAGAATCGGTGAACAGAGATCAAGAGCTCTATACAGGCCTGGATAAACTACGGAAGGAGCGGGATAAGGAAAGACGATGACTGGGGACCTGGGAACTGCAATTCGTTATAGCGCTGCAGACCCTTGACAAAAAGGGAATGACAGGGATGTGGGAGATACAGTAAAACATGACCTGGATGTTCGCTCAGTTGATGAGAGCAATGACTGCGTTGGTCCAGATGGCGTTAGCATCCTATCAGCGGGGATCGACGCATGATGGTGGGAGTGGAAGAGGGCGGTCAGGCCCATCCCAACAAACAAAGGAAATGGGCCAGCGGAAAGGGACACCTTGCCTGACACTATTCAGGGTGGCCAGGAAAGGACCAGGGTACCAACCAGTGTGGCCAGAGGAGCCGGAGACCCGCAGACAGGATATCATGGGTCGGATAATGGTGGGAAAGGACCAAGGCCTTGGCCAGACACGTTGCTTGGAGGAAGGCCAGTGACAGCTAAGGAAGAGGAGGAACATTGGATAATAATCCAGTTGGCCAAGGAGTTGGCCCAACAAACCGCTCCATACCAGAAGAAACCTGCCGATCCTCCATTCGTATATGAAGCCAAGTGCTACCATGATACAAAGAACCGGCTACACGCAAGCCAGGACTACTTTAGCCGAAATCCCATGTGGTGGATGGAGGATAAAGACAGAATTACATATGCCTTGGGAAGGATGAAGGGTGCCGATGTGACACCTTTCAGCTGGTGGTATAGCAAGAGTATGGAAGGGCTTGAAGTGTATGCTGCCCACCCTGAATTGATGACATGGGAACAGTTCTGGCATGAGATCATCATACGATTCTCACCAATCAATGAGGACCTGAAAGCCCGGTCACAGATGGGAAAGATCAAGTAGGAGAAGGACATCGATAAGTACCTTTTCCACATGAAAAACTTGAACGTCAAAGTCAAGCTTTAGCGAAAGGCATGGTGGAAGATAGTCGAGGACCGACTAGCGGAGGCAATAGTCAGACGGTTGTCTTATAAGCGATACAACAGCAACACTGAATGGCTGGAGCACTTGTGAGTGGTCGGCAACCAGGGGGAGGCTTTTCTCGACAGGGAAAGGCAACGACAAGACAATACATCCACCTCGTTGGGTTCTTCCGGGCCGTTGAAACGACAACGGGAGGAGATAGAAAATGGGCTGAAGCGAGGAAAGCAAGAAGGGCCACCTAGCAAGTTCCAGAGGAAAACAGCACCCGGGAGTTACAAGTCAGGAAGGTTTGCCTAGGCCAATAAACCGACCAAAACTCCAAGGGTTGAGCATACCGATTGGAAAAAGGCTCAAGAAGGAAGACCACAAAACTTGGTCGACCAATGCTGGGAAAATAAAAGCTGCACCTGGTGCAGGCTCAGCAACCACAAGTGGGTGGCTTGTAGGAAGGGTGCCATTGTTGCAACAACAGGACAGCGGAAAGCAGGGAAGGTTAGGCCGCGAAACATGGAGGTTTGATATGCCACCCTCAGGCCAGTGGTGAACCAAACCCATGTGCTAGCAGCTCCTAGACTTTGGAACTTGTCGGATCAAGAAGGAAGATAAATGAGACAACTGGGAGCCCTGTATAAAAACCATGACCTAGATTCTGTGATAGGGCAAGGGCTTATTCAAGAATATCGGAGAACCGCACTTACAGGATTCTGCGCGTAGGCAGGGACAGAGGTGTGAAAGGCATGAAAAAGTGTGTATAACAGAGAAAATTAATCCATCTCAGGGGTATGAAATGAAGAATAACCCCTGACCTGGACACGGGACGGCAAGACTTTATATTGCTCTCAGGGTAGAGAAGGTTCACACCCACTACGCAGGAAGAGCAGACTGTTGCGGGGGGCAACTCAGGGTGCTCCAACTCCTTCCTCCAAAGGTCATGCACAGGAAGGAAGTAAGGGTAGTGCAGAACCAGCTGAAGGCACTCCGCCAGTCTCAGGATAGTAACACTGGCGATGGCGAGTGGGTAGCTTGTGGATTGCTAGGCAAGAAAATGAACAGCTTGCTCGCCTTGAATCATATGCTACGGCAGGAGTCGAACACCTAAGGCTGGGTTAGAAAGTTTGCTCCCTCATCTATGCACTGGTGGCATAGACCAGTATGATTAAATATCGTCATTGAGGGGAAAGGAGGCAAGAAAGGAGATACATGCATCATGGACCGAGTTTGTCTGAGGAGGCCTAAATGGCTGAAATTGTGGTGGTACAGGAATGAACACCCAAGATTATTGAATGCCCCAAATACAAATGTGCACTAAACGAAGGCAGGGTAACCCTGTGGGGGAGCCAAAGCCACAGAAAACTCAGGTCCCAACATCTACACATTACAAGTGCCCACAGGACATGGCCTACATAAGAATACAGAGACAAAGAGTACCGATTCGCTTGTTATTAGCCTCAGGCTCACAGATCTTTATTATAGGGGAAACGCTAGTCCAACAGCTTGGACTAGAAACAATACATTGGGACACCTGAGTTAGCATAACAGTGTTTGACAGCGCACAATCCCAAAATGCGGGAAGATGCTACACGACCCCTATCATGCTTGAAATTGGGGCTAACCGACATGGCTTGGATATTACATGTGAAGTCGTAAGCCACGGGATCCATGACTTAATAATACCATTCGGTTGGTAGCATTGCGAACACCCATTGTCATTTATTGAGGATGTAAGCAGAGGCACGTACCTGGCGGAGTGGTGCAAGCAACATCCGGAAGCGCAAGATGAAGGAATCTGGATTGAGTGGAACAAGAGATTGGCCTCGAACCCAGCAGCAAGATACGTGGGTGGAATTCCAGGCCCCAAGGACCCCTAGGGAGTAGTCATGGAAACCTTTCCAAGACCCTATCGAGAGTACACCGATCTATTCCTGCCCCAGGCAGCAGAATGGCTCCCAAATCATAGCACCTTTGATGTTGAGACCAAGGTTGTCAAAGGCAGAAAGCCCGCGTCGTGGCCAATACACCTGTTGTGCGAAAAGGAACTACAGGCATTGCGAGAGTACCTTGACAAGATGCTATGTGAAGAAAAAATGACACCAGGGCAGTTACCCAGAGGCGCACTGATACTGTTTGTACCAAGACCTGATGGAGGGCTGAGGCTATGTGTGGATTACTGCGGGATAAACAAGATTAAGATTACCAACAAGTACCCTCTACTGCTCTGGATTGAGGTAAGGGATCGTGTAGTGGGGTCGCGTATCTTCACCAAGTTGGACCTAAAGGATGGGTACCACCTGATACGTATTAATGAAGGGGATGAGTGGAAAACGGCTTTCTGCACACCGTATAGTCATTACGCATATCAGGTAATCCTATTTGGACCAGTAAATGTGCCCACTACCTTCCAAGACATGATGCACATAGGGTAATGACCCGGCATACATGAGCTATGGGAGTCGGAACCTTCACCCATACAGGTAGCCAGGAGGTGAACTGGTAGGAACCAGCAGGCAAGTAAGTACCTAACCTACAGAGACCCGATGGTCCGGGCTGCGAGATAAACAGACTTCGCTGGCCAGGCACTTGGGTACCTGGGTATACCCTGGAAGTGGTGCCAGTGTACTTAGCGACCTCTGAAGGTGCAGTTTCTCAGCTAGGCCAGGTAACTGGAGAAAGGTCAGAAATGTCTATCTCTGGCAACTGGATAGATAGGATAACAGTGAAAGGTTATCTTGTCTGCCAGCCAAGGTTACCCTACCCTCCGGATCAGGTTACCCTGTCCATGGTCCCGGGTTACCATACCTTCCAATATGAAGTCGCGCGCGGAGTTCGGGAAAATGACCCCAAGGTTTGTCACGCAAAGCCATGCATAATTCTGGAATGTGGGGTCCTGGGAGATGCTATTAGGCGAGCTACAAAGCTCCGCAGAAGCGGTAAACGTGAGATACCATTTCTATCATACCCTTGAGGCCCCGCCCTGAGGCATGGATGTCATGCGCAAACGGTTGCGTAGTTGTGTGCAGTGTAGCAAAGAAGGATATTTGGTGACCTGCTTGCAACACCGTATATGTTGCTGCCATCCGGTCGACCATAGGCTGTTCACAGGATATATAAGGCGGCATAGAGGGGAAGGTGGAGTACCTCCTCCAAGTTGTGCGGAGTAAAACGGACCAAAGCTGGCAGAGTTAACAGGAGTTAAACATGGGGGTCCCGAAGGTAGTCCTGGGGGGTAGCGGGGCAGCGGGGCCAGTTTTACACCTACCAAGCCTGAAGGTGTCCCCAACGACACAGGCTCTGTAAGGGAAGTACAGAGGAACTGAAAGAATGATTCCTACCACAGGTAAGGTGGACCTAAGGTAGGGGTCATAGGTAGCACCCATTGAACCCCTCCCGGATCAGTGTATCCTGCAGAAGACACCGGAATCCGGAGAACCGTAAATAGTAGACAGATAAACCGCTCAAGGTAGCTTCCGGGGCCAAGTGGAGATCAATGCATATGGGAAGGGTGTTATAGACAGTCTAGTTCATGTGCCGTCTTGAGTGTTAGCCAATGGCAAGATTTCGATGCGCAGCAGTTTTCATTCCAGGTAGACTAAATGGAAATACACTGCAGAAGCGATAACGACACAAGGTGAAAGGCGACTAGGGTGTCTCGCCACATGCATGCCCGAAGGGTGTGCCAGGAGGCATGTCAGACCACCCTTAGCGGAGAAGGGTGTGCTTGCATAGTTGGAGTAAACTGATAGGGGAGTTTCTGGCATTAGATAAAACTAGCAAAAAGTCTATGCAAGAACTAGGCTACTCCAACAATCAATCCTCTCGGGACCTTAATTGAGTGAAGCGTCAGGCTTAATGACAATAGGTTTTACCGCTTACTTTAATCTTACATATGTGTAAACGTGGGGCAATAAGTTTGAAGTTGTTCAGTGCAGACGCAATCAGGGGAGCTATCTTCCTAGGGGTCCTCCCATTACACAGAGTCCTAAGAAGATTCTTAGATTTGGGAGTGGTCGTATACATAGACAATGTTCTAATATACTCCAAGACTGGGGAGGACCACGTCAGACTAGTCAGGGAGGTGTTAGCAGAGTTGCAGTAATACCGGTTGGCAGTGGCTACCACTAAGTCAGTATTCCACACCAAGATGGTGGAATTTCTGGGTTACATAGTGAAGAGCGACGGGATCATGAGGAGTGATTGAAAGGTCAAAACCATAAGGGAATGGACGTGACCTGAGTCCGCAAATGACGTGTAAACTTTATGGGATTTGCAAATTTTTACGGAAAATTCAAGAATTTCTCACAGACTTGTAAACCCATGACAGAGTTATTCATAGACGACCCCCAGGGGTTCACCTGGGGAAAGCAGCAGGAGGAGGCCTACACGTTCCTAAAGGGGCAGTTCATATTGGCGCCCATTTTGGCACATTTCCACGGAGACCGGAATGTGGTGGTTGAAACGGATCCCAGTGACTTTGCCCTAGGTTGTATACTATCACTCTATACAGAAAAAAGGCTATACCAGATCGCATTTCATTCCCGAAAGCTGAATGTGGAAGAATGCAACTACGATGTCCACGATTAAGAGTTGCTCACCATGGTTGAAGCTTTCAAGGAATGGCGTCACTACCTTGCAGGAACCAGAGAACCTCTAACAGTATTTCCGGATCATCAGAATCTATAATACTGTCCCACGACCAAGGCCTGAAGTGCTAGGCAAATAAGGTGCGCACAGAAGTTGGCAGATTTTAACTTCAAAATTGTGTACCTACCAGGGTTAAGCGGCAGGAAACAGGATACATCAAGCAGACAGCCGGAGTACCGCCTTGTGGGGGAAGCTGCGTACAGCGAGATGCTCTCAATCTTAAACCCCGCACATTCTAACCATGTAATGGTTACAGTTGTAGGAAGGGAAGAGGAACCTGGTCTGAGTCAGAAAACACCAGAGCCTAAATATACTTGAGCCATGTGATGACACCCAGAAGCTCGCATTCTAACTAGAGGCTCAAGCTAAGTGGCAGGCCAGGACATTTACACGCTGGAGGAAGCAATAGTGCTGGCTTACGGACAAGCAAAAGTAGGTACCAGAATAGCCTTAGCGTTACCAGTGGGAACCTGCAGCCGAGTAGGTTTCAGAAGTGGCCTTGCTGTCTGCTATGAGATCACAGTTATGGCTGGAGTCATTGACCGGGACTACGGAGGAGAGGTAAAGGTGCTCCTATTCCACCTGAAGGACCAGGACTACCACGTGGGGAAGGGCGAAGGGGTTGCGCAACCCGTTGTGGAAAGGATTCATGATGAAGAGCTCTACGAAGGAAGGGAGCTAGACGATACCAAGAGGGGCTATAAAGGATTCGCAAGCACAGGAACCTGTGTGGTCGAAACCCAAACTAAAGCTAGTTAGTTAAGCGAAGAAAGTGGGCTAAACCAATACTACGATGAGTTTGATCAGGGTCAGCACAAGGCCTGAACAACCAAAGAAAGCGTGGTATGCATCGCAGTCGTTATTAAAGCAACGGCACGAATATTTGATGCCCAATTCCTAAGACAGCTACAGGAAAAGGGAGGGACAGACCCGGACTGGAAGATGAGAAGAGAAGGGTTAGGAAGACTCCAAGATGAGGGAAAGGAAATGCTGATGCACTGGACTTTAGCCGAGGGCTGCCTTTAATACACGGAACGGCTATTCATCTAAAAGGACGAGGCCCTACAAACGCTGATTGCTCAAAGGAGCCACAACTCCAGGGTCGCTAGGCATTTCGGCCAGGAAAACATAGTGGATATCATAACAAGTGACTTCTACTGGAAGGTGTACATGGAATGGGTAAACAAGCATTTACAGTCGTGTGATGAGTGTCAATACAACAAAGTGCTACAGCACACAAAATATGGGTTTCTACAGCGGTGGGAAATACCCTATACGGCATGGACCTCTATCTCCACTGACTTCATAATGCAACTACCGAAGTCAGAGGAGAACACTCAGACCATGGTAGTAGTCGACTGTTTCACCAAAATGGCCCACTTCATAGCGGCCCAGGAAAAGGCAACAGTGAAGGACGTAGCCCAGACATTCCTTTGAGAAGTATGGAAATTGCATGGGCTACTGCCAGAAATCATCTCGGACATAGACACAAAGTTCGCTGGAGAATTGTGGGAATCCCTCTACAAACTCTAAGGCATTAAGCAGAAGATATGAATGGCATACCATCCTCAAACATATGGGCAAACGGAGAGAACCAACCAAGTGCTGGAAGGCTACCTCCGGAGATTCATCAACTACGATCAGGATGATTGGCACCAACCACTGCCATTAGCAGAACATGCCTATAACAACTCGGTCACCAGTGCGCATGGACTAACCCCCTTCTACGCGAACTATAGATACCACCAGCAGACAGAGTGGATGAAGGAGCGAGAAGCTCAGAATCCAGGAGCCACCATGTATGCTTACTGGATGAAGGAAAGACATGGCCATGCGATAGCCACATTAAAGGCAACTAGAGAAGCAATGGGGTGGTACCACAACAAGAAAGCAAGGCCAAAGCCAAACCTTCAGATGGGTGACTTGGTCATGTTAAACGCCAAGAACATCTGTACCAAGTGACCCTGCAAAAAGCTTACTCCCAAGTTGTATGGGCCCTTCAAAATCCTGGAGCCATGTGGCAACCAAGTATTTAATATGGAAATCTCAGAATGCTGGAAGATACATCCGGTCATTTTTGTATCATTGTTGGAGCCATACCGGGCGTCAGTTCGGCCGGCTCATGGATAGCCTCCCAAAGTGCCGCAGGAAACAGATGAAGACCTGGAATGGGAGGTTGAAAAAATAGTGAAAGGCGAGGTTAGTTCATACACTCACAGGGGTCACGGGCACACTAGGAGAATCCATGAACTCAGGTATTTTGTGAAGTGGTGCAGGTGCTTGGAGGATGAGAACACCAGGGAAGCGCCGGAACATTTAGAACATGCGGTGGAGTTGGCAGAACGGTTTCACAGGGACAACCCGGAGATGCGGCAGATAGAGAGAAAGGATAAGAAGGGAAGGTTTTCCTAGGCATGGCTAAGTAAACGTGCAAAGGTTTTTTATCCTATCTTGTCGAGTCCTTAAAGGAGTTTAATTTGTACATGATTATAGAAATAGATTAGAAAGGTTGGGGCCGATCTCTTGAAGAGGGGAGCTCATGTTACATATAAGACAAAGAGGCATAGTGAAAGGGCCATGTCATATGATCCTTGGCAAAAGGTCGAGTGTGCGATCCCAGGGTCCATCGGAGTATTTGGAGAATGAGTTAATTTCTACCAGTACGACCCTGGCATAAAACCGTCATTTACGCCTCTACCGAAGGTCGCCAAGGGCGGGGTTTTTACAGGGTCTTCAAGGGAGGACTCTCAGCTATCCTGACAATAATGTACAGATTAAAGCGGTCAGTGGATTGCAGAGATAACTGCATGCCAAGACCGTGCCTGATAAGGGGACACGATCCAAGAGGTAATCGTTTGCCCACACCCAGAGGCATGACAAGTAAGAGCCAAACGAAGTTCTACCGTGTGAATGGCCAACCAAAAGCGAGGAGGCCTAACCACCATTGCTGCAGTGAGACAGGAACATGCTTCCTACAGGTTGACACAGATGGAGGGGAGATCCACAGGTATTGATAACTCTGTCATTGGAGCTGATGACATCGTATATGGAGATAGGACCAGTAACCTCTTGCCACGGTAAAAGGATTCGAGTGACTATGGTTAGCATGAATACTGCAAGAAGAGGGGTGGGACACCCTCCCCAGTGTTCAGGGAAATCTGAGTCAAGCGGGGTAAAGGTTTTTCCGGGTCTATAAAGTTCGCACACAGACAAGTGGGAGTAGTAGATAGGGCGCGAACGCCCAGAGGTGGAATATAAACATCAAGGTGCCTCCCACGCTTTCACAGATATCATCAGCGATGGAGAAGAGATCTTATCAATATATTCGTTATACAATACACTCTACATTCTGGCCCGGCCTTGAAATTCTAAGTACGCCTTCCTAGCAATCACTTCATCATGTATCAGGTCTTAGTACAGGCTTGCTTGTTCTTAGACTTGGCTACTGCCTAACAGCTAGACTCTGCTCCAATTTTTGTTGAAAATTGGAAGGCTCTGCTTGGCATGCTTGCATGACAGTTCTTTGTTTTATTTTCTGGGAGCACGTTTTGGCTCCAGGCATGTTCCGGCATGTTTTGCCTATGGGCGGTGGAACGGATCTGGAATACAGGAATGTGGAAATATATAGAAGGGTGCAAACCCTGTAGAGAGGTCTCAAAAGAATGTATGGGAATGTGTGAAGGCTGAAGGAAGGGCCAGAAACTTGAATGTCTGGGGACTATGGGTAGAAAGAGTTTGTCTTTTCCTTTGTTAGCTTTGGAGTTTGCAAAGAGAGTGGGGGACACACCTGGATGAGAGGACACAATTTTTTATTGTTGATATATACTACTGTCTTTACCATTAGTTGATGTTAGGGTAGTAGTAAGGTAGCAGAGAGAAGAGAAGAGTTCTCACATCCTTTAGTTATGTGATCGTGAGTAAGTGCTTGGCATTTCATTTTCATTTCCTTTCACAGCCCATCACTTGTTTAGTTCAATGTCCATGGTTTTACGATCGTCACTATTCTGCCGCTCTGTGTTCAAAAATCTTCAGTCAAAAAGTTTAATAAAAGTCTTGTGATGTCAAGTGTAATACTGTCAAGACCTCATTAACCTTACACATAAAGTACAAAACCTTAACTAGTAACCTTGTAAACTAAGAGTATTTTATATTTATTGCCCACCATTATAATTAATAATTTATCAACTCATCTACTCTCATTACTACTATACACATTACTATTACATATTCACTAACTCAAGTTAGCATGCTTCGTCTTGGTAAATTTCTATCTCTTGAATAAGACAAATTACTTACTAAAAGAGCATTAGAGACAGGTATAGAGGTGGCTCAGGCTTGCAGAATGGATTGTAAAGTAGTAGAGACTGCGGAGTAAAAGGAACTTAAGTGTGCTACAATACAAGAAGGTGTATGCATGTATTGAGCTGCCTGCAGTTCAAAGCCAACTGCACCATGAGTACCACCAATGTCTAACAAATAAAGACCCTGCAAGAATCGATTGGGGAAAAAGCAACAATATCAGCCATTGTCCACAATTTACTGGTAAGAGGTAGGACTACAAGGCATTATGTTGGCTAGAAAGACAAAAGCAATGGAGTGAATACAACAATACCATCGGCATCTCAAAGAACAATGAAGATAAATTCCAGAATTACGACTTTGTAAAAGTTAGTACAATCACAGATACCATGCCAAGGCTCAACAACAGAAACTCATAAGCCAAATAGCAGATACTAGTAGTACAGAGGTAGGAAGCTGTGGAGAATTACTAAATGAATAAGTTAGGTTGACTCTTAGGAAATTGGATTTTGAGAAGCAAAAGCAGGGGACTATCAGCTGGCCATAGCCATGGCTCGCAGAGTATTGCAGATAATAAAGAAGCAGGTTCTAGAACAAGTATGAAAAATATTGAAGAGAAAGATGAAGGTGCTATAGTCTGGCCAAAGAGGTGCTCTCAGCATGAATTTGCAAGTTGATTGGAATGTTTAGCTGTATGTATTTCTAAAGCTGCAGCTTAAGGCTGAAAGAGCATAGAAGTTGGCAGAAATAAAGTGTGGGTCAACTGAGCTAATTACACCTCAAAAGTCAAGAAAGCAGTTAGCCATATTGGTTGCAAGATCTGGTAGATAGGGTATTTGGGTAATAAAGTGACTCCTAAGATAAGAAGTGAATTGTATTCACTTTGGAAAACTACTAGCTTCAATGCAGGGATGATATGTAAAAGTTATAAGCTGGCGGACCAATGAGGGAACAATGCTTGCAATGTGAGAATATATGTCAGTTGCTGGTAAAGGTACAGTTACCCAATAAAGTTAAATAAGTACTAGTGAAATTAGAGAATATCGATTAATTCATTTTTCAGAATAGCAATAGATTCATCTAGTCTTGTACAAGTAGTTACAAATTACTAGAGTGAAACATATATAGATCAGAATCAGGATCGCTCAGAGGAGAATCTCTTGCCAATAATTACAGTTGCAGGAGTGTATAGGAGGATTAAGAAAGCACTTTCAAGCTGTTCAACTAGAACTTGGCTTTTAAAGATAGGATAGAATTGAAAAGAAGTGAACAAAAGCATCTACAAAGATGGCCATAAGCGTACACATGTTAAGGATTATGATAACACTATCTTCCTTCCCAGAATGCAATCTCTTCACCAACATATAATGGAATGGAATAACAATCGCAATGTTATTAAAAAGACTTATCCTGCAGACTTTACCCAATTGTTCTTGTTACACATGATAAATACATATTTAACTCTAATGATAGATGCAAGAAGATCTAGATTCATGAGAGTAAGGCACCAATTTGGAAGAAAGGACATGATCAGGGTCTTCGTATTTCTGATTCTCTAACCCCTGTTGGCCAGCTTGGTAGTGGCAATGGTGGCAAGGTATTAAAGTATGGAGGAGATATCTGGTACCCACGTGACTTATTATTGCAACAGGTTAAAGAGAAAGCTATTGCAGCATTCGATACAGGATTCCCTGGATCTCAAGACTTGTGGGCATTTGATAATACTAAAATTCATCAAAAATATACCTTAGATGCTCTTCGAGTTGGAAATATGAACCCTACACCAAGTGGCACAGATACAATACCTATATGACATAGATACTATATCAATCCTGTTGATTCACATACAATCTATCAACAATTGATGATGCTACCAGATGGATACTGGAAGGGACTCTGTATTGTTTTGCGAGAACATGGTTTGTAGTGTATAGGTCCAAGGTTTCTTACTTAATATTCAATTCCAGCTACAAATCCTGGTGAAAGAAACTGAATCCAGCTTGTAGACATGGCACCAATACTAACTATTGTATATATGCACTACTCTCTTTACAGCTAAACTTTCAGTCACAGAAGTGTTAATTGGGGAAAATATTAGAAGCTGCTGGATGTCAAGTGATTTTTCGCTCTATGTTTCCTTTTGAGTTAAACTTTATAGATTATTTTTGGGGTCGTGCCAAGCTCTATACAAGAGCACATTATGAATACTCTTTTCCATCTTTAGCTCATACAGTTCTAGTAGTACTTGCACAAATTGCTAATAAATTGATTTCGAAATATTACTAGTGAACCGTGGGTATTATGAATACTTATCGAAATAATATCATGTATGGTTCCGAGGACTTTAAACAGCATGTAAGCACTAGATACACATCTCATCAATGGATCATAGAGGTAGAAGTTAATGTAGATTAATCAAGTAATTGCAAATTCACACTAGAGATAAATTTTATTAACTATAAAATCTCACTTTCACTATTCTTAAATTTTATTATCTGATTTTCTTATCTTATTTTCTTCTAATCCATGTATTTTATATGTTAATGAGTTAGACTTTTGTACTTTGAGTTTAAGAGTAATAAGATCTTAATAGCATTACACTTGGTATTGCAAGAATTTTGTCACACCTTTGTACTGAAAATTGAAGTAGAGTCTAGCCTTCTGGAATCATATCTATGATGAAAAAAATAAAAAAACATTTGTTTAATTTTGTGAATTATGATATGATAGGAGTAAAATATAAGTGAGTTTAAGCTAGCTATTGATAAGTTTAACAATGCGGAATTTTTTTTTCCTTCTTTTATTCTTAGAACCAGGCAGATGGCCTCGATCTCTGCCAACTATCACTTAATTCATTCCAATAATAAGCTATATTGCATCAGACCCTATTAATATTGATTTAAAAATTCTGTTGCATTTGAAATAATTTTTATATAAATTACAAAACTCATTTTAACAATTAATTCTCCTTGTATGAAGAATTTATAAATATATTTCAAGTAGATTGAGAAATGAGCTATTCAACTATGTAATAAAAATAAAAACAGGTAATTGAAGATTTTCAATTTAAGAGCCAATAAAGGGTTCAATTCTCATAACAAATATATTTTAAGACCTTTAGACCATACTCTCAAGGTTCAAAAAGTATTGTATACATTGAGGCTAATTTAATGTATTAGGAGAGTGGACCAATTTTCACATATTAGCATCTATATATATATATATATAAATAATCTAACTGGAAAAATAGAATAGCAGATACAAAATAGAACGTACAATAGGTTTTGTCAGATTTAAGAATAATTGTATAATAAAAACATCTTTTAATTTTTATATAAAGTTTTTATAAAAGTTATAGTAATGTAGAGACTTAGAAGTTATTTTTAATATTGTTTTTAGAAATTATTATAAATAAAAAAAGGTGAAATTAGGAGCCCTGTTTGGTATGCTAAAAATACTATTTTATTTTCACTTTTACAGCATATATCTTACAGTATTTTTATTTTAGTTTGACCTAGCATTTAGTGATTACAAATACTATACTATTTTTTTACTATAGTATTTTCTTATAAAACAAAATATGTAAATAAAACTAATATTTCATTAGTAATATTATATTATACTGTCAATTCTTTCATGTTCTTTCAAATGGACATTGATATGTAAGACCTGAGCAGATACCTTTAATTTAGTTTTGAGTTATAATACTTTGAAGTTCATATAGCAACCTTAATAAGTTTGAGAAATTGACAAAAGTAATTACTTGTAAAAACTTTTGAATAACAATATAACCAAGACCTTCAAGACTTTTCACCAAATAGAAAAGGCTTTAAATCTAGTTTCTGTAAATATCTATGATCAAATTAAGAGGTAAAAAACAGAAACATTATTTTTTTTTTAGTTTTGATTGTATTATTATTAGAGTTATGAATAATTTAGGTAGGGTAATCTAATAATTGATTTGAGTTTATAATTACAGAAACTTGACTTTTTTTTATTATTCTTAGAGCTAGGTGGACATTCTTAACCTTTCCTTTTTATTATAGAATTCTTATCTTGTAAATTACTTGTACTTGACTGTCCATCAAGTTTTTGTTCAATATTAGAGTTATTGTTTTCATCTACCAGTTTAGTCTTTAGTATACTATGTGCATGTAAGTCTTTCTTCTCTCTAACCACTATGATTAGTTCTTCTTAAGGCTTAGAATATGGTCAACTATTATGATACTCTAATAGGACATAATAGGAGTACTTGCATCAGATATCATACAACTTTTGTGGATTCAGACTACTATTTGAGACCACAGATAGAGAAATCAGACAAACAGAATCAAAATCAAAATCCCTTTTACAAAGGCCAAACTTAATTTATGATTGATTAGAAAGTCTTTTGGCTTCAATAATACCTACATAGTAATAAGATACTAAAATGAAAGAATTGAAATCCTTAGATCCCTTCAGGTGACTTTAAGTAATCTGCTAGTATCTTCTTCTAGTTATGAAATATAGTACCAGGAGGATCATCAAATAGTCAAATTGTTTTAATGTTCTTATTCTTGTCAGCAGAATCAACTAATACTGTATTCTCTTCTGGTACCTATACTTGAGTTTGATTGACCTTTTGCTTAATAGTTCCAAACCCATACTCAAGATTATTCCTTGTATGACCCTTGATCTGAAATTCCTATGTAATAGAATCAATTTTCTGTATCACCACAAATCAACATAGATACCACAATATTCTTTTGTTTTTATTTTGCTTTCCACCATTGTCTGCCTATAAGTTGGTATTTGGCTTTTGATTCATGATTGACAATAAGAAGAGATAAAAAGTAGAGATACAACCTAATTAGCTCCTTTACCTTGCTCAACTTCAGTATACATAGTATGATAATATTGCTAACAGCTATTATCTATAATGCTAAGTATATAGAGCTTAAATAGTGACTAATAGTACTACTCAAAAGGCTGTAGTAGTATTTTAGGAGCTACTACTTGCTAAAAGTCAAATGAATAGTAACTTATTGTACTGTTAGTATCTCTTGACTGCCTAATATTATGCTCATAAGCAATTCAACATATATGATATTTCTCTTGGTAAATTTCCAACTTCTTTGAAGTTACTTTAGAAATGTGACCAGTACCAATACCTTTATTTGAACTTAATTCATTATCAGTCTCCTCTCTATCTCCTAAATTGAAATCATGTTGAGATTGATTTCTTAGAATAATACGCTTATCAGGAAATATTGTTAGATTTCTAAGTAGTCTGTATAAACTTTAAGGGCTCATACCTTTTTGGGTATTTATGAAAGTACTAAAACGATGCATAGCTCTCTTAGTTAGTACTTAATATCTGAGTAACATACCTTTGATAAATAACCTAATAAGATAGATTAGAGGTAAAAATTATAATCTACTCTAGTTCTATTTACTTAATAGTTCTACCATCCTTGAGTCTTCACTTAAAGGTTCTTGTTGCAATTGATTCAACCTCTTTTTTCTTAAGAGTACTTAAGAAGTTATCAATATCAAGTTTTACCAACTCGGAAAGTTTGTTATTTGGTACTTGGCTATAATTTCTATGGCTTTTAAGTACAGGTATTCTGATATCTCTAACATGCTGTAAGATAATATCAACTGTTTTTCTATTTATCTGCCAAAAACTACAAAAGCTACTCTGATATATATTATATATGAAGGCCAAAACTATATTTAACCTTTACTGGTTTCTTATTTTTTAACTACTACAGTTAGATTTGTCATTTCTAATCCTCTCTTCATAAGATTGTAAACATACTTCAAAATATAAAGAGAGAAGATATACAATAAGAAGCTTTTTCTACTTGTGTTCTAACTTCTTGTAATAATCAAGCCATTCTTTCTACTCTTCAACTTTAGCCTTATTAGTATAGTTCTCAGTACAAGTACTAGACTTTATAATTTACACAATTCTTATTTTAGTAGTTGTCAATTTACAATTACTTTCTAAATTATAAGTTAATTACTAACTTATATTCTTAATTACTAAAACAATTATAAAACATACTAGCAGAGAATATATCTTAAACACTGTTTTCAGAGTTTGGCTAATATTTAGAACTGTTCTCTTTTAATATTTTGGATAATTTGTATTTAGTATTATCTTCAGAATTGGGAAACTATATTTGTATATCAGTAAGACTAGAAATTGATCCTTTAGTATTCATAATATAAATATAAGGAAATATAGAAAGAAGAAGAAAAATGCTTTTGAAAATAGAGCTATGAGGACTATGTAAGATCTCTAATTTCTCTAATAGTAATAGGATTACCAGTATTCTAATTATTTTATTCTGGTATGATAATTTACTTTATAAACTACTACTCATGCTGATCTGCTAATAACAAATATTGCATCTGATAATATTTACAATAGTGTAGAGTACTAGTTACACAATAGGCAATTTTGATTAAAATTACATGATGTCTTATAACATTTAATTTGTATATAAAAAAAGTTTGATAAATATATTTCAGATACTTTGAAAAACTAGCCATTCATCTAAGTATTAAAAAAACAGATAATTAGATATTTTGAATTAAAAAGCTTATAAAGATGTCAATTTGGCTGACAAATATTTTTTAAGCTCTTCAGATGATGCTTGCTAAAGTATGGGTACAAAAGTACTCATCTAGTAATACAATAGCAACTCTGTGATCACTACAAATTTACTGCCTATTCAACTACAACTGCCCAGAAGAAACTAAAAATGTGTATCGATATGCAATAAATATCAGAAAAGCTATATATATAATTAGAAAGCCAAAAAAATCAATACTTTGTTTACCATCCTCTTGCATCTTAGATAGTAGCTGCTCTATTGGGCAGAGACTCCTACAACTTTTCCAGAAATTTACCTTTAATATCCTGAGTCCAAACCTGATTGAGGACTTCTGCTAGATGTTTTCTAACAGTTTCTGGACCCCTCTTGGTCTTGTGAATTTTGGGAAAGTGCTGGTGTAGCTTTTCCTTCACACTCTTCTAATAGTGCTCAATTGGATTAAGGTCTGGAGAATTGGGTGATCATTCTATAACCTATATATTGTTTTCAGCAAACCAAGCTATAGTATCTCTTGCAGTATGTATCTTTGCGCCATCCTGCTGAAAGGTAGGATCCCCAACTGTGTCCTCCATCCCCTGCCAGACATCAACTAAGCCATCCTTTAAAATACTAGTATATACAAATATATCTACACTGTTCCCCAAAAGAGGAATCAGAGGACTCTTGTTTCTATCCCAAATACAACCCCAAACCATTAGCTTTACCCCTAACCCCTTGGTAACTCCTTGAATACAGTCTTTGTGCCACTTTTCTTCTGGTGTTCTAAATACCCAAATACCCTTAGGATGTTTGGACTTTTCAGCCATGTATTAATCACTAAAGATGACCCCGTCAAAGTCTTCCTTTGTTCAATCCTTATACGTTATTGCCCAAGCCAACCTGTTAATAGCCTGCTCACCCTTTAGGAGGTCTCTTTTCCTAGCGCTCTATTTCTTTATGTTGACTAATGCCAAAACACTCTTGACTGTAAGAAGAGGGGTATGAGGTATAACATTAATACGCAATTCTGATAAAGTTGGGTGGTGCGCCTTGTTAGACTCTCTGACTAGGCAGCAACAAGTTCTGGTAGTAATACTTCCTGGTATTGCAGGTTTTAGGAGGCTGTTTGCATCATCTCTCTTTTGGAAGCAGTTATGAAAACTTTAGACTGTGCTTTTTTAGGATAGTGTAAGAGCTTTCCAATATCTGAAAAAGAGATTTTTTTTTTCTCAGAGCAACAATTGCCCTTTCTCAAACTCAGTGAGGTGGTCCGTCTTCGGGGAAAGTATTGTGGTGGAGGAGTGGTTGATTGTTGAGGTAGGGTTTTTTGAGGTGTTGCTTGGTAACCACTGATCAGACAAATACTTTTGTCCTAGTACTTTGTGTTCAAGATGTATGATATGCCTAAACAGAAATTTGTTATATTTGATGATTTGCCTAGTTTTGGTATATCAGTATCTGAATAGAAATATTTTTACTTTTTTATATTATATTATATGAGTACTGTGAGAGTCCAATTACAATAACCCTTTCGAGTTGTAATCGTGTAGAATTATAGTATCTTCAATTAACGATTCACACAGTTATCACAGTTGCATAAAGAACATTTCCAATTAGATAGATTGCAAGAATAATAAGATTACTCTTAGACTTAATACCAACTTTCTTTTAAATCTCATTACGATAGTCATTGCTGTAGTGGAAGCAAATTGTGAGGTTCAAGAATATCAAAGCTCTTTGCTTACAGATAATGAATATATCAACTACTTGTTCTATCAATGAATATAAGATAGGTATTAGAAGTAGAGTTCATTACAGGGCCTCCAGGGCACCGGAAAACACGGGCTCCTAGCCCAGGGTGGGGCATTTTCGTAGGCTTTCCCCACCTTATCATCTGTGAGGGGCCCCGCCCCGCCCATGCCCTGAACGGCCCCCTGTCAAATTTGGGTCACAAGAAACAGGGCCCCGTTCAGGGACCGACTGGGGTCAGGCCCTGGATGGGGGCGGGGCGGTGAGGACATACAAAATACACCCACCAGGCCCGTGTAACAGCGAGGCTACCATGGGTAAAACCCGCCCTGCCCCGCCCCGTAATAAACACTAATTGGAAGTGTTAAGAACCCTTAATGAACTGTGCATCATGCAATGTAAATGGCTTAAAGATAGGAGGCTTCTTGCTTCAATAGAGTGTATTAAAATAGAGAAAAAAATAGCCCTATTTATTTGGACAATTGGATATAATTCCTTGAATCAGGATCCCAAGAGAGGTTTTAGCATAGAAGTAATACAGTTAGTCAGTAAGTGGAAGTTATGTAGATCCATTTAGTACTTAAAATTAAAACTAATATAATATGGAATTAATAGAGACTTCAATCTTGTTTTGAACAGTCGCATAAAGCTGTATACAAGCTTTGTTATATATCCTATAAATGAGTATCTATATGAAGTGGAGTGAAAGAAAAAGTTTTACCCATACTTCAAGGATGTACTTGGGGCCATTGATGGAATCCATGTGGCAGCCCATGGACTAGAACAAGATATTGGACCATTTTCCAACTATAAGTGGCAGATAACCTGAAATATGATAGCAGTCGGTATATTTGATCTTTAGTTCTGATATATTTTAGCTCCTTGGGAGAGGTCAACTCATGATAGAAAAGTGTTAAATAATATATTTCATAAGAAGTTTGTTATATCAGAAGAAAAATACTACCTTTAAGATATGGGATATGCATTAAGGAAAGAGTACTTGATACCATAGTATAGAGTTTGATACCATCTGCATGAGTAGTATAGAGTATGTAATAGGTATATTTTCTCCTGAATGTATTCTTAAGTGAAAGTATTTTTCTATTCAAGCCAGGTATAATTGATATTAAGTGGTAAAACAATAAATATCAGGTAATTGGATATCTCAATTAGGCCTCAGAATAAGTAGAAACTGTTTAATCAAAAGTATTTGCAACTGAGAAACTCAATTGTGGGAATATTTAGTATGCTAAAGTGATGATATTCAATCTTAATAGTAGCAGCAGAGTATTTATTTTCAAGTCATATTAAACTAGTTCTAGATATAACAGCTTTACATAATTTTACCAAGTACTATGAAGACATTGCAGAATATGACTTGATTGATAATACTTTGAATATAAATAAAGTCAATAAAAACGCAATAGAAGAGATTCAGTTACAAGTGAGTCAAGAAGAAACAACCTCCAATCCAGGTAGAGTGTTATGATAGAAATATAAAGTTATTTATTAACTTGTAAATAATAGGATTTAGGAGAAATCTATTATCAGAATCTTATCTTAATCATATGAATAAAAGTGGTATAGCAGGAGAGGTTGATAAAAATGGTTATCAAGATAATAGAGGTGGTAAGGAACAGGGAATGACAAGTTTGAGGGATTAGATGGCAATGGAAATGTGGAGAGATTATCAGCTGTATTTAAATAGATATAGAGTATAGTTATTTATGAGTTATTGGATAGCAATTTTTAATTTTTTAATTAATGGTATTTTATTTTATATATAGAAGGTCAAGTTTCATATATAAAAGATATCTATTATGTATATTAAAAGGGAAACTTAATAGCAATCCAATTAGGTCTAATACTAGGATATTTAATAATAGCAAGAGATCTAATTGCATTTTTTCTGTCCTGAAAAGCAGGTACTAGCTTTGTGATCTTAGACTCAGTATACTCATTTGACTTAGCATAAAGCTCTAGAAGCTTCTTGATTGCCTCCTTCTCTTTCCTGCTTTGACTCTGTATTCTTTGTTCAACTATATTATTATAGAAAGCAAGTAGTACACTAGCAAGTACCCTCTAGAGTACCCTGTTTGTGTGAACCTGCTGGTTGCAATAGCCTCTTTCACTAACATATCCTACAGCTCTACTCCTAATATTAGACAAACCACTCTGACTCTAGCCAAGAGATCTTGACTCTAAGCTATTGGATTCAATAATGTAATATGTTTACACTAGGATGCTAATCATGCTTGGAGTATAACAGGAGCAGATGGCCTCAGGGTCAACAAGAGGCAAGTACTGCTTACTAAAGGTGGCTTTATAAGGGTGTAGTAGGAGATCTAAGAAGTAACTATTCAACCAAGTATATTAGAAATACTGTTAGTTGAACTATGCAGTTTCTATTGTAGAAATTATTAGTCTTTAAATCCAGAATTCTGTCCAAATCATGCATGAATGATAACTAAGTATTGTACAATACTTTCATAATATAACAGGTATCAAATCATACTGTGAAACAAAACATAAACTATTTAAAGTATCAAGTGATACTTTTAAAACATAACAGGTATTAAATAATACCATAAAAGAAAACATAAAATATATAAAGTATTGTGACACTTTTGAAATATAACAAGTATCAAATAATACTATGAAACTCAAAAGCCTTAACCCAGTACCTATACTGACTACATATACTCATTTTCCAGTTCAAGCTATCCGTTACACGTAAGATGCACTGGCATAGCATAATGGGCATATCATTTAATCATCCATAAAAGGTCAGATGGATGATTCCAGGGTCCATCAGAGGATTTGGAGAATGAGATAATTTCTTCCAATATGATGCTGATACAAAACTATCAATTACGCTACTACCAAAGGTTATCAACCAAGTGGTTTTCACTATACCTTTAAGAGAGGATTCTCGGGTATCCTGATGAGGTTAAATGAATTGATTTGATCAGTGGGTTGTAGAGAGAAACTCATACAAAGACCACTTAGCTGTGCCAACTGATGTATACCAACTGGGGGGAGGTTGGCTATTCCAATAGGAGTCCCCAGCTGCGATAAAGGCAGTAAGACCAAATATCAAGTCAGTTGATAGAGGAATGTGGAGGAAATCCTGAAGAGAGAAGGATGCCCAAGAGATAATTGTTCATCCATACCCAGAGGTGGAATAAGATAGAGACAATATAGGGCCTGATGTACAAAGGGTTAACCCGGAAAGTCAAGAGGCCTAAATGGTATTGGTGTGATAAGAAAGAGCATGCCTGTTGTGGGTTGATGCAGACGGATAGTTGATCTACCTGCATTGATAAGTCTGTAGTTGGAGCTAATCACTCCATATACAGAGAATAAACCAGTAGCTACATGCCATGGTGAAAGAGTTTGAGTGGCTATGAACTGAATAGACATTGTGAGGAGAGGGATGGAAAGACTCTCCCCGTAGTCTGAGAAATTCAGATTCAGGTAGGGTAAAGGGTTTTAGCATCTACGGAGTTTGTACTTAGGAGACAAGGAGAAATAGAGAAGAAGCAGATAGTTAACAAACACCCAGGTGCAGAATATAAATAGTGAGGTGCCTTCCATGCTTTTAGAGACAACATCAGTGACAGAGAAGTGATCTTATCAATATATTTGTTATAGGATACAACTCTTACACTTCCATCCATCTTGAACATAGAAAGCCTTCCAAATATTTGCTTCATCATATATTGGTCCTTAGTTAGAACTCGGTTGTCCTGGGAGTTGGCTAGTTGGCTACTGCGTAACACTATATTGATAAATTCTAGACCACTGAGAGTCACAAATACTTTCTTAAATCAGCCTGGAGGACCATCGGTCTAATGTCTGGCAAGATTTATTTCAAACCTATCTAACCAAAAACCTACACATCCCAGAGATTGAGTTTGATCTATGCATATGAAAGGTTTTCAAGAACAAAAATATTACCTTCTGGTTCATGGATCACAGGATCAAGGGGGGCTCTTGAAACCCTTACACCCATAGAGAAGGAAGACAAGGTGTTATAACCTAGGATTGCTGAAAGATCTGCGGATTCTGACATCACAGATATGTTGTACACAGAAAGACAGCAAAGTCTAATAAGCACATTGGGGCCAGGCCAGGATAGCCTCCTCGCACAACAGCCAGGAGTACGGGGACCAAGTGATAACATCCCGACCCTATGTCTAGATGGTATACCAACTTCTAGGCACAGCGTGGGACCGGTACCACCAAGAGGGCTGACAGAAAGTTCACTAAACGGTTGAAGGGGGCAAAGTTCATACTCCGTAACCTCTATGCAATTGGGCACTACTGACTTGGGTGCCTTTGCCACATACATTGGGACCTTGAACTGTCAGTTGGACTGAAGCGTAACCTGGACTTGAAAGGACCAAATTGTTATCCGTGGTACCCTGGTGGATAGGGGAGAGGAGATAGTAGAAGGTCTTGCTCAGGTACGGGAGTGTCTTGGGAAAGGAGAAAGATGTTACACATAAGGCGAATGGGCATAGCGTAAAGGGCATGTCACATGATCATTGGCAAAAGGTCACATGTTCGATCCCGGGGTCCGTTGCAGTATTTTGGAGAATAAGATAATTTCTATCAATACGACACCGGCACAAAACCCTGGTTTATGCTACCACCGAAGGTCGCTGACTGAGGGGTTCTCACTTAGTCTGTACGAGAGGACTCTCAGCTATCCTGGTGCAGTCAAAGGAACTAAATCGGTCAGTTGGTTGTGAAGATAATCTCATGAAAAGATCCCTCACCTGCCGCAAGAGATAGATCCTAACCGGGGGGAGGTCGGCTACTCCGATAGGAGTCCCTGGCAGTCATACAGGCAGTAAGACCGAATTTCAAGTCCCTTGGTGGAGGAATGCAGAGGAAAGTCCTGATGAGAGAACGACTCCGGAGAGATAACCGTTCGCGCAGGCCCAAAGGCATGACAAGGTAGAGTCAGAGGATGGCCTACCACCTGAAGGTTATCCCTAAAGGCAATGAGGCCTAAGGGCCATTGGGGTGATAAGACGCGAACATGCTTCCTGCACGGTGACGCAGACGGATGAGGAATCCGCCTGTATTGATAAGTCTGTCGCCAGGGTTGATCACTTTCTATGCAGAGATAGGACCGGTAACCACTTGCCACATTGAAAGGGTTGGGATTACTACGATTAGCATGAACACCACAAAGAGCAGGGTGGGACACCCTCTCCGCTATTGGGGGAAATCAGAGTCATGCGGGGTAAAGGCTTACAGGGTCTAAGAAGTTGGCATAGAGGAAACATGGGACAAGTAGATAGGCCGCAACCACTCAGATGCAGAATATAAATATCGAGGTGCCTCCCACACCTTTTAGACAATCAGCAGCAGAGAGAAGATCTTATCATTATATTTGTTCTACTATACACTACTACATTTTCTATGTGCACATCTTAAGTGAGCCTTCCCGGAAATCACTTCGTCGCGTATCGGGCCTTAGTCTAGAATCACTTGTCTTTAGAGTTGGCTACCGCCGAACACTATATTCATAACTTCTACACTACTGAGTCTCACAACAACCTCCTTCAATGAGCCTGGAGGACCGCTTATCTAACACCGTCCACCATCTATCCCAAATCTACCTCCAACGAAACCCACACATATATGAGATGGAGTTTGATCTCAACATAAGGGCAGTGTTCGAAGATGGGAACGTTCCCTTCTGGTTCACTGATCACAGGATCAAGATGGCCCCAAAGATCTCTGCCTCATAGAAGGAAAAAGCAAGATGTCGTAATCAAGGATCGAAGAAGGGTCGGAGGATTCCAGTGACACCGACATGCTGCGCACTGAGAGACGGCAAAGGCTGATCAGTGCATGGGGACCAGGGCAAGACAGTCCCTTCCCGCTACCACCACCACCTCCAGGAGGTGACATTCCACCGCTACGGCCAGGTTCTACACCCAGACCTCGGAATCCAACAGGGCCACCAGTACCAAGAGGCCCAACTCACAGCGTCACAAAAAGACAAAGCGGGGAGAGGCCACGCCCCGTGACCCAAACCCACTCAGGCACCCCTGACATGGGTGCTTTCGCCGGATACATTGGAACACGGATCGGCCAATTGGACTGCAGCATTACCCAAACCAAGAATGACGAGATGGTCGCATATGGCACCATATCTGACATGGGGAAAGAGATGGCGGAAGGCCTCACTCAAGTAAGAGAGCAACTTCTAAAGGGGGAGAAGCTGGTTGGAGAGGAATTGGTGTTTTGGCAAAATAAGAGTAGGAAACTGAAAGGAGAGCTAGTAGCCGAGATCACCAGATATAAGGGAGTGATCGAAGTGGCTCTCACTCGCATGCGTGACCGATCGGAACAACAAGCAGCAGTAAGCGGACTGGTGCACCAGGACCTGGGGATCACCATCCAAGAATAGGTGAATAGGGACTAGGAACTCTATACAGGCCTGGAGAGACTCTGGAAGGAGCTGGATGAAGAATGACAACGTCGGGGAACCTGGGAACTGCAGTTTGTAATGGAGCTCAAGACCATCGATATACAGGTAAGGATGGGGCTTAGGGACATGCAGTAAGACATGACCCAGATGTTTGCCCAATTGACGAGGGAAATGACTGCAGTGGTAGGAACACTATTAGTATCGCATCAGGGGGGCTCGACCCATGACAGTGAAACTGGGCGAGGATGGTCGGGCCCATCCGAACAACACAAAGGGAAGGGGCCAGCAGAGAGAGACACCCAGCCAGAGATCATGCAGAGTGGCTGAGAAAGAACTGGGGCAGCACCAAATGTTGCCGGAGGAAAAGGACACCAGGACCCAGGCGATGATAGGTCGGACAATCGTGGGGATGGACTGAGCCGCCGGCCAGAGGGATTGCCCTTAGGGAGGCCGCGGACAGCTAAGCAAGAGGAAGAACACCAGATGATTCTACAGTTAGCCAAAGGGTGGCCCAACAAACTTCCTTGTATCAGAAAAAGCCCGCCGACCCTCCATTCGTATATGAACCAAAGTCCTACCAGGATATAAAAACCTGGCTACATGTGTGCCAGGACTACTTTAGCAGAAATCCCAGGTTGTGGATGGGAGATAAAGATGGAATCATATTTGCCTTGGGAAGGACGAAGGGTGCCGATGTGAGGCGCTTCAGCAACTGGTGTACGAAGAGCATGAAAGGGCTGGAAGGGTAGGCACCTTGTCCAGAATCGCGGACGTGGGAACAGTTTCAGCATGGGATTATCACGCGATTCTCACTGATTACTGAGGACTGAAAGGCCCTGACACTGATGGGCAAGATCAAGTAGAGAAGAACATCGACAAGTACCTTCTTAGGATGCAAAGGTTGCATATGAAGGCCAAGGTTCCAGGAACCATGCAGAGGAAGAGAGTCGAGGACCGACTACCAGAGGCGATACTGTGACGGCTGTCTCATAAGCGACAGGATATCGACGCCGAAGGGCTAGAGCACCTGCTAGCGGTCGGCAACCAGGAGGAAGCTTTCCCCCACCGTGGCAGGCAATGACAGTACAATCCATCGAGTGTGTCGAGTTCTGCCGGACTGTTGAAACGACGGCGTGAAGACTGACAAAAGGAGTCGTAGTGAGGAAAGCAAGAAGGGTGACCTAGCAAGTTCTAGAGGAAGACAGCACCTGGAACTTTCAAGGCAGCAAGGTTTGCCCAGGCCAATAAACTGACCAAAACCACTGGGGTTGAGCATACCAACTGGAAGAAAGCTGAGGAAGGAAGACCCCGGAACCTGGTCGACCAATGCTGGCACAATAAAAGCTGCACCCAGTGTGGACTCACCAACCACAGGTGGGGAGCTCGCAGGAAGGGAGCCGTTGTCGCAATAATAGGACAACTGAAAGAAGCAAAGTTTAGGCCCTGAAATGTGGAGGTTTGGAATAGCGCCCCAAGGCCAGTGGTGAGCCAGACCCATGTGGCACCAGCACCTAGACTTTGGTAGTTGTCCAATCGAGGAGCGGGATAGATCAGACAACCGGGAGCCCTGAATAAAAATAATGCCCTGCTTTCTGAGCTAGGACAACAGCTTAGTCAAGAAGGTCAGCGAACCGCGCTGACTGTGTTCTGAGCATGGGTAGGGACAGTAGTGTGAGGGGTATAAGAAAGCGTGTATAATGGAGAAAGTTAACACATCTCAGGGGGTTGCAATCAAGAATGACCCCCGACCTGTACGTGGGACGGCAAGACTTTATATTCCTCCCTGTGTAGAGAAGGTTCAAGCACAGCACAAAGGAAGAGGGCACTGCTGTAGGGGGCAACTCAGGGTGCCCCAACTCTTTCACCCAAAGGTCATGTACGGGAAATGAGTAGGGATAGTGCAGGACTGCCTGCAGGCATGCCTCCAGTCCCAGAATGGCACCACCAGTGATGGCAAGTGGGTAGGCTGCAAGTTGCTAGGCAGGGCAAGAGACAGGGTGCTCGCCTTAAATTGTACGCAACAGCAGGAGTCGAATGCCTAAGGCCAGGTCAGAAAGGTCGCTCCCTCATCTATGCACTGGTGGCACAAACCGGTATGATGAAATGTCATTATTGAGAGGAAAGAAAGAAACAAAGGAGACACACACATGAGGGACTGAGTTTGTATGCGGAAGCCTAAATGGCCGAAATTGTGTCGGCACAATAACAAACACCCAGGATCAGTGAATGCCCCGATATACAAATATCCATTAAACGAAGAAAAGGCAACCCTACAGGGGAACCAAAGCGATGCAAAACTCAAGTCCCAATACCTACACATTACGAGTGCCCACAAGGCACAGCCCACTTAAGAATACAAGAAGAACGAGTACCACTTCACATGTTATTAGACTCGGGCTCACAGCTCTTTGTTATACGTGAAGTGCTAGTCCAGAAGCTTGAGCTAGCAACGATATAGCGAGACACCCCAGTTAGTTTAACTCGGTTTGATGGCGCACAGTCCCAAAATGCAGGAAGGTACTACACGACTCTCCTTATGCGAGAAATTGGGGCCAAGAGACATCTTTCGGAACTTACGTGTGAAGTCATGAGCCCAGGGATCCATGTCTTAATAATACCATTCGGTTGGTGGCATCACCAACACCCCTTATCATTCATTCAGGATGCAAGCAGGGGGACATTCCAGGCGGGGCAGTGTAGACAACACCTGGAACCAGGAGATGAAGGAATCTGGATTGAATGGGACAAGACAGTGGCCTTGGACCCCACAGCAAGATATGTGGGCTGAATTGCAGGCCCAGAGGACCCAGAGGCAGTAGTCATAAAAACTCTACCCAAACCCTGCAGGGAGTACCCAGACCTCTTCCTGCCACAGCCAGTGGAACGACTCCCAAATCACAACACCTTCGATCATGAGATCAAAGCAGGCGAAGGAGCAAAGCCCCCGCCACAGCAAATATACCCATTGTCTGAAAAGGAACTATGGGCATTGCGAGAGTACCTAAACAAGATACGGCGCGAAGGAAAAACAACACCAAGCCAGTAACCCGCTGGGGCCCCAATACTGTTTGTACCAAAACCTGATGGATGGCTGCGGCTGTGTGTGGACTACCACGGGCTGCACAAGGTTATTATTGCCAACAAGTACCCTCTGCTACTAATGAGGGAACTCAGAGATCGAGTAAGCAGGTCGTGTATCTTCAACAAGTTGGACCTAAAGGACGGGTCCCACCTGATACGCATTGCGAAGGGGGACAAGTGGAAGACCGCCTTCCGCACTCGGTATGCTCATTACAAATACCGCGTAATCCCGTTTGGGCTAGTAAACGTGCCCGTTAACTTTCAAGACACGATACAAGTCGTCGTGAGGAGATTTCTACACTTAGGAGTGGTGGTGAAAATAGGCAACGTACTACTCCACTCCAAGATAGAGGAACACTATGTCAAGCTAGTCAAGGAGGTATTAGCCGAATTGCACAAATACCGTTTGGCAGGGTCGATCACGAAGTCAGTATTCTACAACAAAATGGTGGAATTTCTGGGATACCTAGCGAAGACAGATGGGAGCACAATGAGTAAACCAAGGGTCAAAGCCATAAGGGAATAGAAGAGACCTGAGTCCATAAAGGACATACAAATCTCTAAGGGATATGCAAATTTCTACCAGAGCTTCATCAAGAATTTCTCAGGAATGTGTAAACCCATAAGGGAGTTATTGAACAGTGACCCCCAGGGGTTCGCGGAGGGAACGGAGCAGGGGGATGCTTTCGAGTTCCTTAAGGAGCAGTTCGTGGCAGCGTCTATTTTGGTGCATTTCCACCCAGACCGAAATGCGGTAGTGGAAAAGGATGGTAGTGACATCGCGCTAAGGTGTATGCGGTCACGGTTGTCACAATCTGGCTAGAGGTGCGCTAGCCAGGTGACGGCAGCAGGGAAAAGGTTTCACATATGATGTCGCTTGGACGTCATACAGTTAAGTTATGATTCTTTCATGCACAAGACCTCGTTAGCAGGTCATGGGGCTCATTTATGTTGATTGCATATCGCACATGACTTACAGTTGACGTCATGGGAGGAGTCTAGGCTGGCTGGTAAGGCTTGCCGGTAAGGAAGACTCATTTATGTTTCACGCGTGACCTCATTAGTAGGTCAGGTGGTTGGTTTATTTATATTGCGTTTGATTTATGTTTTCGCACATGATGTCACTTAGAGGTCATGGGATGTTTTATGTTTATGCACATGACTTGTTTAAGTCATGTGATGGATTTCACACCTGACCTCACTTGAGGATCAGGGCAGGGTCAGGGTTGCGGGAAGAGGCCTATATAAAGGCCAGGCTTTCACAGACAGATTAGCTCTTCACGCAACCATCTATTGTTATTTCCTATCTACTACTTTACAATCCTTACAATAAAAAAACCTTTACGCTCCAAGCTTCATCTGCTAGATGGATCTGCTTTAGAGTCAAGAACCTATCCACTACGCGGATTGTGTTAACCAAATCAAAGACCGCTACTCCCGGCACTGGTGAGAAACCGATTCTTACCTGAGAATACTAAGATAGGGCCTAGAGACTCGAGGAGCTCTAGGACACAGTGCAGGGCAGTTCGGAAGAACCAACCAAGGTCGTTACCTGGCGCGGGTCATGCAAGGAGTGTGAAACCGTAATATTTGGTTACTTTTCCTGCGATACATAACGATAACAGAAGGGCAACTCCAGAGAACGCGGAGTTCACCCAGGACAAAGAAGGAGATATCGATGTTGCAGACGATACTCGCGACCTAGGATGAGTACAAGATGCCTGAGGCGAAGCAGCAAGCCAACCCTCACAAGCCGCAAGTCCAGTTACACCCAAAGAAACTTTATGTCCAGATAGTTCTCCCGACGGAACACTGCAACCAAGAAGGATGGCTGTAGGGGCGACACCAGCACCCCCGACCAGGCCTACGGCGCAGACCCTGATCATGACCGAGGACCAGATCACGAGGTTCCTGAGGGCGATCAATGCCCACCCACAGTCAAGAGCAAAAGCAAACGAACTGGACCTCTATGAGGGGGAGACCGCGAAAAACTGAGACAGTTCCATAGCCAGTTGGAACAGTACTTCAAGGTCAATGGATATGGAGCCGGAAAAGACCTGGTTCAGGCGAACTACGCTGAATCCCTCTTAAGGGAAGTGGCGGCGCAATGGATGATGCCCTATGTGGAAGGAAAGCGAGAACGGAGATGGACCTCGTGGGAGGAGTTTAAGGAAACACTCCATACTCAGTTTGGGGACAGAAACGCCAAGGAAATGGCGAGGCTCCAACTGGATAAGATGACACAAGGAAAGGACAACTTTTCTGACTACTGGCACAAGTTCCGCATGATACCCGTCGCAGGGGAATACGACGATGACACGGACTAGAACCACCTCCTGGGGGGTACTAAAGAAAGGCTGCAAGAGGCCTGGACAACATCGGACCAGACCGATTCAACAGCTGCAGGCTTCGCAGTATGGGCCGTCGACAAAGAAGACAAAATCAATCTGCTTAGACATCCTCAAAACAGGACCAAAGGGATACAGCACCCGGCCCCACCGCGCAACAACAATGGGACCTACCGACCGAACAACAGACCTAGACCGGCACCAGTAGGAGACCCCATGGACTTGGATGTGGCAGGAAGAAGGAACGCGAGATTCCAGCGGTTGTCCAACCAGGAATACCAGAAAAGAAGAAAAGAGAATGCATCCCTCCGATACGGACTGAAGGGGCACTGCATCCAAGATTGACAACGAAAGGAGACCAAACTCGATGAAATAGAAACCACAGAGAGGAAGGAAGAGCAGGAGACTTTAAAAGAATAAAGTCCTGAGCAAAGGGTGGTCTGCGGCACGAGGAAACAGGCAAACCCACTGGCATCACACATATATCAACCAGGAAAAACAAGACACCCCCAGCGACAAAACAAGGCAATAAGGCAACAATCAATAACATGGACAGTTCCAAGAACGACAATGAACATCTTATGATTAAGATAAGGCTATGCACAACAGACAACAAGACAGAAATGAACGTGATGCGCGATTCAGGAGCAACCAAGGATTTCCGTGACAGAAACTTCTGTGAAACCCACGGACTGCCCCTGAAAAAGCTAAAGAAACCAAGAGCTATATACATGGTCAACGGGGAGAAAAGCAAAGCAGGACCCATCACCCATACAGTGCAAGCAGTAATGGACATAGTGTCACATCATGAAGCCATGACATTCCAAGTAGCGCACTTGCAGAAACACAGTGCGATACTAGGAAGACCCTGGCTAAAACTACACAATCGGAATATTGCCTGGGAAAAAGGCCCAATCAACTTCAACAGCGAACTATGCATGCACTTGTAGTTGGAAACTTCCCCAACAATTGAGATGATTTCCGAAGAACAAGCAATCAGAGGGAACCTGAGGATGAAGATCCTCCACATGAGCAGCGAAGAGGAAGAAGCGATCCCCTGCAATGAAGGCATAAGGGTACAAGTGTTACGTGCGAATGCGAGGAAACCAACACGAGTATCAAAGAAGGCTGCAGGTCATGACCTGTACAGCAGGGAAGACATGATGGTCCCTGCAAGAGGAGAAAAGCTTATACCAACAGGAAGTGTGGTGGGACTACCTGACGGCACCTATGCAAGAATCGCTCCACGCAGTGGTATGGCCACCTGACACGGGATTACCACAGGTGCGGGAGTGATCAATGCGGACTATAGGTGTGAGTTACAAGCCCTAGTAATAAACCTGAAGGATGAGGACTATATGATGCAAGAAGGGGATCGCACAGCGCAGATGATTATCGAAAATATCGATACCAGGAAGCTCCGCGAAGTCTGAGACCTGGACAAGACCAAAAGAGGGGCTGAAGGATTCGGCAGCACCGGACAGCAAACCCGGAAGGACAAGACCACCATCGAAACGTCCGAAGAGAAACCCCTAAGCATATTATTTATATCTGCAAAGGCCTTCCATCAACGCTACCGGAGAGTGGAGCAAACCGGGATCCTCAGATCGGACGAAGAAGAAGACAGACCAACCATCGCCAAAGTGTCAACAATTGGCACGCAACCAGCGGTGAAGGAAGAAGCCAAGGGGAGGAAATTAACCCTGAGGCAACTAGTCCCGAAAGAATATCACCACTATCTCGGGATATTTGAAGGAACCGGAAGGATGGATCTTCCCACAGGCACGAGTGAAGATCACCAGATAAAGCTAGAGGAAGGAATGACAGCCCCCTTCATGAAACTCTACCCATTAAGGGAAAAAGAGTTGAAGGGGCTACGCGAACACCTCCCACGGAACCTGGCCAGGCAACAGATCAGACCATCGTCCTCTTCAGCAGGGGCACCCATACTATTTGTCAAAAACAAGGATGGGAAACTGAGACTTTGCATGGATTTCCGGGGACTGAATGCGGTATCACAAAGGGAGAGGTACCCTCTACCATTGATCGATGAAGCACTGGACCTACTAGGGTGGGCCAAGGACTATACGAAGTTGGATATCAAGGACGCATTTCACAATATGAGGATAGTAGAAGGAGATGAATGGAAAACGTCTTTCAGGACACGATACGGAGCATGCGCATATTTAGTCATGCCCTTTGGATTATCCAATGAACCAGCGACATTTCACCGATGGAGCAACTCCAAGTTGAGCAAATCCCTGGACATATGTTGTATTGTCTACCTGGACGATATCCTCATATATTCAGACAACATGGAGCAACACTACCAAGATATATGGAATGTCTTACAGGCATTGAGAGAAGCCAAAGTCAAACTAAAACCTTCTAAGTGGGACTTCCATAGAGACAAAGTTGCCTACCGCGGATTTATCATTAACCCAGAAGGAGTGCGACCCGATCCAGACAAAACGGCGTCTACCGACAACAGGAAAGCACCTCAAAGTGTAAAGGGAGTGCAAAGCTTGGTGGGCTGCTGCAACATCTACCGAAGATTCATTGAAGGGTTTAGCACAGTGGCTAAACCCCTCTACGATACAACAAAGAAAGGGGTCACAGGGGAATGTGGAGAAAAACAACAACACGGATTCGACGATATGACAAAGCAGCTTACTAGGAAACCGATATTACGACACTTCGACCCCACGCTACCTATCATGATCAAGATGGACGCATCCTACTACGTATCCTCCGGTATTCTCTCCCAGCAGGGAGAGGACAGATTATGGAGACCGGTCACATTTCCATCAAAAACAATGTCCAAGGTGGAGCAAAACTATGATATTTATCAGAAGGAACTGTTAGCCATTGTTCAAGCAGTTAAAGACTGGAGGAAGTACACCCTAGGAAATCAACATGTGATCCACGTTATCCCATACCACAAGAACCTACTAGCGTTTACTACCATCAAGGAACACGGTGGATGACAGGTTGGGTGGGGTGAGACATTCAGCCAATACCACCCTCAAATCGAATACTGACCAGGAAAAGAAGCAGGAAAGCTGGATACATTGACTGGGAGGACGGAGGACTTCCCCAACAAGGAAGAAACAAGGTCGAAACGACAAAGAATACTCCTCCCTAGGCAGAAGTACTTCGCAAAAGAAGGAGACGAAGAGAGTGGATACAAATCCCTAAGCGAAAGGACCACGGCCACAAGCAATGACAAAAGAACACGAAGAATGGGTAAACACAGAAACCACCAGCGACCAGGAAATCAACGAGACAAAACAGGCCTTGCAGGGAGGCCCAAAACAAATAAAAGGTATAGCCCTCAGACTATACTGGGAAAAAGATAGACACCGGTGGTATGACGACAAGGTAAGGCTCCGGGACCAAGAAGCCTTACAAACAGAAACGCGAAGCAGAAAGAACCACATTACACTGGTGGGACACGGCGGAACGGTAAAAACCACAGCCTCAATTCAATGATCATACAACTGGCCGTCGATAGGTAACGATATTAAACAATATGTGAAGAATTGCGACACCAGTCAATGAATGAAAACAGTTAAGCACGCACCCTACGGGCTGCTCAAACCGCTCAAAACTCCGGGAAGAGCATGGCAATCTATTGCCATGGATTTGATCACCGGACTACCGGAATCGAATGCTTATAACGCCATATGGGTCATTGTCAACCGACTTATGAAAATGACGCAATTTATACTATGCAGGACCGATATGACAACACCACAATTCTTCAACCTGTTTAAGGACCAAGTCTGTAGGCTCCACGGCCTACCAAAAGACAGTACCTGCGACATATGATCTCTCTTCACGTCACATGTATGGAAAGAAATCACATGACCACTAAGTGTCAGCCGACACTTGAGTACCACCTTCCACCTGGAAACGGACGGCCAGACCGAAAGAACGAACGCGATATCAGAATAATATCTGCAAGCCTACATCAACTATTACCAGAACGCTTGGACGGAGTTCCTATCCCCAGCAGAATTCTCATACAACAACGGACGACCAGAAGCGATAAAGACCACGTGCTTCTTTGCCAACTACAGATATGACCCCTTTTTCGATCCGTGACAAGATCTGGTGCCATGAAAGATAACACAGGCCGACGATATGATAAGTGTACACGACATATTACGAGATGAAATAACTCTTGCACAAATGAGTCAAAAGGAAAAGAGCAATAAGTATCGGAAACCAGACCGGAACTTTACAGTCGGTGACACAGTGTTGTTGATACCATGCAATATCCGGACCACGAGATCTTCGAAGAAGCTGAACTACAGGAGACTTGGACCATTCAAGATAATCGAATGGGTTGGGTCGCAAGCATATAAACCCACCCTCCCCACCTCAATAAAACAAACTCATCCAATATTACACAGCAGGCTCCTCGAACCCTATCAAGAAAACTCTTTTCCCTCCCAGAGAACACTTCCCTCTCCGCCTATTCAAATAGACGGAGCCAACGAATACGAACTCCAAGTAATAATCGACTCCCACTTACACTATGGTAAAGTTAAATTCCATGCTAACTGGACCGGTTATTCGCCAGAACACGACCAAGAGTGGTAGCCCGCCAGAAGCTTTACCGTCGCTAAGGATGTAGTCCTCCTCTTCCACCAGCGCTACCCGCGTGAACCAGGAACAGACCATCCGCACCGAAGGGGAAGAAAGCAGTTGGGTAGCGGTTGAGGACTGCGAAGAATTTGAACGACGTGTGCGCCTGGCACAAAAAGAGTCAGAAGAAGTAGCAGTTGGGAGGAACGGCCAAGCGAAAAAATCATGGATGGCATGCAGCCAAAATGACTAGACGATCCACAAGGATGCGAAGGATAGACAGAGATGGTGGCCTAAAGCGACCACCCAAATCATAGACTAGGACAGCGACCAGGAATGGGCAAATTGCTGGGACAAGGAAAGTTGGGTAGGAGACAAAACGGGGGCCCCGATATAGCCTGAACATCACAAAATTGACTGATAGAACTGCATGGGCAGGTTCTGCCCCTACCACGGGCAGCAACAAAAACGAGTGGAACAACAGGCTCCGAGGATGGAGCCGAGAAAGCGGGGGGGCACAATGTCTGGTTTGAGCTCAAGGACGTCATCTGGGAGACAATTCGCACCCAGGACGATGGGATAACGCAGCAGAAAGGGGAGATCGAGCAGCTGCAACCATCGGTTGACTGGCTGAGAGGAACAGGCGACGGATTACGAGAAGTTAAAAGGATGGTGGAGGAACAGCGAGAAAAAACAGACTGGGAAAGGAGGAACAGAAGGGACGTAGAGGATTGGATCCTTGCTGAATACCAGAATGCATTCCAGCACAAACAACGCATAAGGGGGTACGCCGCAAGGGTTGAAAAAAGAAGAAGGAGAAGAGGATAAAGCGTATCCTCAAGGACTGATATTAAGGGAGAGGGGAGCTAATGTCACATTCTGGCTAGAGGAGCACTAGCCAGGTGACGGCAGCAGGGAAAAGGTTTCACATATGACGTCGCTTGGACATCATACAGTTAAGTTATGATTCTTTCACGTACATGACCTAATTAGCAGGTTATGGGACTCGTTTATGTTGATTGCATTTCGCACATGACGTACAGTGGAGGCCATGGGAAGAGTCTAGGCTGGCTGGTAAGGCTTGCCGGCAAGGCAGACTCATTTATGTTTGGCGTGTGACCTTGTTAGTAGGTCAGGTGGTTGGTTTATTTATATTGCGTTTGATTTATGTCTACGCACATGTTGTCACTTAGAGGTCGTGGGATGTTTTATGTTTGCGCACATGACTTGTTTCAGTCATGTGATGGATTTCGCACCTGACCTCGCCTGAGGATCAGGGCAGGGTCAGGGTTGCGGGAAGAGGCCTATATAAAGGCCGGACTTTCACAGATGGATTAGGTCTTCACGCAACCCTCTACTGTTATTTCCTATCTACTACTTTACGATATTTACAATACGAAAACCTTTATGCTCCGAGCTTCATCCATATGACGGATCCGCTTTAGAGTCAAGAACCAATCCACTACGCAGATCGGGGTAACCAAATCAAAGCCTGATACTCTCGGCACTGGTGAGAAACAGATTCTTACGTGAGAATACTAAGATAGTGCCTAGAGACTCATGGAGCTCTAGGACACAGTGCAGCGCAGTTCGGAAGAACCAACCACGGTGGTTACCTGTCACGAGTAACACGAGTAGTGGGAAACTCTAACAACAGTATATAGGAAGGAAGCTACAGCCGATAGCATTTCACTTCTGGAAGCTCAACGCGGCAGAATGCAACTACGACGTTCCTGATAAAGAGTTACTTGACATAGTTGAGGCATTCAAGTAGTGGTGTCACTACCTTGCCGCCACGAGGAAGCCTACAACCATATTTACGGATCATCAAAACCGGCAATACCTCCTCATGACCAAGGCCTGGAGTGCCAGGGAAATAAGGTAGGCACAGAAGTTGGCAGATTTAAATTTCAAAATTGTGTACCAACCAGGGTCAAGTGGCAGGAAACTGGATACATTAAGCAAACGGCTGGAGTACCATCCCGAGGGCGGAGCTGCGCAAACCAGGAAGCTCTCGATTTTAAACCCAGCACATTTTACCCAGCTTAAGGTTATAGTGGTAGGAAGTGAAGAACCTGGTTTAAATTCAAAGACACCTGAGCCTGGATATACAGGGGCTATGAGGTTACACCCAGAAGCTCTGATTCCGACAAGGGGCTTGAGGGAAGCAGCAGAACACGATGGTTATGCCCTGAGAGGGACAGCAGTCCCCGCTCGCGGACAAGCGACACTGGCACCCGAAATAGCCTTAGCCTTCCCTGCGGAAATCTACGGCCCAGTAGCTCCACAAAGTGGCCTGGCCGTCGGCTATGGCATCATGTTTGGAGCGGGAGTCGTTGACAGGGACTACCAAGAAGAGGGGAAGGTGTTGCTATTCAATCGGAAGGCCCCGGACTACTACGTAGGGAAGGGTGAGCAAGTTGCGCAACGCATAATAAAAATGATTCATGATCGGGAGCTCTACGAGGCAGTGGAGCTAGACAATAATGAGAGGGGCCGGGAAGGATTTTGCAGCGCGGGAACCAATGTGGTCTAAACCCCAACCCAGACCATCCAGTTGAGAGAAGAAAGTGCACGAAAAAAATCACGGCGACAAATTCGATCAGGGAAGCCATAAAGCCCAGAGAACTGCAGAAACCGTGCTGATCAACAAAGTGGTTATTAAAGCGATAGCAAGGAAATTTGATACCCAATTCCGGCGACAATGGGAAGAAAAAGGAGGGATACACCAGGACTAGAAGATAAGTAGAGAGGAGTTAGAAAGACTGAGAGATGAGGGAAAGGAAATGCCAACACATTGGTTTTAGCGACTGGCCTCTTTGACTATAAGGGGTGGCTATTCATCCGCATAGACAAGTGTAACTGGGGCACCCCTAGGAAGATGGATCCTAAGGTTGCGACCGCACCAAACAACTGCAAACTTATCGCCAAAGGTTCACACAGATGTAAGGGTAAAGTAGACGGTAAAACTTAATATCGTTAAGCCTGACGCTTTACTCAATTAAGGTCTCGATAGGATTGATGGTTGGAGTAGGCGAGTTCTCACATAGATGTTCAGGTAGTTTTATCTTATGCCAGAAACTCCCCCATCACTTTACTCCAACTATTCGAGCACACCCTTCTCCACTAAGGGTGGTCCGACACGTCTCATGGCACGCCTTGCAGGCATGCGTGTGTCGACACTCTCTAGTCGGCGTTCACCCTATGTGCATATCGTTTTTGCGGCGCATTTCCATTCTCCCTGGCGGAGTGAAAATTTCGGCGCATTGGTGACTTGCCAGTGGCTAACTGTCAAGACACCTTGCTGAACTAGACTATCTATGACACCCTTCCCATGCGCGTTGATTTCTACTTGACCCCGGAAGCTACCGTGAGCGGTTTATCTATCTACTATTTACGAGTCTCGGGCTTCCGATGTCTTCCGCGGGATACCGTGGTTCGGGAGCGGTCCAATGGGCACTACCCATGACCACCACCTTGGATCCACCTCACCTGTGGTAGGAATCATGCTTCTAGTGTCTCTGCACTCCCCTTTTCGAGCCTATAGCGTTGGGGACACTTGGAGGTTTGGTAGGTGTAAAACCCTCCCAGTCGCCCCGGTACCACAGGGGACCACCTTCGGGACCCCTACCGTTAACTCCCGTTAACTCTGTTGGTTTTGGTCCGTTTTACTCCAAACAACTTGGAGGAGGTACTCCACCTTGCACCCCATGCCCCCTTATATATCCTGCGAACAGGTTACGGTCGACCGGACGGCAGCAACATATACGGTGTTGCAAGCGGGTCTGCAAAGATCCCCCTTTGCTAGACTGCACACAACTACGCAACTGTTTGCCCATAACGTCCGGGCCACAAGGTGGGGCCGGAGGGGCATGATAGGAATAATGTCT